>JAWDEX010000017.1:1625886-1661767 GCA_035221805.1 Trichilia hirta
AAGGGTAAACCGAACTCTCTGTCTCGGTTTCATTTTTTTAGCTTCTGAAATTGATTGTTTCCGTTCTTTTTTTACAGGCTTATACTGCTGAGCTGGAACGGGAAATCCAGTATCTGATTGAAGAGAATGAGAGGATCAGGAGAGAAACAGCAGAGGTAAAAAATTTGCACAATCATGGTCATGTTGGTTTGGTTAATGCTCCTACATTATTTTATCTTTTTCCTGCAGATGTGTTTTGAGTCTGCCGAGCAGGAAACTACTAGAAAGCGTTGGTTTGGTCGAGCTGCTAGTCCTCCCTTTTAAGGAGTCAAGTTTTTGACAAGGAAACTTCTTTCTGGTATAACTTATCTCGGCATACAGTGAAATAGAAAGTAACAGTTGTTTCTTTGATTTGAATGTCTGGGAATTATTTATTAGGTTAGGTTTCTGTTTGTTTTATATTATCTGTTGTTTCTGGTTGGTTTCTGACTACCAGCGTCTGCTTTTGAGAAAAATGCAAATTCGTGCAAGCTTTGTATAGAGCTAAAATGAAATTGAAGTTTATGTTTATGTAATGTAAAATGCAACTGCTTATCTGGTAGTTTTTTTCTACTTAGTTTTACGTTCGTCCTCTTTCCTTTCTGAAAACTTGCGATTAGATTAACATACGGCAACGCGAGCACTGATTTAATGACTCAGTGTTATCTCATCATGTAACGTAGATCTTGGGTTAGCTGATGTCTGATGATCGCTTATAAAAATAACAAGCCCAGGCCACAAAGATATTGTAATTTGGAATCTGAATGTTTTGTTTGGTTCACCTTTTCTTTTTAAAAATAATTTATAAGATACATTTTTTTAAAAAAATTTTATACACCAAACTCTATCCCATTTTATATACACACTCGATCTCAAATATGGTTGAGAGTTAAAAAAGGAAATAATTTATTTATATTATTGCAAATTGTGAAGTTAAATTTTAAATATAATAAATAAAATACTTTAAAAATATATTTATTAAATTACAATAAATATTTATTATATAGTAATATTAAACATTTTAAATCTTAATCCTAAATTTTGCCATATTTACTATACTGCTCTTTAAAGTGTGCCATATTGAGTCAAATACAAATTACAAATATTAAGTTTAATTTTATATTAATGTATTGTGTTTTAAAATTATAACAGTTGTAGCTTTTGTAAAATAGTTCGTAATAATTAGAGCAATTCTTTTTTGCATTAAAACGTTTAATTTTGAGTTAAAAACATATAAAGGTTTTGTATATTATCTTAAAATGTACAATAAAATCATCATAAGTCTTAGAAAGTCTTTTGTTATTGGTCAAGGAATCATCACATTTGTCCTAACCTTCAATGATTTTGACCTAAATTGAAGACAAATGAATGAACGTATCAAGGCACTGACATCCATTTCTTGGTAATATTTATGCATATAGATAGAGAACTAGATATATCGAATGTGATTAATTTAATTCTGTTCTAAGAACTTACCAATCAAAATTTTTATTTTTCACGTGCTACATAACAAAATATTTATGAAGGGCTTTTAAACTATTGACTGCCATGTGTGTGGTATGTTTGTTTTGTTAGGTGCCAATGATGTAAATGACATTCATTCATCAATTAAATAATTGAATTGTACAATAAATAATTTAAAAATTTGTGATGATATATAATTTAATTAATAAATACTATATTATTTAGAATGCTAAATTTAAGATGTATAGCATTATTTTTTTTTATTAATATACATATATAAAAATCTAATAATAACCATAGAGATTTTAAATTATATCTCAATATTACTATAATTAAAATGAGACAATTAATTTAATAGTGTCACATTATTTTATTCATTAAATTTTTACTAATTTTAATAAAAAATTAAGAATTTTATAAAATACAAAATTTTTTTAATTGATGAATTTTAATTAAACTATTGCATGCTAATAAAAAAATAAATAATTTTATATAATATAAAATCTTTTAAAATTAATAAATTTTGCAATTATTGAAGGGATATAATACTACAGCATGATTTGAATTGTCAACATTTAAGTATAACTTCGTAATCTTATTATTACTCTAAATTTTAAATAGGCAAACCATTACCTCTTTGTATATTTTAAAGAGAATATTATAATTTTAATTAAACTCTTTGAAAACAACAATTATTGAAAAAACTGCTACTGCATCTACAGTATCTCTAATTTTCTGAACAGTTAGGAGCACTTGAGAAGATAAGCTCATCTAAGGTTTTAACCATGGTATTACTTCCGACGTTATCAAAAGAATAATGTTAAAAATATAATTTGTTGTAGTATAATAATATTATTTATTTTTAATAATTATATTAATTATATATTTTTATCAATTAATATTAATAATATATTACATTAATTTGTATACAATAATTTAAATGTAATAATAAAATTTCAGTATTTTAACAACGGTCAAGAATATTCTGGCTTTCGGCCGAAACCCCGGGCAATTTATAAGTAGATTTAAATTCTACCTTATTTTTAAATGCACTTCACTTAAATTTTTTTATTTATATTATTTTGTAATTGTAAATACACCTCATTTAGCATCAAAATTATATCTATATGATGCTCACGTTGTTTACCATTTTTTCTTTTACAATAATTATGCAATTTACACAATCATCTGTAAAACACTGCTCAATCTCCAGTTGTTGAGATAACCACCATAGGAACTCAATTAACCGTATTGAATATGTTTGATAGCTTCTTCTTTATCTCTTTAATCATTTTACTTAAAAATAAAATTGCAATTAATAAATTTTTAATGAGGCTTGGTTTCGTATTTGTGGTGTAGGTATTATTATCAGATTAAAACTAGTGTAAAATTATGCAAATTTTATTAAAAATTAATTTTACCAAATATTTTTTTCAGTTTTATCTTCAAAATACAATAGAAACACTTAACTCTAAAGGAAGCCTAATTGAAAACCGGCACAGAGGAGAAGTTTTCATCCATGCATTGAACCATCTCTCCAGACATGCCCTGTCAAACCTATGCAAGCAGGGAAGAACACGCATGTCTTCATATTCCTTCAATCTTGACAAACATACACAACAACTTTCGCAATCAAAAAATTTCGGCAACAGCTAAACAACAGCCTCCCAGAGAGCTCGAAGCAGGAGCAGCTCCTCCATTGTTGACCTTTTCCACAACAACATCAGATACAATCACAGTACAGGATGGTGCTTGTTTCATTCTGGGGTGCGGTCCTGGAATGACCAAACTGTAAAGGAACGTGACTAATTTCTTGAGAATCGTTTGCGTTTAATGAAGGATTAGCGGGTCCAGTTGATCTTTATAAGAGAGTTTTAGTTGAAGAAAATGTGTCAAAGGAGTTTGAAACATTTGTTACTTGATTTTTTGCGCGGTTTGAGAGTTTTGTTAGATTGAGATAGTCCTAAACTTTGCAGTTACACCTAAACAAGATGATTACACTTGAACCCTTCTGTTGTCTTCTCTCTTATGAAGAATCTATTACCTAAGGGGTTTGTTTGGAGAGTGGGCAGCAAATAATGATCTCAGCGAGAGTTTTACTGAGCCCAATTCCTGCATCTTTCAAACGTGCTTTGCTTAATCTCACCATTTCATTCTACCAGCTGTTGTAATAAGAGCTCAATTTGTTCCTCGAATTCCAAGTCTTAAAATTAATATCGGCATTCAGAAGAAAACCAATACTTAGATGTTGGCCTGAAACGTCGTCGTCTCTTTCGAGTTAGTGTTAAACGCACCGTTTATGCATGGTAAGTAAGAAGTATGAGCATTAATCATCTACTCCGTGAATAGTTATGTTTTTAAAAACCATTTTTTATTTCAAAAATAGAAAATCATTAGGAAATATATTGAATTACACGTTTTGCAATTATTTTTTTAAAAATTCTGTTCCTAAGTTTTACTTAGAAAGTTGAAAATAATTTTTTAAGTTCATAATTTTTAATAATACGATCTTAAAACTATTTACAACTTATTTTTCAAAAAAAAAAATATTTTTTTTATAGTATTATATTTATAACTTTAAGAAAAGAGAAAGACATGTAAATTTCTTGTCGAGTTATTAGTCTGAAAAATTTTATAACTATTCATCAAATAATCCGAATCTAATCATCTATTAGTACATTAATTCTTATAATAATAAATAATATTTATTTTTTAATAATAATAATAATAATAATTATTATTATTATTATTATTATTATTATTATTATTATTATATAAGAGGTTATAGTAGTTGTTTTATTAATGATTGAGGCTTTTAAAATTATTAGAATTAATTAATTTAATAGTCCAAGCGTTTTTCTTTAAAAAATTATTATCAACAGTATTTTAATCAACTTCTAATAACGTTTTGCTATCGGTTGTCCGACAATTGTTGCAACCGTACTATTTTTTTTTTTTTTATTTTTTTCTTATACTGCATGAGTTTTCACTCCACGTGACCTAATTATAATCAATTCAATTCAATTCTATTGAAAACCCCGGTTTAATTGAAGGCCCAAATTATCAATTAAGATTATAAGAAGAAACTCAACAGTTTTATTCATCTCATCTGCATTGTCCTCAAAAATTGTCATGATAAAAAGGTTTACATATGGCTCCAATACTGTTATGAGATAGTTTCAATTATCAACAGTTTAAGCCACTTACAAACATTAGATAAGCTCTACGCAATTACCATCTAAGAAAGAGGTAGATATTCACGAATTTTTATAAAACGGTGTTATGTTGTTAAATTATCTTCGAAAAACACTTTATTTTATCCTCAAATCTTTTACTATTTATGTGACTTGCTAATTATAAGAATGACTGAAACATCATAAGAGAATTCTTAGTAAAAGAATTTGTGATTTCAGCAAGAAAAAAATATTAATTATTTATAATACAATTTTCTAAATTAATTGTAATATTTTATTAATGTATATAATATTACAATAGCAAAATTCATGAGTTTAGAATTGTTTGTTATGGTGTTTAAAGAGAGAATTTTTGTCTTCAACAGACAAGTTAAAGATATTTATTTTTTTAATTTATTAAGATTATTAAAATAGTCTTGAATAATTATTCTTAAAAAAATATTTTTAAGATTATGAATACTATTATATAATCTAAATTTTAAAAATTTTAATAAACAAACGTATTGATAATAAAAAATGGGAACCAACGAAATGCATTAATGGGCTTAGACCTTTGATTTGTATCGTGTATGGGCCTCTCAATGGACACTCCAATTTACACAATCTCGGCCTAAAAGAAATAAACAATGGGCCTTAATTACAAGGCCGTTCACCAAATCACAAACACAAACAATGAGCCGAAAAATCAAAGGCTGATGAGCAAAGCCTCTCTTCCAATCTCAGCCGAAAGGGGAGAGAGAGAGAGAGAGAGAAGAGCAGCGGCGACAAATTGGACAATGATATCGCATTTGCTGTGATAATAAATTTATAATATTTTTTAAATTTATTCAAATTTTATTTCTATATTAATTAAATTAAAAATTTTTGTTTAAATATAATCTATTTATTTATTTATTAAATAAATAATATTATTGATATAATTAAATTATTAATTAATTTAATTAATTAATTAATAAAAAATTTAATGTAATTAATTATAAATTAAATATTAAAATATTAATAAATAAAATTATTATATTAAATAATTATTTATTTAAATATGATTATTTATTTTTTTAATTAATTAATTATATCGTTTATAAATAAATTTAGAATTCTAAATTTAAATCCGAGATCATTATTAATTATATATATGGCGCAAATATAATTTGATTATTATTTATGTTAAAATTTTTAAATTTTAATTCCTTTTATAATATCGAATAAGCAGGAGTAATGCGTGTCAGTGGCGATGATCAAACTGAATTTGATACTCAATTCTAAAAGCAAACTTGCAAATGAATGGCAAGAATCTCAAAACGACAACTCTTTAGATTTAGACACTCCATTTTTTCTCCAACCGACCTAGCCAGAGCCGCCAATTCCAAAAGCCTGCTTTTTCGTTCCATTTCGTCGTCATCGTCGTCTGGTTTTAGTGAAGAGAGAACGATTTCTCTATTCAATGCATGCCAAAACGTAAAGCAACTGTTTCAAATCCTTGCCCATTTGATGACTTCTGGTAATTTCTTCTGCGGCTGGTTTTGGAGCATCAGGGTTCTGAAGCACTCTTCGGATTGTGGGAATGTAGGTTACAGTATTTCAGTGTTTAAATGCATTGGTAATCCGGGTACTTTTTGCGTCAATACGGTAATTAAAGCCCCCAAATAGTTTAGTTCGGACAAAGCTGTGATATGTTATTTTTCAGATGCTTAAAAATGGATTTGTACCAAATAGCTATCCTTTTGTGCTTTTTGGGGGGGCCTGTGCGAAGATGGGTTGTGTTAAAAGAGGCAAAATGCTTCATTGATTGGCTATCAAAAATGGGGCTGATTCTGTGTTGCCAGTGCAGAACTCTTTGATTTATATGTATGGATACTTTAGGGTTATGGAATCGTCTAAGAAGATGTTCGTTGAAATGTCAAAAAAGGACTTGATTTCCTGGAATTCAGTTGTTTATGGTTTTGTCAGGTCTGGTGACTTGTGGCGTTTTCATGAGCTATTTGATACAATGCCTGTGTGGAATGTGATTTCTTGGAATATAATGATTAGTGGCTATTTAAAGAATGGCATTCCGGGTTGCTCGTTGAAGCTATTCAGGACAATGACGAAGAATGGATTTAAAGGGAGCGATAGGACAGTGGTGACTGTACTCCCTGCTTGTGGTAGGTCTGCAATAATGAACGAGGGAAGATCAGTTCATGGGTATATCACAAGTACATCAGTGTCACCCAATATTGTCCTCTATACGTCTTTGACAGAAATGTAATGCCAGAAAGTAGAGATAGCACTAAGAGTTTTTACTAGAATGGCCGATAGAAATTTAATTTGCCGGAAGTCAACGATTTTTGGGATATTGTATTCATGGAAAACCAGAGGCTGTACTTAAATTATTTTCCACATTAGTGCCCCGGAAAGAAGCTGGAGGGATTATTTCTCCAGATGAAGTAACTTTCCTAGGTGTACTTCGTGCTTGTGTTCGAGCAGAATTGTTCACGGAGGGAAGAAACTATTTCAGTCAGATGATTCATTTGTACAAAGTAAAGTCAAATTTCGCTCACTATTAGTGGATGGATAACCTTTATGCTGTAGCTGGCCGTATGGACGAGGCCGAGGTATTCTTAAGACGGTGATGACGCGTCATTTGAATCCATAATGAGGATTTACTTACTCGGCGCATGTCGTTTCTGAGGAGATGTAGCTTCAGCAGATAAAGTTCCGAAATCTTTAATTGACATTAATCCTCAGGATTTCTTGAGATATCAGTTACTAATTAATGCATATGCCGTGGCAGGTAGATGGGAGGATGTAAGTACGGTTAAAAGGTTGATGAAGAAAAGAAGGCTAGGGAGAATGCCTGGATGTCGTCTTGTAGACTCGAAAGAAATAGTTCATCAGTCAAACGTTGGACTTTTTCGACGACATGGAAAGGAAAAGTAGTTCAGAACCACAATCAACAAATGAAGTCATGGATCAAGCTTAGTAATCACTGTTTCTAAGCCACCAACCGTGCTCAAGGAGGATTCTGGAAGCTAGCTTCGAAACTGTTTCTTTGAGAGCGCAAGTTACATTAATAAAATGTGTAATTCTTCTCACTTCATTACAGAGTAAACTCGAAGTGAAGTGAATATACAGTATAGCAGCAACAATTCTTCCGAGTCCATGATAACTTTTATACGATTTGGATTGGATAAAGCTTAGTTTAAGTTTTGGAGTCCAGGATAACCTTTATACTATTTGGATTGGATAAAGCTTAGTTTAAGTGCTTGGAGGCAAGGATGCACGCAGCGTGGTTGGCAGAGGTCTGATATGGGATAGGCTTATAGCACTCATTCCACAACATTGATGCGACCATCATCACTTTGGCAGGCAACTTGCTGAAAGGTTTTCAACGGTATTTACCGGAAAAGTTGAAGTTATTCAGGTTTTTTCTGACTTTGTGGAATACAGTTTGAATTACAGTAGAAATTTTTGTACCGACTTCATCCAACTTTGTGGAATGCAGTTTGAATTACAGTAGAAATTTTTGTACCGACTTCATCCTTCTAGCGGATTGTAATTATTTTACATCTCATTGAGTTCAATACATAAATTAGTTCATTTGCAACACTTCATTTATTTATTCTGATACTACATCACTTATTTGATCCTAATCTTTTATCCTAAGATTTTCAATTTGCAACACTTAATTGATCCTAAAGATTTTCAATTTTGTTTAATTCGAACGAGCAAATCATGCAACTTCCTCAAATCATCCCCGAATTAATAAACAATTAGAGTCAACAACCCTGCAAGATCAGTTTTAATAAACCCTGCAAAATAGAAAGAGGCGGGCATGCAGGTCTTCATTTTAAAAGAAAATCAACTGCAAAAAGTACATTTAGATTCATCACCATCAAATCTATTGATAGAACAGTAGACTTTTTCTGCTTGTTGAAATTCACGAATTTACTACCGTATTATCTTATAATCAATGATCTTAATACTAACACCTTTTGAAAGCACATTTCAGAAGCAAATGATAAGATGATATAAAACTGAATGATCCTACGGGTATTGATAGCGTGCTGCAAGGCATGCCAACAGCTACCGCGTCCCCCAGAATGTGACTATTTTATTTACATTTCACAGGGCTGATAAGTGTGCACGCAGATAATAAGAACAGTCCAAGAGGAATACACCCAGATGATAAACAGATCATGAAAAACATAATATTAAGATCATATTTGTTAAAGTAACTTTCAACTTTTATTCAAATGCCCACTGGTTCTCCCTACGGACCTCAGCTTCCTCCTCCGGGGTGAAGTCGTTCTTAATGTTAAAAGTCTTGCGAATCTCCTCCGGGGTCTTTCCCTTGATCATGTCAGCAACAGTCTGGCAGGTGAGATCCAGCAGTCCCTTGACGTTCAAGTAGTTTGCCGCCTGCACAATACAAAATTCGACCACAAGTCATCGAAATTCTAATAATCAAAAGTAATATTTTTCTCTTATTCTTTTAACAATGGTAAGCAATCTCATATACATGGCAAGCACACAAACACATATTAAGGACAGAACACATACAATAGAATTAAAGATATTACAAACAATCATGGACATGCAGCCATTTTGAAAACCAATACAGTAACCACAACTGAAGGCTGTAAATTTTCACTCTTTCGAAATTGAAGAAATATACTTAATTGTTTTTCACCATATTTCAAAAGCTTCAAAAGTTTGTACACTTTCAAAAATTGAAGCAAAATATTCATTAACGCATACAATTACAATAGAATTAGTCAGAGTCATGGCAAACAATTCAGTAACACAAGAAAAGAACTCACTATGGTATACAATTCTCTGTTTAAGATCGTATTAGACCCTAATATGACAACAAATAATAAGTAAATCGAAATCAAGAAAACGGAAGTTTAAACCCATAGTACAAAATCTGAAGTCATCTATACAAGCAAACAGCACAATAATTAAGCACTCTTATACCAATTGCAGTAGGAACAAGCCACAGCCAGTAATTTAAAAAACTATGAGCTCTGATTTTCAAAACCTAAATTAATCATTCCATCAGAAACAAAAGGTGATCAAGAATACAAACCAGAATGAGATCGAACAGGGTGGCCTGGTCAACCTTGACGAACTCAGCATCCCAACTCCTGAGATCGTCCTCAGCCGCGGCAACAGCACCGGCACTATTGTTGACCACAGCGAAGTGGTTGTTGTTGTTGATGCTGCCATCCTCCGTCTTAGTCTCTGAGTGTTTCTTGCAATACTCAATAACCTTCGCCAGGATCTTGCTCGCCACGTTCGGTAACGGAATTCCGTTATCGGCGCAGTTGTCCTCGATCGAGTCTTTGATTGTCTGTGACTTAAACGCGACGGCTTCCTCCACCTCAAACGACTCTCCGTCTGAGCTCTTCAGCACGATCATCTTCCTGGGAGACGACATCGTTTTCGGAGAGAGAAAAATAACAAAATACTAATCCTTATGCTTACGTTTTCCTCAAAGGGGGCGAAAGATCTTTCTGTGGTGAAAACAGCGGCAGATTTGTTATTTAAATAGTAAATTATTGTGGGGTGTCACTGTGGAATTCCATATTTGGGAAGGTATACTGCAACTAGCTTACGTGGTGTTAAGTGATTGGTTGATAAACCTTTTTTTTAGGTTCCAGTGATGGTTCTACAGCCAACGATAGGCGAGCTTTCGTTTCCACGTGCACTAACTCATTGCAATAATATGCGATGGAGTAGTCGTGGGGGTATAAATTTTTCTTTTATAAATCTTCGTGTATTACGGCATTATTATTTATGAAGGTTTATATTATGAAGTTTATTCATAAAAAAATTTATATTTTTAGTGTTATCATATGTAAAATATTAATAGGAATGGGTTAAATAGTTGTAGATATAATAAGACGAGCATTATTCATGTGAAAATATTTGATTCAAAATATCGGCCTTTTTGTTCGGGCTTCGGATTAAATTGTAAATTTGTAGCCAAATCCCAAATTCTACAAAATTATATTTTCAAAACAGTGAGTTTTGGTCGAACATGACTTGAAAAATGTTAAAAAGGGAGACTAGGGGTATTTCTAGAACACTTGAATGAAGAGGGCTTGCTTACTAGCTGGCTGGAAAGACTGGATTGGATCCTTGAAACATTGGTCTTTTGTGATTAAATGCTTGTTTCTCTCTTACTCAGAAAGCGGCAAATTATTAGTTTTACAAAAAAATCAAAGATCACTAGGTCCAGTGATCGATTTTCTACAACTTTTAAATAAATGAAACCCACTTCTGACCACCTCAAAGCCAAGGTGGCATGCTAAGATTAATCCCAGTAATATAGTCCATAGGTCACACCTAAGTATTTCTCCTACCAATATGCATTATTTTTCCATTTCTGACTCGTTTGAGTAAATTCAGTTTCTATTTCGTAAATTTGTAAGCAATGTGCATCAAGTCTTAAATTCTTCTGGCAAAGTAATTTTGACTGACCACAGAAGTAATGGCAGCAGAATCTCGTTCTGATTTTGTTCATGAAGGTTGAGTAATACAGTTTAACCAAAAGTTGAAAATGGATTCCATACGTTTTCGGAGAAAGGTTAGGTAACATGAGTACACAAAACCATGTAATTAACTCAAACTGCGGCAAAAAAAATTAGTATATGATACATCAAGTGTTCAATCTGGAGGAGATTATTTTACAAAAGTAAATTCTGGTACAGAAGCATTTCCATTACAAGCTTTGTACAAGAAGCAGCAACTAGTAATTATCACTGCTTTTAGTCTCAGATTTCTTCTTTATGATTCCATGATCTGTGAGGGTGGAGGGCTTGTTTTTGTCTTCTCAGAACCTGCGAGTCAGTATGAAGGGAAAAATGTAACAAAATTATAAATCTCCTATGTGAAGTTGTGTTGTTTTGGCTCTTTAATGGGCATAATGGCAAGAGAGGAAAAAATTGTATTTTGGCTACTGTTCTTTTTCTTTTTTTTTCTTTTTTTTTTCATACATCTTAATTGGGAAGAGGTTTCCAGTTAGGTTGGATAGGAATTGTTTAGATTATTTATTCCCATAATTTTCATTTTTTTTTTTTGCATTTTCTTTGTGGACACCCGGTCCACTTGTGTTCCTACTTCGTTTCTTCAATCAGTATATTTCTCAGTTCTCAAGGAAAATAAGAAAAAAAAACAACACTCCCAAGTCTCCCCGAAGATGTATGATTGCGCATCACAGTATCCTCAAACTTACTTTTGTGTGTTCAATATCTTCCAGAATCATGACATTCGAACAATAATAAGTTAAAAATTATCAGATACGACATACCATATATGCCACAGATTTCCACTTCTCGCCACTCTTGAACAAGGGCACAGCAGCAACACATCAAATGTGACAGGAAATCATCAATAAAGCCTCCCTGCCGATGGAAGAGATAAATAAGCACAAAATATTTGTGGACACAAATTAGATGCAGATTGAGACTTTGAGTTTGGGAATTATAACAGGTCACAATACTCCATCCGCACTCTTCCCAAGGTATGGTCTTGCAGATAGAAGATACTAAGTTGCAAATTTTGTTGAGACCAAAGATTATAAATCATCTGATATCTAAATATTTTTTTCCTTTTCCTTTTTCCTTCGTTCTGATACAACTTCCATATAATAATAACATGAGCATGCTTAAGAAAATGCTTATGGGAAGTTGTCATATTTAGGCAGTACGGACCAAGGCAAGAGTTGTTAGACCGCATTTTTAGATAATGCAAACAAACAGGGAAAGACAACATTCCATAGGTTCAGTCAGTGTTTGGGATTGAGGTTTCTTGACTTCAAAGTTCGAGATGCTGCTTTTTCTATTTTCTCTTGGAAGAAAGAGATGATGTGACTTTCAAGCTACAGTTGTGAAATATAATCACTAGTTGTCAAATATAAGAGATAAATAAGTGATCCCCACTAAAAGTTCAAGTTTATCAAACAATTAAGTGTTTTGCTTTCAAAGCAAAGCAGAAGCACAACAATTCCAAACTAAGCCACATTCTCTATTATGCAGTATAATGATGTAAAGAAATCATGATCTTGCAGTGGTAGAGAAAAATACCGTGATGTTCAATGTATTACGAAGCTTTCTTCTGATGCAGCAAGTATAGCAGCAGCATGACAATATCAATGAATATGCCATCAGTTCATTACATGCTTCAGCAGAAGCTGTCGATCACGTCAACAGAATTTTGCACATAAGCTTTCTATTGATATTAAAATCATGTATTGAATTTCGAAGATGCTAAAATATTGAGTTGACAATGGCAGAAATAAAAGTCATAAACCCAAAATTTAATATTATTTAGTGACCAGATCATTACCGTATGGTCCTGTCATTTTTATTGAATGCCAGTATTGATAAATTGCATAAATCCAGATCAGAAATTGATATGCTAAAAATCCATAAGCAGTAGAATCACTAGTTACAAAAGATGATTATCAAAAACTCATAAACCATCAAATTAGCAACAAAAATTGATTATCAGCTTGATTGTTTAATTAAAAAATTATACATTAAAATCCTCATAATAGTCTCAAACTTAGTATATTTTACGCAAAAAGCTCTAAAATGGAATTCAGTTTAGCAAACAGAAGGAACTAGTGGATTCTTGAGCCCTGCAGATAATGAATATTCAGATTTTGCATAAACACCCAAGTTCTAACTCTATTATAAGTGATCACGGGGATAGTTAATTTAAAAGCTCAAACTAACCTGAATATTAGAACACAACTTGTACTTACACATGTGCCTGTTAGTCGCCACTGTAGCAATCTTTGACAATGTGCCACAAGGATAGAATAAAGTCTTCATAACTGCAATGTGGACAAGATATTAGAACGCAAAGCACAGCTTGACCCGAGAAAGAAAATGATATGAAAACACAGAATGGCAATTTCACAGCAAAAGTTTTTCATCAAAAATCATGCTCAGAATGCCGCTTGTGTCACATAGAAAGCAGTGACAACGTGGTTAAGGGTTCAAATAGAAATCAGTAGGAAAAGCATTGATGAGTTGTACACGCATATGACCTAATCCATTTTTATAGCTAGGTTGGTAGAATACTATGATCAGTGGAAAATACAACCAATATAATTACACTGATGATATAAAACTTTCCACGGAAGAAGTAAAAGTCAATAATAGCATGGGAGAACTTACACAGCAGAGGTTCTGAACAACAACCAAGCAAATCAGTATGCCATTCCTCATTCTGATAAGAACCTTCCCTTGAAAGCAGATTGTGATCTGATGAAACAGAAGATGTGTTTCTGGACAGAAAATGTGACTTCAAATTATCGGAATATCCTTAATATTTAGTTTTCAGCATAGGAAATGAATAAAGATCACATTGAAGCGCATCAGGGTAAGCTTTCAGGGTTCCCTGATCTTACAACTAGTCTACTACAAAAACCGATGTAACTAAGTGTCTTTTAGTCTATGTCATACTAACTAGTAATAGTTTCAAAACTCATGATCTTGCAACCAAACAGATGGCTGAGAAGTATAGTTACTATAACTTACATCAAAATGGGTGAAATATAAATCCCAGCTCCTCGGAATAAGCTTAGTTTACTGAGTTAGTTAAATCTAAGTTCAGCTTCAAAATGCAGCACCAGGTCAAAAATCCAGTTAAATACTGTTTTTAGTATTTTGTGATTATCTTATTTATTGGTACCAGTACTACAGGCCAAATACATGAAGAATACACAGAGTTTTGTGGATTTATCCAAGTGCTAATATAAATATTTTTGGAGGACCATGATTGAATTCAGTCTCATACAGAAAATTAACCTTGAAGTTGTGCAACCATCACTTTTCTTAGGAGAGCTTTCATTAAATGAATAATTTTTATCACTATTGGTGTCTGAATAGTTACACTTGACTTTCTTGGAACCTTTCTTTGGTGAACTCTCTTCTGGAAGAGAAGTTGCTGCAAAAGCTTCAGTAACATCAATCAACCGTTGAATCACCTCACACTGGGCCACATCCAAATTAGCTTGTGATCTTTGTAGTTCCAGTTGAAGCTTTTGACTTTCCTTTTGCAGTGCTTCATTAAACCCCATGTTTGGGTAGGAAGAAGACAACGTTTTTTTCAAAACCATAGTTTCATGTTTTGAAGGCTCTCGTCTCAGGATAGAATCCTGCATCTTTTGATCCGCCTCATCCAATGTATACTCACGTTGATCCTTCTCAATATCTTCCAATCTCTCCTGTCGATACCCAAAAAAATCAACTTAAATTGCAACATAATCAAGTAATCAAACACACTAAGGAGGAAATTACGAGTCATGCAGAGAAAAGCAAACATGTAGATCTAACTCTAATAAAAATGAGGCAGACAGCAGTTTCTAATCTATCTGTGAGGCAAAAATGAGAGAAGGAAACAGTGTTTCATGAACTCATAAAACAAAAATATCGAATTCATGATTGGGTCATCAAGATTAGAATTGTAATTATGTTGGTCGAGACCAGAATCCAAGCTAACCCCATAAGCCTCCATAAAAATTTTTTCAGTAATTAAGTTTTCAATAGATGAGAGATGGATACATTACAAGATTAGATGGCACTCAGCAGTATTTATGAGATTAATCTTTCACTGGGAATAGCTTTATTATCAAACACAATTGAATGAAAAACAGAATTTGTTGCTACTGGCTATTAATCAAGACATTTTATATAGCATTATTAGCTTTTAGAAGACTAAAAAATTTTACTTCATTGGAAACCATGCAGCAACAACAATCATCTAGTGTTTCAAAAACTACAAGAACAACAAAAGAATGGCGAATACCCTGGCACGAACATTGTCCACGAGTGTAATGAGAGGAACAATCTTCAAATACTGATCAATCTCATTCTGCGCCTTTCTAAACTGGTACACTATGTTCCACCCCATGGCCAGCAAATAAAGATAGCTCCTATCCTGGCAACTATGAACCAAAACATACGACCTTCGCAGTGCATCCTCAAGCTGTTCCAGAGGCTCCCGTGTCTCTGGATACTTCTTAAGCTCCGAGATCTTAAGCTGCTCCAGCAAGTTTCCTATCAACTTGAGGTGCTGAGCAAACTGCCTGCAGTTCTTCTTGTGCATTCTCGCCGTGCTCGCAGCTTTTACTATCATTCCTATAAGACGAACAGCATCCATGCCCGCCAGTTGGGCCATGTTGGCTATTTCTCCAAAATCCTCCCAGTTCGCCATCTTCTACGCTCAATCTAGCTAATCCCTGTAAAAATTTTTTGCTTTTCATATCTAAACTTCATCCATAAATGGATGAATGCGAAGATTTATTGAGAAATGTTTAAAATACAGTGAATTTAATACATTTACTGCACCACCTATTATCGTCCAAGTGAACTGGTTTAAAAGAATAAAAAAGTCGTCGTTCACAAAAGTTTCTCCGCTAGCGTGCTGGGCTGATTCCAGTAAAACCAGAGCGCTAATCTATACAATGACCGACAGTAATCCGGATCAAAAGCTGCTTCTCCTGATCGGCCAGATCTCTCCAGTAGTCTCGCTTTGAATCCAGTATCGTCACTGATTCTAAAAAGCTTAATAAAGATTCACATTGCATAATATATCATCTCCAACAAAAATCCGAATAGGTACGAGATTCCGAAACCTTGAAAATTAAAAGTTACGCTTCTCCATTGTCCACTTTTTCCAGTCAAAAAAATATAAAAAGGCAAGTGATAAAACAAACAATATCATTTGCTAGAACTCTCTTCCACTTCAAGAAAGCCAAAGATAAAGATAAAAGAAAAATAAATCATAATTTTTTTTTTTTACAGAACAAAAGAGAAGTGCAAATATTCGTGAGAAACTAACCTATTACTCTGAAGTCTTAAGAAGAAAGCAATACGGAAAGGTCAAAACAGGAAAGAAGAAGAATAGCATTGAATTCTGCGAGTCGCAGGCATTGCCTTGCGCAGACGTCAGTTTCCTCTTCTTCTTCTTCCTCCTCTTCTTTCTCGTCTCTCCGTATAAACTATCGGTCACAGTTTCAGTGTTATTTTGTCATTGCATAAAATTTGCCGCAACTACTTCTGGGGCCAAAGTGGCAGAAGTTACGCCGCTGATAGCGAGTAGTGTTGATAGACAGCGAATGTATGTTAATGCCCTCCGGTTTTGTATGTATTTACGAGAAGGGTAGCGATATTTTCTGATTTTATAATAATGACTGTAAAACGTGATGGTTCTACTTTTACTGTTTGTCATGAAAACCAAAGTAGTCCTACGCTACTCCAAAAGGTAGTTAAGGACAATTAAGGCACGCTAGGAACTAGGGGTTGGAGTTACTTTCGGGGATTAATTATAAAACTTTAAATGTTCTATGGTACGAATTTTTAAAACTTTTTTAATTATAATTTTTAATTTTTTATTATTTTCATTAAATTTAATGCATTAGTGTAGTACTAATGTGTGTAAAAAAAAAAAAAAAAATAGTCCAAAAAATTATAGTACTACACTGTATATTCTATTATGTACTAAACGCTTTGCCCTTGATTCAATTGGTTGGCTTGTTTTATTATATCTGCTGTTATTTGAATTTATATAAAAGATTGTAAGTCAACATTATAGTTGCTTAAATCGGAAGACAAGATTTGTAATCTGAATTGACTTGAAAATGGGTAAAGAAGAAAATTGGAAGTCTATTGACTCGCCGGAAGGCCAACTAAAAACAGAAGACACATCCATCGACTTCTCGTTCTCGTTGACGAGTATCGGTTCTATTCTCTGACAGCCGCCACGTGGGCCCACCGCTGTACGACCAACGATGGCGGGTTGCACTCCAGGTGTCCACAACTCTTTCTTCTTTGTGCCCGTGATCCATAAACAAAAGGTCCAACGACATGATATGTGATGGCACATCCCAATAATTTTGGTAATATTCCCATGGTGAAAGCATTTTATATAGTGATGAAAAATTATTAACATTTGACATTTTTTCTGTTGCATGTATTCATGACTTTGTCCAAGCCAAATATATAATACAATTACTCTATTGTATTATCAAATTATCATAAAATATATAATTTTTCTTTTATGGAAAGAAACTCAAATTTTGAACTTTTAAAATGGATTCTTTTGAACTTTTATAAAAAAATTTAACTATATTTATTTTATTTAAAATATTTTACTCTATTTCCTCTATAACATGCTTAAAAAATTTTATTTACCAAACTAATTACATAATTTTTATGAAAAGATGTATTTGACAAAAAAACAATCAATTATTTTTTTTCAAAAGCTTTTACTTTAATGAGTTTGACTTAAAAAACTATACAACATAATTCTTATTTTTTTTATTATTTAAAAGAAAGCAAAAATTTGTTGGTTGAAATTAAGTCACAAATTTATGTAATATATTATTGTGAAAGGTGAGATTTCTTGAAATATTTCTTTACTAGACCTAAAAAACAAAAAAATAGGTAAAGAAAAGTTCCTAATCTGTGATTAAAAGTAAAGCGAAATTTGGTGGTTAAAATGTTCTAATTTTATAAGACAAATTGATTAATAATGTAATATGGTGAGATTCGCTTGAAGATAAAGCAGGAAATTGAAAGTTGAGTTGTCGATTTGAGAAATTGATTTATGGGATGATGTATGTATGTTATTTTGATTATTTTTCATAGTTTTATTGATTTTATTAATTTGCACGTGTTTTCGCTTGTTTGGAGATGTCTTTTGGATTGAGTTAACTTTCATGGAAAGATTCGTGTGACCATGGAGTCTCTTTGAACTATAAGCATGCTTGTTGTGCAACAAATTAAAGAGAATGATTGATTGTGATGGAGGTCCCACGAATATAAATGGATAATCAAGTAATTGATCATAAGAGTAGCGAGTGTTTGTTAAAAATTAAACTACCCATTATAGATAAAAATACGATAATTACAAAATATACGTATACAAAAATAACTTTCGACTTGTTATAGAGAGATAGAAAGAGTAAAACTACTAAAATTTTTAGGTGCGAGGATTCACATGATTTAAAGATGTGTTATTTTTTTTAAAGTTAATTTTGTTTTGCATTAAATTAACGTTAATTTGAACAAATTCACATTTTTAAATTATGGACATTTGTAAAAGATCAACTTTTGGTACAACCCAAATCAAACTTTTGTTAACATAGATACAAGTGAAAGTAGGGGTGAGGGAAACTACTTCTTTTTTCTTTTTATTGTTTTTAATTTTTGATGCAAATATTCTAAGATTTTTTGGGTAGGTATGTCACGAAAATAAAACTCTATTGTCACTAGTAAGGTTGTGTATATATATTATGTAGAAATTAAAGTTCTCTAATAATACTATATATAATTAAAGCGTGTCTTACAATGGGGTTATATATATATATATACCACATGATTAGCATCAACATTACAATAATATATATATATATATATATATTATTGTAATGTTGATGCTAATCATGTGGTTTAGAGGAATAATATGTTGCATTTACGTATGCAAGACCAAAGAGCTAGACGGCGGAAAATTGAGAATTAATCCATTAATTAATTAAAATAATCAAATCAAGGTTTATCGAAACAGAATAATTTAAGGAAAAATGAGACGATTCTGACAGAATCTGTACAAAATTGGTTTTGGTAATATAATTATATAAATTATAAGGTTGGAAAGCAAAAGCTATTTGCGGCGGGGGGCGGCAAATCTAAATCTAAGCTGACTCAAATTTTAAGTTGACAATTAAATTAATTTGGATTGATTTTAAAAATTTTAAATTAAACTAAATTTAAATCAATATATTTGAATTAATTTAAAATTTAAATATAAATCAATATAAATTAATAATAATTATCCTTTTTAGGGAATGTAATTTAAATTAATCAAAGTTGACAATTAAATTTATTTGTATTGGTTTTAAAGTCTTTTAAATTAGTTTTTAAATTTAAGTAAATTTAAACTCATATTTTAAAATTTAACCTCTCATTAATTCAAACCTACAATAACTACTTAAAAATGATTTTAGTGTTTCATTTTATACAATGCAGAATTATATTCAGTGCAACAGAACATAGATTTCTCTCAAGAATATTATATTATGTTCTTGCTAAGAGCAAAAGTTTTTGAGACTCTATGGAAGTCGGAACCCTTTTAGTTGCTGCGAACGTGAATTGCATAGCCTCCTTCATCGATTATTCGTTAATTAACAATAACATTCAAAATATAAATTTTTACAATTTAAAAAAGAAAATTACCAAAGCCCCTTTGCAAATCTTTGGCTTCCAATCGAGGTATGTTCTACGAGGATGAGTTACGCCAGGCCGTTGCTCAAAATAAGTTCCGCTAATTAATTCCTTTCCTGTGGCATCCATCTCATTTACCTTGTGTTCCTCCTCCACGTTTATAGTTCGGTTGTTGTTTGAAAAGGGATCATACAGTTTTGTAGCAATGCCAAGAGTGCTAGGTCAGTCATAAGGAACTCCAGATCTGCATTAAGAGTTAACTGAATCAGATAATGCTTGTGGGAACTGGGAATAATGTATTCTAAACTGGTTATCTGTATATCTTCTATATAAGTTTGAAAGAATGTCTGGTTTTTCTTCTCTAGGTCTGAAATGGTTTTGAAATTCCATTTACAATACAATGTAAGTAACATATGTTATGTTTTCACTCACGTGAAATATTAGTTACAGAATAAAGATACAACGCTATTATAACACAGAAGGGCGACACTGCTGACAGCAATGTACGTAAGTAATCTTAGAAAATTTTGTCGTTGGTCTTGCTAAGAACTTCATTGCTTAGGGTGGTGTAAGCTGCATCTGTGGGATGGTAACTATCCCAAAATATGTATTTTGATGCATTTGGACATATATGTGCATCCTCCAAACGATTACATATTATGCTTACCTCTATATTTCCTGTATCATAGTACCCGTTGTTTGTCACTTAATTAAAATCCTGAAAATATAAATAAAAATAATTCGACACAAAAATTGCCCGGCAGAAATGTTGCATCTTTTGTGGTGTTCATTTGTACACGTACATAAGTAAAGCTAGAATTGTGTTTAAAATACTTTATTAAGAGTTTGATTAGCCCAAATGTTAGTAATTGAGAATTATATTATTCTAACCTATAAAAGTTATTAATTATTATAATTATATAATTGAATAATAGTTATTGAGGCCATTAAAGTTATTTTGAGTAAATTATAGTAATAATATATATAAAAAAATAAAAATTTTGAGTATAAATAAATAATATTTAAAAAATACTTATAAATAAAAACGCTTTAAAATATTTTTATATCAATATTTTTTTATATTTTAACTAAAATATTTATCAGTATTTTTATAATATAATTATTCTTAAAATATTTTTTGATTTTTCTAGAAAAAATCAATTGAACCATTTAATTATTTTAAAAAACCAATTGAACCATTCGGTTTTTCTTAAAAAAACCAAACAACTTTTTCAAACAGAGGATTGAATATGAATTATCCAATTGTGATGAATTTAAAATGTTTATTTTCTATCTACTTCTATGAAAAGAATTTTGATTCAAGAATTTTAATAATAAACATGAAATTTCTAAAAAAAAATTTAAGAAAAAAATATTTTTAAATAAAAACATTTTCAAATATTTTTATAATAACACTTTCACAATAATACTTTAACATATTTATTAAAATATTTTAAATCACTTTCACAACACTTTTAAATACTATTATCAAAAGTATTTTTGATATTTTGCAAAAAAATAATTAAATCATTAAATATTTTTTTTAAAAAACAATTTAATTGAACCGTTGGATTTCTTTTTAAGAAAATTAAATAACATTTTTTTTAAACAAGAGGACTATGTTAAAACAATTGATTCAAATAAATGTCATTCTTATATTATTTATTCTAGGCTTAAAATAAATCATTTTTACTCATATATTATTAATTTAAAAAAAAAAAACAAAAAACTAATGACTAGACGGAGATTGAACCCCTCCTCCAACGGATGCTTCCCTATATTTTAAAAACACACTCGCATTAAAATTTATGATGACGTTAATTTTCAATTACCATATTAAGCAGGATTTTGGATGAGAGAAAGCAAAGGAGCGTAGACATTAGTATATACAAATCTGAGAGTATGGAAACTTCTGATTCAGAGAATCCACAACAGATTCCGACTTTTCGAATTGAAGATTTGTGCCGCGTCGTTGGCAGAATTTGAGTTGCCTCTTTCTAGGTCTCCACCGAGGGTTCTCTGGGACGTCACACGCCCGATTGGCGGTGCACTAAAGCTCCAAGTTTTCTTGTTCCGAGTCCATAAAGTTCGTGCACGACGTCGTTTTTATCAACCTTCTACAGTGAAGATGTAAATCTAGTAAGAGCACATACAGCTGTACGAATCCTAGTGAATCAGCAACCACACGTCGCATTATTACAACTCAACACAGCTCAGTATCTCATTCTCTCGTCTCCAACTACTACAAAGTTCAAACCATTAATTCAATTTCATGCACGTGTTTGTATACTACATATAGCTGCGCTGCATGAACTTGGCTGGTCGTTCTGGAGGTCCTTAATCTCCTTCAGAATTCTCTAGGAAGCCATTCGTGCAAAATTTCAGAACCCCAAAAAACTTATCAGAGAATTGAATTGAGAGGTGGATATCGTGGAAAGAGCGGATTTCACGTCTTTTATGTAGTGAGAAAAAGAGCTAGGTTTGGTCCACTCAAAGGTTCTTAAATTCATTCAGCGGATACATATTTGAGGTGATAAATTCCTGAAGAGCAATAAGAAAAGAATCCACCATTTGGGGTGTCGTTTTTAATGAATAGTGATCTAGTTTTCCATTTCATACGTTTTTCCTGGGAGATTACTCAAGATCACAGTCAAATTTAGTACGGAAAGAATCCCGGTCCATCTAAAAGACTTTAAATGGATTTGCAATAGGAAATACACTTGGAGCCATATGTAATGATTAGCTTTTACAGTGCGTTCACGATTTCTTCTTTCTGAAGAAGTGCTTTCTAGTGCAAAAGCAGTTAAATCTGGACACATTTTGTCACTCCTACCCTAAATTTTGCTTCTGGGTATTGTACCTCTCTAAATTAGGTAGGTAAAACGTCTTGAGGTAGTATCATCTTAACTTTAATTCAGTTGGTAGTCTAATGATATTACAGCACAAACATGGTACCGACGACGACGACATGGAAACGGTCACAAATTTGAAAATATTCCATTCCCCACGAATCACACAATTCATTGGATAATTCAAATTAAAGGTGATTTACACCATGGTTGATTGAGATACCAAATCCAACGGCAATTCTCCTCTCAAAATATCAAAGCATCATCCACGGCAACCACCACTCGACATCATTTAAATATAAAGTTGAAGATATGAAATAAATATTCGTGCCCAACCAAAATTGTTCAGAATCCAAGCACTTTTCCATAACATAAAAGTAAAGAAAACCTGCGAGCCAGCCTTGCAAAGAGAAAGTACTCAAGTATACCATGTTTCATTTGCATATACTAAAAGCTCTGGAAAGCTGTTTTCCTCGTAGTAAACTAATTTATATATATATTGTCATTTTTTCACATCACATAGTCGAATTCTGGATCATATCTATATCTTTAAGGATAGATGCTTATACAAATGTAGACCACATCTATTTCTTTCACAGGATTGCCTATAAAAGGTAGATCACGACAATAAGGCAGAGATTTTGGACGAGGGATCGATTACAAAAACTATCAAGTCTATTCAAAAAGTAGAATAAGATAAGGCAGACAACATAATTGAGTCTTTTAAAAACAATACAAAGTTAAATTTAGTAAGTCCATACAAGGACACGCTTGTTTGTTCTAAGTGGGAACTAGGAAATCCAACCCAATAAATAAATAAACCATATTGAATCTGGGAGTGAAGAATCTGTGGGCAACTACGTAATGTGTTTCAACAATTAGAGATCACAACAATTCCAAGAAAAGCAATACCAAACCACCCAATGACGATGATGCTTCACACAGAGATCCTCAAAGTTAGTTTCAGGCCTCTGTTTTTCTTCGAGACCAAAGGAAGAAAAAATAGGGAGGAGAGTATGAGAAACGGCAGAGGGGTCATAATCTCTTTACACCTAATTTTGATCACAATACTGAGCAGGCCTTTTGTGCTTTGTTCTTCTTTTTCTTCTGCTTTGGTGGTTGAAGGACGACTCTGATGGCAGCATCAAAAACTGCCTTCACATTCTGCAGTAACAAATCCACAGATTCCTTCTGTCAGAAGTCTGTATTACCTTACAGGATCCTTGAAATGTTACATGTTGATTCCATACTACATTTCTCAAAAATTATCCAAAAATTTAAATCCAAATGATGTGCCATCATAAACAAAATTATGAATTCATTACCCAATAGAGAAATGCCACATAATAAGACACCTCATTTTGGGATAATGAAGAATTATTCAAACAGATACCTGCTGTGTTTTTGAACTGCATTCTATGTAAGCAGGCGCACCAATCAGCCTCCTCAGCTCCTCCCCCTGTCAGCAGAATAGCTAAAAATCAGAAGATTGTGAAAAAACAAAAAACCCAAAGCAAGATGTCAGAATGGGTGAGGTAGAAATCTTTACCTGGGCCGTACTAATGGGCACAGCACCTGGATGATCTATAAAGAACTGCTTATCATCCCGAAGATCTGGTTTATTAGACATTACAAGACAATAAAGGTTATTTCTCACTTGAAAAGTAAGTTGTTACGTACACTTTATTCTAACAACTAGTGTAAAGAAATAAAAAGATAACCAGCAACGGTTCTTGTTTATGGACTCCCAAATCAAGCATATGCAAATGGAAAAAATAGTATCTACTAATTAACTTATGGAGCATTAAAAAATCAATTCTGTGGAATATATTAAATGGAGACCCAAATGATAAAACTTCCTAAGCATTGATTTTGACAACAAAATACAGGCCTTCAAAGTGATTGATCAATAACCATTCCATTATCATATTTCAAGTTAATCTCCGATACAATAAAGCAGGCAGAAAGAAATTGGTCCACGGTATATCAACTCGAAACATCAGTCTCATGTGGAAGAATAACAAAAAAAAAAAAAGCATTTCTTCATTTTGTTTTCCATCTCATTCTCCAAATGAAAAACCTCACACAAAAAATATCTATGCAATATTCTTAATTTTATAAAGTCAAGGCCGCCCCTATATGGATAATACAAATTCCAGTTGACCGAGCCTAATTCAAATTCTTTTGTTCCTAAAACAAACATTAATTACATGTCATGCTCTAGTTAAGAGACAGCACCACCTACAGTAATAATGTCTCTCCATCTTTCACTCCCACACACACATAGAAACAGGTGGGTACCTGAATTTGGTTCTAGCAAAGGGCTTTATTAAGACAATTGGAAAAATTTTCCACCCAAGAATCTCTATTTAGATGAGCATGGAACATTATTTAATGGTTAGGTCACGAGTATTTTGACCATGGAACAGACAATAACAAATGTATTTGGGAGCTGAACAATGCAATAAAGGGTGAAGAAACCACAACATGCTCGTTGTTAAAAATGTATAACATGCAATTTTTACCAACATTAAAACCAAGAGTAACTAGCATCAAAGATCAGCAAGAATCAGCAACTATTAATACAGAATTTTACAAAGAGATACACAGGCTACATGATAAAACTTCCTGAACATCATCAGAGAGAAATCAGAAATCAATGACGTACAATTAGTTATCAGAGCTTCTGGGAATGCTGCTCAAGCTAATTAAAACCTAATTGAGATCATTACAAACTCAAACTGTGCAAAAAACAGTGAAATGGAACCACAATATGACTCATGGTCATATTATAAATATTCAGCAAAAAGATAGTTTACTCAGATTATAATAAAAGGCTACAGAACTCAGCAGATAATAATGAAGAAATTCCACTTACAGATGAATGCTAAAAGGAACTAATCAGTATGCATACACCAGTGAAAATTTTGATTAGAAAAGAACCTTACCAAGCTTTGTTCCAACAAGAATTATTGGAACACCAGGGGCATAATGTTTCAACTCAGGAATCCACTGGAGATGAAATCAAAGAAGAATTTATCACACATGTTATCCAATCTACTGATTTGAAAAAGAAATGGCAACAAGCTGTATGAAAAGATTAAATGTTCACCTTCTTGGACACATTTTCATAACTTGCCTTGCTAATGAGAGAGAAAGCAAGTATGAAAACATCTGCCCCACGGTAACTCAAAGGTCTTAATCTGTTGTAATCCTCCTGTCCTGTTTCAAAGATAAAACCAATTTGGTCGAGAAGCAGAAATCAACAACATTTGCAAGCGGAAAACGAGATGAATGCAACATTACCAGCAGTATCCCATAACCCAAGATTAACAGTACTCCCATTCACTACCACATTCGCGCTGAAATTATCAAATACAGTCGGCACATAGTCCTGTTCCCACCACAACATGAAAATGATCAAATTAATGATCTTATATTTCTAAACATTCTCTACCAAAATAATTTTACAATATGTAGTCATACAATATGCATGAATTTGTTTTCAATTGAAATATTCTAAGAAAAGGGTCCCCATGCCTTTGTATTATTTCTTATTCATTCATAATCCTGTTCTCTATTGCTAATTAAATGAATTATTTCTGTTTCGCCAACTAAAATCACAATTACATTAACTAAAACAACATTGCAGATAGTTCTAAAACAAATATCAAAAACAATTTCAAAGCAAACATCGTTTACTTATAAATACAAAATATTCCCAGATTACTTCACAAAATAACCTATAAAACGAAACTTTCCAAAATTTCCTGATTTAGATATAGCCTTCTTGCTTCGAATTTCAAAACGTTGCCATCTTTTCACATTAATCTTCCAAAAAAGGCATATGCTCAAGCACCAATTATACAAATTCAACACATCAACTGAAACGCAAAACTGAATCGAAACCACCGTAATTACACAAATAAGAAGCAATAAATAAATAAATAACAAGTAAACGACCAAAAATTTACCATAGGGAAAGTGTTGCTGGTGTAAGAAATCAGCAAA
This sequence comes from Trichilia hirta, assembly GCA_035221805.1. NCBI lineage: Eukaryota > Viridiplantae > Streptophyta > Magnoliopsida > Sapindales > Meliaceae > Trichilia > Trichilia hirta. Next base: position 1,652,644 of record JAWDEX010000017.1, read on the forward strand.
CAAGTTTTACCTACAGCTCCATCTCCTACGGTCACGCACTTAATAAACCTCGATGCGCTCATTTCTTGTCCTTTGAAAAAAGAAAGAAAAGCTTTCTTTTTGGCTTTTTAACTCCCACAATACGAAAATTCACAAACAACCCTCAGATCGTAACACCCGAGGACAATGTGATCACAACCGCTTGTTCAATTATGCATCTGTTTGGTCAAAAAAAAAAAAAAGCTTTGAACGAAACCCTAAATATTAAAAAAAAAAATAAAGAAACGCAGAGGGTACGGGGAAAACGCCGCCGGAGAGACAGTCGAAAATGGATCAAACCAAAGAAAAGAAAACACAATATTTTTTGGAAAATGAAGAGGTGAGATTGAGAGAAAAATGGGAGAAAAGGAACCTCTTTTCGGCCGGGAAATAATGCCGTTGAAGCGTTCGTTGAGCGAACCAATCTTCGCCAACAAACTCGTTTGTTTTGTTTTACTCTGCCGTTTATTTTGCGTTTTACGGTCTTTTCCACTTAAAACGACCTTCTCGTATATGGGTCCGCATGAGTGTTAGATCCGATCCAATTTTGAAATCGGGTTTCGGATTATCCTGTGTTCACTCACAAGTTAATTGGACAACCAAAAATATAGCTGTGGATTGCCTTTATTACAGACCCGCCCTGTCAGAAAATTTATCTCAAATTCCCTATCAGTCATTTTCGTTACATAGCGATTAAGAATGGGCAAAAATATAATAACCACCGCTTCCGCATCATCGATGATTCTATAGAATCAAATATTAGATTATGAAACGAAATAGAAATATTGAAACCTAGGGGACCATGAAAGCTTCAATATCGAAAATTTGATGGACAAGTTCTTCATGTTTTGGCTCGATCAGCTCCTCTTTCAGTGGACAGTAGAGCTCCTGTTGAAGAAGTGTAAGGTGTTCCTAGTTTGTGGTCTTCCTTTCGAGATTTTGTTTTGAGTTCTTTACAAAGTAGTATTTCGTTTTGAGGTACAAGAAGCCTTTCAACTTTTTTTTATTTTTTTCACTTTAATTTATGTTTTATGATACTCGATAAATGTATAGTGATTTCTTCATTTGATGCTATATCTCTATATTGGATTTGAATGTGGTAAATACTAGTTCTTTTCTTTCTTGTTTGTCAATCTTTGGTTGAAGATTCCTATTCAAGTTTAAATTTAACTTAGGATTTCTCATTTTTATGAATATGAGCATCTTGCCCCTTTTTTCTTTCTGTATAACGACATAATTTGTTTGAATTTGAATATAACTTTGTGGCTTTGTTGTTAGAGATTTTAAGATTAACAAACTTATCTTACCTATGGTATAGGTCAGAAAATTGGTTATATTTGCAATTACAACAGCTGTGGTACTTGTAAAATTCTAAATAATTGTGTCCTACTATTTTATTTTCAGTCTTAAATCTATATTACAAGTTATCCTTATATTTAGTTCTTCTCTGCCAAGAGGTAATTAACTTTTCCCTAGCTTTCATTTTTGTGCATCTTTTAAGCAAAACAGATACAGAATAGATGAACTCAAACTGATTAAAGTAGAAAAAATAATCCATAAATTTTTACGTTCCTGCGGTTGAACTGGATGGCAAGTGATACCAGAATTCGTCATTTTGTTTTTGTACTGTTGCTTTTATTGGTTTACAAAGCTGGTTTCTCAGCTTCTCTTGAATCCAATAACAGTTGGAAAAAACTGAATTTGTTTCTCATTGCAAAGTAATACACGGCTTACTTTTAGGATATACTAACAAGTCCAAACAACTTAGGCTGGATCATCTATTCTATTCCATCAAACGAAGTACGGAACTTTATTTTTAATTATTGAAATATAATATTCCTTCAGTTTTGTTTTCTTAAATCATCACATGTCTATTTAATTTTAAGAGGACCCTTTTTCCATTTTCTTCCCAATATTTTTAGTTATTCATCCATCCTCTTGTAGACATCATACAAAATTAAATAAAAAATAAAATTATTATCTACATAAATAATAATAGAATAAATTATTTAAAAAAAATTACATTTTAAATTTAATTGTTGATTAAGTATAAAAAAAAATATTGAATACTTCACAATTTTTTTAAAAAATAATTAGTACAAATATAATTATCTTAAATTTTAATTTTTTAAATTAATTTTTTTAATATTTTTATTAAAAAAATAGAGAATATTAAAAATAATTTACAGTCTTAATTTTTTGATAAATATTTACTGAAAGAAGAAAAAATATTAAAAATATTTTGTCATTTTAGTTAATTTTTTTTTATTTTTTTTATTATTTTAATAAAAAAATATATTAAAAATATTTCACCGTTTGAATTTTTTTATTAATTAAAAATTTTAATTAAGAAAAAAAATATTAAAAATATTTTGTCATATTAATTAATTTTTTAAAGTCTTTATCAACTAATAAACAATAAAAAATATTATAAATTTTTATTTTATAAAAATATATATAAAGATAACATTTAAATAAACATGATATTAAATAACATATATGACTTGTATAAAAAATAAAATAAATACTAAATATTTATAAGATTTAAATTTATAAATTATAAATAAAGACAAAATAATATAAATTAAAGAATAAATAAGGATAAATACTCCATTAATGTATGTAAAATTAAATTGCCTAAATTTAAATAACATAAAAAATAAAATATCTTTACTTTAAATTAAAAAGCAAATAGGGATAAAATACTACACTAATGTGTATAAAGTAAATTTTAAAATTTTAAATGATATAGAAAATAAAATATTTTCACTTAAATTAAATAATAAATTGGGAAAAAATACTCTACTAGTGTTAATAAAATTAAATTATAAAAATTTAAATAATATAAAAAATAAAATATCTCTACTTTAAATTAAAGAATAAATAAGAATAAAATATCCATTAACGTGAATAAAATTAAATTGCGTAAATTTAAATAATATAAAAAATAAAATATTCTCATTTTAAATTAAAGAATAAATAAGAACTAAATATCTCACTAACATTCGCAAAATTTAATTGTATAAATTTATATGATATAAAAAATAAAATATTTTTGCTTAAATAAAAGAATAAATAGGGACAAAATATTTCACTAATATGCGTAAATTTAAATAATATAAAAAATAAAAAATCTTTACTTTAAATTAAAGAACAAATAAAAAAATACCCCATCAACATGCATAAAAGTAAATTGTACAAATTTAAATAATAAAAAATAAAATATTCTCATTTTAAATTAAAGAGTAAACAAGAGCAAAATACTTTCCTACAATAAACAAATATACTAAATAAATAAATATAAATAAATAAAATATATGATTAATATATTAAGGCAAAATAAAAGAGATGGCATTTTTAATAACATAACAAAATAAGAATAAGCATATTATTATTATTAAAAAAAAGATTACATATTTAAAAAGATAAAGAGAAAATTCTAACTTTATTTTCTTTCTTCTTCTTCTTCTTTTTTTTCTTTTCTTTTTTCTTTTCCCCCAAAGTTTTCTTTCTTTTCTTTTATACTTTCTCTCACTTCTCTTACATTTTTTTATTCTTTTAACTTGATTTCTAAATAGCAAAATAACTTGATATTTATAGATAAAATTTAAAAATTAATTATTAATAATAGTTGCAAGTAATTGATAAATTTAATAAATTTGTTAATAATTTTGATTAATTATACACCTAACTTTAAAACTTTTATTTAAATCATACACTTAATACTTGAATTAAAATTTTGGTGTTGAATTTATTAAAATCTACTTACTACTTGAACATAAAACATCTAAACTTTATCTTAACTTTATATACATATAAAGTAAGTATTCAAATTTTAAATATTTTGAAAGATGCGACTTAAATACCTGTTACTATTTTATACCCTAAAACTATTCGTATTGTCGATTTTGAGCACACTATATTAAGTTACTATAATAATATGTACAATATACATATTTTATTAATAAATAACTTATTTCAATCCATGTGTATATGTTGTTTCTTCTATCTAATCGTACTAATGATATAATATGCATATGAAATGTTCAAAACAATTATGTTATCTAAAATATTTTTTATAAAAATAATATCAACTGAGAATTGATATTGCAGTGTAAGTACACTGAATGTTTTTGATAAATATCATAAGATAATATTAGTACAAGTAATATGATAGTCATATTATTAGGATGCTAGTATAAAATAATATTAAAAGAACTATTATTTAAATATGACCAAAGTTGTGATGAATTACACGAATATATATTGTCAATAATTTATTATCAAATTATATGGGTGCATTAACTATTCTTTAGACCTGAGACATTATAGTTATTAATCGGTATAGATACACATGGTTTATAAGATGTATAAATATGAGACTAATCATGTCTTATAATAAAAGTGGATTTATTCATAAGATATTTATATCGAGAGATAAATAATTATCAGATGAATGCATTTACTCAACATAAAAAATTTTGATATACCGTTAATTCGGTCTAATTTTGAATTTTCAGTCGAATATTAGTAAATGAGTGAAAATAAAGTCTTTAGTCAAAGTACAAATATCATATAAAGAGTTTATAGTAATAAGTTTAGCTCATATTGATTGATAATTCTATTATAATTCAATTTAGAGTTTTAACATTTGTAAGCCCTAATTTAGTTAGAATTAGACGAACGAAAGGAGATTATTCACACAAAATCTATAATTAATTATAAAAAGTTCGATGAATATTTTTTTTATTATGATTTAGGAGTTATAGCACATTGCTAGATGTTAACCATAGTTATTAAAAATTTAAATAGTTCGAAATGAGGTCAATAAGAACGATTTTAACTTACGGCTAATATCACGATGAATCCAAGTGATCACAAAATAAATCTTAACTTATTCTTACTATTAGAGAGAGTAAATAATGTTAGCAAGAGAGTTAGTATTCTTAGAGATATTATTTGGCTAAAAATCGTAAACGGTTTACTCGTTAAATAGTTTAACGAATCAAGAGTTTGAAAAATTAACTCGATTGTAATTTAAAGTAAATTATAATATTTTATAAATATTTAAAAATATAAATGAAATTAAAATAAATTTAGTCAAAATAAATTTAACCAAATTTAGGATTAATTTATAATTTTTTAAAGTTAGGGAACCTAAGTGATATTTTATATAAAGCTTGTTGGAGAAGCTTTGGGACTCATTTGTCTTTGATAAAAAGACTAAGGATATTATAGTAAATAAAAATATATATAAAGGCCAATTTTTTTAATTTTTTAGGGATTTTACCATTTTCTACCATTTGCATATTCTTCCTCAATCTCTCTCTCTCTCTCTCTCTCTCTCCCCACTTGGCCAAGGCAAGAAAAAGTTAGGAATTTTAATTTCTTAGAGATAACAAGGTTTTGTTGTTAATTCTTTGTCAAGCTTTCACTAAAGGTTAGTGAATTTTTGATTTAAATATTAATTATACCCTAAAATGCTATCTAACCATACCCATGTTTATTTTTTTAATTTGTGTTGATTCATCACTTATAAATAGTATCAGAGCATGCATGAGTGATGATTATATGCATGGTTTGTGATTGAAATTTGATTTGGTTTATGAATTTTGAAATTAGGAGTTGTATGATACAAATATGTTTTATATAGATTTTCAATGTGTTTTTGATGTTTTTGAAATGATAAAAACATATTAGGATGTGTGTATATTGATTATGTATTGAAAAAACTTGAAAGAAAATTGATTTTGGGTGCAAAATGGATGAAAATCTGAGAAGGGGTATATGTGCTTGGCACACGTGTAACACACACGCACACCAGGCCTGCTAGTACGAGCCCAATCCATAGGCTCGTGGATTGCACGCTATGCACAATACAGCATGCAGCGCGCGGTTGCTTGTTTTTAGTGCGCTCCAAAAGTCATGCTGAGTACACCTCACTTTTAAGTGCAACCCTTATTTTATTATTTTTACTCCAATTTTTTTTACGTTTTTTAATTTAATTTTTGAATGTTTTTTGGTCCTAATTTATAAAATTTTAATTAAATTTTTTTTTTAAAATATGCCAATAATTAGTGATCCTAATGGGAGACATTTTTATAATTTTAGCTAATTAGAATAAAATACTCTTTTTAATACTGATGACTAATTTTAATTGGCGTATCTCATATTTTTAATATTGTATAATGAATATGCTTATTAAATTATTTAATATTTTTTTAATAATAAGTAACTAAAACTGTTGAACTAGTTTAACACTATGACGAAATTATTTTAATAATTCAAATTTCAATCATTAAAATGATTATTCGTGTGACCAGTGATCTAAATCTCGATTATCAAAATTATTTGTGTGACAATAAATTTTGTCGAGTTTATAAATAGTATTACTATTTATATGAATAGTAAATTTATCTCAATTTTATAAATCACTTATTTATGTGATAAGTAACTGAAATTAATCAAGTATGAAGTTCTTGTATGTTAAGAAAGGATATAAAAGCTTGATTATAAGAATAATATTTTATGAAAATATTTGTATTGAAAGAAAAATAATTATCATATGTAATGTGAATAATTTTAAACAAAATATGACTCCTTAAAATTATCATATGTTTATCTCCCATTATAGAATAACTAATAATTCTTTTACATAAATTTTCTACTCTAAGATTTCTATTATATGATGGGTGTAGGGTTTGTGTTGTTGAATCAGGTTATCTGATTCTTAATAATATTTAAATCTTAATTAAGATTTATATTACGTGAGATTGGAATAAGAATATTATTTAAAAAATACAATAATTTTAATATAACTAGTGTAAGATACCAAAATTTCTATTATGTGAAGTGTTTAAAACTAAGGCAAAGTAAAATATTGAGTCTTGTATATGATACAAAAAATTTATTCTTTACTCATTTAAGTTAGTTGACTAAGATTTCTATTACGTGAGGTTGATTAATTTTAAATGAGAATTTAATACCTACTAATTACTAATAAAATTCAACAAAATTTTTTAAATCTTATTTTAAGGAGTGTAGAGTTTAAATTAAATAGTGAGAGCCAATTTGATTTTCATAATGCATAATTATATTTAATTATTGAATATATATATATATATATTACTTGTAATTCAATAAATTAATAAACTATTTTTTTTTATTTTTTTAGATTCTCTCACTTCTATAAAATGTCATCGGCAAATATATTTCGACATATTGTCAACAACATGTTTACCAGACCAAATCTCAAGGACTGATTAAGAAATTTGAGAATTATTTTTGAATTCAAAAATTTAACTTATATTTGAGAGGCAGAGATGCTCATGTCATTGGAGATAGATGCCTCTCAGGAGGAAAAGGATGCTTTCAATAAATGGCATGCTAATAATTATAGAGTATGACTTTACATATTGGTATCTATGAATCGGGAACTATAAGAATGACATAAAAGTATACAGTCTGCGTATGGGATACTCAGATCTCTACAAGAGTTGTATGAGAAAAATTCTCGTATTATGGAGTATGAGATATTTGCTATTTAATTTAGTATAAGACTTAGGAAGAGAATGCAGCTCGATGATTATGTCATCAAGATAATTAATATTCTTGGATAATTGGACACTTAAGACATTTGGATGCCTCATAGTCTATAAATAAATTTAATTCTACAATCACTCTTACCTAATTTTAAAGGTTTCATCACTAATTTTAATTTAAATAGAATTGAGCGTACTCTTTATGAGTTGTTCAATGAACTTCAAGAGTATTACAAGGAGAATACTAAAAGTAAGGGACATGAACATATTTATATGGCCATTACCATTAAGATTGATAAAAGGCCACAACGCTCATTTCAAGGTTTAAAAGTTGGACCTAAGAAAAAAAAACAAGAAGGCTTTGCCTCCTAAATAATCTAAGACTAAACCAAAATAGTTTAAAAGAAAGTGTTCTTACTACGAAAGGGATGGACATTAAAAGAAAAATTATCCTCTGTACCTCGATAGTCTTAAGAAGATTAAGACAAGTATGTATAGTAATTATGTGATTGAATATAAAATAAGCGTTAATTCAGATATTCATTTATGGGTACTTGATTTAGCTGCTACTTTTTATTTTTGTGTGTCATTGTAGGTACTGCAAAATAGTTTTATACTATCAGGCGATGGGATCGCTTTAAGGATGATGAATAAAACAACAGTTGCTGCCACTCATGTAAGCTTGTGCAGACTACAACTACCATTCAAACACATTATAAAATTATAAAATATATTATATTTTACTTCTACTGTACAAAATATTATATCTATATCTGTATTATATAATATGGGATATTTTATACAGTTTAATAAAGATATATATTTATTATATTTTAAAAATATATGTATTGACAAAGTAATTAATACAAATAGTTTGTATGTCTTTTAATTAAATAATAGTTATTCATTATTTTTAATTATTAACAAAAGAATTTAAAATAAAATTAATCTTAAATTTTTATAGCATCACAAATTAGGTTATAAAGGAGATAGGTGATCACTCAACCTGAAACTAGTAAAATATTAGCTTTATTGGATTATGAATTCATTTCGATGTGTGAGTCATGTCTTAAAAAAATGATCAAATCGTCCTTTAAGAATAAAGGTGAGAGGTCAAAAGAATTGTTGGATCTCATAAATATAAATATATGTGAACCATTCAGTACTACGGTTAGAGAAAGTTTTGATTATTTCATTATCTTTTTCAATGATATGTCTAGGTATAGGTATGTATATTTAATGAAATACAAATTTGAATACTTTAAAAAATTTAGAGAATTCAAAAATGAAGTAGAAAATTAAATAGGAAAAAGTATAAAAGTTCTACAATCTGATATGAAAGTGAATACTTGAGTACTGAATTTTAAGAATTCTTGAAAGATAATATAATTGTTTTGCAGATGATACCTTCGTATATACCTCAATATAATGGTGTAGGGAAAAAAAATCATACTTTATTAGATATAGTGTGATTGATGGTTAATTTTATAAAATTATCATTATATTTGTGAGGATATGCTTTATAGACTATTGCACATATCTTTAATAAAATTTCTACTAAATCA
>JAWDEX010000017.1:1668386-1688385 GCA_035221805.1 Trichilia hirta
AGTCCTGTTCCCACCACAACATGAAAATGATCACATTAATGATCCTATATATATAAACATCCTCTACCAAAAGAATATTACAATATGTAATCATACAATATGCATATATTTGTTTTCAATTGAAACATTCAAAGAAAAGGGAAAAGCAATCCCATGCCTTTGTAACTATTTTTCATTCACTCATAATCCTGTCATCTATTGATAATGAAATGAATTATTTCGGTTTCCCATACTAAAATCATCAATTAAATTAACTATGACAACATTGCAGATAATTCTAAAACAAAAATCAAAAGCAATTTCAAGCAAACATCTTTTATTTATAAATCCAAAAGATTTCCGGACTACTTCATAAAATAATATATAAAATGAAACATTACAAAAATTTCCTGACTTAGAATTAGCTATCTTTCTTCGAATCTCAAAAAGTCACCATCTTTTCGCATTATGCTCAAATACCGATATAAAAATCAGTAGATCAACTGAAACACAAAACTGAATCGAAGCCACCGTAATTACACAAATAAGAAGTAATAAATAAATAAATAAATAATAAGTGAACGAACTAAAATTTACCGTAGGGAAAGTGTTGCTGGTGTAAGAAATCAGCAAACAAGTTTTACCTACAGCTCCATCTCCAACGGTCACGCACTTAATAAACCTCGATGCGCTCATTTCTTCTTCTTTGAATAAAAAAAATAGAAACCTTTCTTGTTGACTTTTTAACTCCCACAATACAAAAATTCACAAACAACCCTCAGATCGTAACACCTGAGGACAACGCGATCACAACCGTCTTTTCAATTATGCATCTGTTTAGTCAAAACAACATAACTTTGAACAAAACCCTAAATATTCAAAAAAATAAGAAATGCAGGGGATAACGGGGAAAATGCCGCCGGAGAGACAGTCTAAAATGGATCAAACCGAGGAAAAGAGAAGAAAATATTTCTTTTTGCTGAAACTGGAGAGGTGGGATTGAGAGAAAAATGGTAGAAAAGGAACCTCATTCCGGCCGGAAAATTATGCCGTTGAAGCGTTCGTTGAGCGAACCAATCTTCGCCAACAAACCCGTTCGTTTTGTTTCACCCTGCCTTTTATTTTGCGTTTTACGGTCTTTTCCTTCTTAAAACGACCTTCTCGGAGATTGGTCCACGTCGGTGTTAGATATGACCCAATATTCAAATAGGATAACGTAGGGTTCGCCTGTAAGTTAAATGGTAATTATAAAACTGGTCCCTGTAGTTTCCAAATATAACAATATTTTAAATATTCATAACCTATCATTCAACTTTGTTCATAAACAATTAATAATACTAAAGACGTGAACATTATATGTATAGACTATCAAATATAAATTAAAATAATATGATCATAATTTTATACTTTTATTGTTTGTATAAATTTTTTTGGTTTTCAATATTATTTATCTAAGAATAATACATTATTTTCACTAATATTTTATAACAAATTTACAATAGTATATTGTCATCACTTTTTTATTTTTTATATATTATATTTAAAATATAACAATAAAATTGCATAAATCTGTTTATTTTATTAGTGAAATCTGAGGATATAGACGAAAGTAAATTGGGTGTTAAACTTATGAAATAATTTGTTATTTTTGATAATTTTGGGGACCAATTTGATAATTACCCCTTACTAAAAGCATGAAGGAGAGGGAGGTGATGATTGCGGGATGTTGTAGTGGTGCCACGTTAGTTAGGTTTAATCATACGGTTAGTTAAGGTGACCCACTAAGTAATGCGTTTAAACAATTGTGTTTGTGTCGTGGCATGGTCTTATGAAGTAATTTCGTATTAATTAAATAAAAATCCTTGTTTAATATGATAATTGGTCTTTATTTATATTTAAATCCATTTCATTTTTGTTTGGGCATACACCTATTATTTTCTCATGACAATTACTTTTTTATTTTTTAAAATAATATTTGTAAAGATTGAGGTTTTATTTTCCCTCACTAATGCAATCAAGTGATCACGATAAGTGTGTTTGGTAATTCAAGCATAGAATTGGATTAAATTCCATTGTGTATGAATCTCTACTTGTAATTAATAGTTAACATAATTTCTTATTAGTTACCCTTCTATATATACAGTATGAGAAAATGAAATTAACTTATGTAGGGAGAGTTTTATTTGCACTTGATACATAAACTTGATATTAATAAACGTTGTCAATTTCGATTCATTGGTGTGCTCAATAATTGAATTAACATTGATTAATTAACACTAATTTGATGTATCGAGTGTAAGTAAATTTTAGTGATGTGTGTGTATATCTTTAAAGTTAAAAGGTCAATGTGTGATTAATAAAAATATTTTATTTTTAAATTAGTTAATTGCAAAAGAGAAAATTTTGAAATTCTCCCTTCTAAATTATTTTATGTATATATTATGTTTATTACAATCACTAAATTAATTTACAATTATTAAATTTAAAAGCTCTATCTATCTATCTATCTGTTTATATATATTATTGATAATCCTTAAATTTTTTGAAAATTATTATTTTTTGTAATATTTATATAGAATATATAAATTTCATAACGGGTGGCATAATTTAAATAATAAGAATATTAATATTATTATATCCTACAACATTTTTTTTTTTGAAAATCTAATTTATCACCCTCCAAATGCAAAGGTTTTCATTTTAGTCCATAAAGAAAAGAGCTACTAATGCCACGTGGGCGATATATAGAGCTGCCCCCCAATTTCGAATTTCAGTTCAATGAACAGGTGAGAAGAAACCTGAACCAGAGACTAAAATTCAGTGCATTCACACAAACAATTTCTCCGAGATATAATCTTAAGCCTCGTTTTTTAATTCGCTACTTCTAACATTTGTACTACAATTCAGCTCATTCTAGTACCATGAACGTGGGGAAAAACATCTTCTGAGAACTTCATCTAAGCAATTCACTGATACTGATTCAGATTCTGATTCTGACTTAGACATATTTTCAAACATCTGACAGGAAACCAAAAACAATCTGCTGCAGTTTCTGTCAAGGACAATAATACTAAAATTATGATAGTACCCAGTAGGGTGCCTTTTTTGATGATTTCAGTTGTTGACTATGGAGAGAAGCTTAATAAGACTGTTACTTACGACGGCCGTTCATTGATAATCAAGGGAAAAAGAGATCTTTTCTTGTCAGGTTCAATTCATTATCCCAGGGTGCCAACTGAGGTTTCACTTCAGAATCTAAGATTTTTCCTTGTGTATTTTGATTATGTTAGCGGAATTTTGCTTGATTGTAAATAGATGTGGTGGGATATTCTTAGAAAAGCCAAGGCTGGAGGATTGAATGTGATTCAGACTTATGTGTTTTCGAATATTCATGAACCTGTAAGAGGCCAGGTAATACATGATGCTAGTAATATTTTATGAGCTTTTCGAAACTGGACAGTTCTGTTTTTTAACATTTTACCCCGAGTTTGCCGTTCAATTTTGAAGGGAACAATAATCTGACAAAATTTATCAAGACGATCGGTGATCTTGGTATGTACGTGACACTTAGGGTTGGACCATTTATTGAGGCCGAATGGAGCCATGGGTATGAACGAAGTTCTATATATTTACTTTCCATTTTTCTAGAGAATTTCCTACAATGAAAACAACGCTACACGCTCTTACTCTGCTTGTTCAAAGTAAATATGTGCAGGGGATTTCCATTTTGGTTCAGAGAAGTTACACACATAACATTCATATCTGATAATCACCATTCAAGGTAATTATCATGCTTCTCAATGAAGAAGTTACAAAATTTGATATAAATTAAACAAATTGCACCTAAACCAATTGATGTTTCCCTTGTGCAGTACCGCATGAAAAAGTTCACAAAAATAATCATAGATATGATGAAGGATGCAAAATTTTTTGCTTCTCAGGGAGGTCCTATCATTTTATCCCAGGGTAGATCCCATTATTAAGCAAAAAAGAAACTTAAAGAAAAAGAAAACGTTGATGAATGAATATTCTTGATTCCATGGACATGTGAGATGACACCTTCATCGCTTTGTGCAGATTGAAAAATGAATACACTAGTGTTCAACTTGCATTTAGACAGCTAGGTACTCGATATGTCCATTGGGCAGGAAATATGGCCGTGGGAACAAAAACTGGAGTTCTCTGGGTTATCTGCAAGCAAAAGGATGCCCCTGATCCCCTGGTAAGTGGGTCATTACTCTCTTGGATTAAGCTTACTGGAAAAAATGGAGGGAAAAATTTAGGCGGTCAAGTGCAGGTCAATACATGCAATGGGACAAACTGTGGGGATACTTTTACAGGCCCAAACAAACCAAAAAAGCCTGCTTTATGGACAGAAAATTGGACTGCTCAGTAAGTTTATTACTTAAAGTTTAAGTATTGATACATTAATGATTCTGTTTCTTGTTCGCTTTGCATCCTGTTTGATTGTAGTTAATGACAAAACAATACGGAAAGAAAGTAAAGCCAAAAGACTTAAACATTCGAATTCTATTATCACTTCTAATAACTCGGCTTGCCCTGAAAGAAATTTGTATTACAGATACAGAGTATTTGGGGATCCTCCATCTCAAAGGACAGTTGCAGATCTTGCATTTTCTGTTGCTCGTTTCTTCTCTAAGGAGGCACTCTCGCAAACTATTATATGGTATGCCTTAACTTCTGAAAAACCATTTTTGAAGTGCTGAGTCAGTCAAGTCAAAAAGTTTTTTCTCTCCTATAGTTCTTATATCCGTATTGACAGTATTGTGGTGGAACAAACTACGGAAGATGTGGTTCATCTTTTGTAACAACCCTATACTATGATGAAGCTCCCATCGAGGAATATGGTCAGGCCTGCTTAAATCTTGTCTTCATTAAGTTATACGTATTGATGACAATCTGGAGATTCAATCTTTTTCTTCATTTTAAGCAGAAATTATATGATTTTAAAGTGCTTTTCTGACCTCATACTCTTTTTCCAAAGAAAAACAAGAACATAATGATATGACACAAATTTTCATTTCTTACCATAGTTTCCTTACAACGTGAATTCAGGTATGCTGAGGGAACCAAAATGGGGTCACCAACGAGACTTGCATTCTGCTTTGAGGTTGTGTAGGAACCTTTGCTTTGGGGGAAGCCATCTACTGAGAATTTGGGTCCTAATCTAGAGCTAAACTTCTCATAAGGAAATTTGTTTATAAAGTACAGTGTTTTTAAGATAAACCAATCGATCTCCATTGCAGGCTTGTATATATACAGATAATAAGTCTAAAACTTGTGCTGCATTCTTATGCAATAACAACACTAGGATAGCCGCAACCGTAACATATTCAGGGGAATCAAGTATTTCCTGCCCCGTTATTCAATAAGCATCCTCCCCGATTACCAAACCGTTGTCTACAACACTCAAACGGTAGCACTCCATCCTTTTCAATTAAATGAAAGTTATTTCCTAGTTACAATAAAAAATAGCTAACTTTTGTCAAGTTATCAAAAATATCCCAATCTCGAAGCCAACACGTAATCTTATGGTAATTTTTGAGGAAATAGGAGGAAATATAGATGGTGTTCAGATCCTAACAGCCAACAGGAATACAATCTGTAGCTTCATAAGTGAAAACCATCGCCACGTGTCAATACATGGGAGAGGGACAACAGTGTTATACACACAGTTTTAGAAGATACAAGAAAAGTAGCCACCTTGATGTGTCATGGCAACAAAGAGATTGTGAATGTTGACTTTGCAAGCTATGGTAACACGTTTGGAGCTTGCGGAAATTACAATCTAGGAAACTGCAGTGCACCAAGTGGCAAGAAAATTGTTGAACAGGTGTCTATCACTCTTATATATACACATAGTTTTTCATAAGACTGCTTTTCTATAATTGCTTTTTATTGTTCTTGTCAGCACTGTTTGCGAAAAAACAAGTGTTCTGTACTTTCCATCAGGACATTTTCAACAAGGATTGAAAGCTTTGTCCGAATATTCCCAAAAGTATGGCTATCCAAGTTCAACGTGGTGAGAAGAAGATTCCGTCACATAGAGTTCGCACAGGACTGTTTTTGTATTGACATTGTAGCTCTTCCTTTTCTAAGTCAATTATATGTGGTGGAATATTGCATTAGTTTCTTGTTTTCATAGTTCAGCTTTTAGTACTACTGTTAGATCCGGGAATTGGGTCCATAATATCGCTTGAGTCTTGTCTGGAACCAATATTTAAGTAATTTCATGTAAAAATTTCATCCATTTTACAGAACGGATAACGTTGCTTGCTGCATTTATTTGTTCATTTGTAGTAACGTTTATTGTTTCTTTTTCTCTAAAACGTGGGGAAAAACTTAAAATTGCCCGTCTCATTCGTCCTCGTGCTTGCCTGTTTGATAAACTCTTTATCTTATACCTATGTTTTGGGCAGCATGAGTTTCGTCCATCCCCTTAACTATCCGAGCAAAGTTTGTGGAATAAATTGACCGTGGCCACGTTACCTGTGATCGCTAAGAGAATACTGTATCAAGCAAAATGACAAAGCCTTGTCCGATTAAGAGAATACCATGTTCTCTTAATAAACTAAATTGGAGAAATTATATTATAGAAACTCTCTGAAAAGGTAGATGCAATTTGTACTGTTGCTTTCTTTTAACCCGAAAACTATAAACCATCAACTTAATGTCATCATGCCTTGGTTTGTATATACAGCAAACTACAGCAAAGACGCGTAATAATTAAAAGTATAGTACAGTGAAGCAAAAAATGAAACTTAATGAGCAACAGACAAAAGAGATGAGTCTATTGACGGCACCACAATTTCCAAAATCACACCATACGTTCTAAATTACAATTTGGTATTGCCCTTTGCAAATAGAACTTATACAACTCCAAGGGATAAAGAATACAGTTAAGAATACTGGCACGACCGCTACAATACATTGCACAATGATCTAGTACAAGAATCAGGAGTAACTGGAAAGAAAAGCTAAATACAGATCTTAAATCAGGACTTGCAAAATGCGTGGAGTGTATCATCCAAAGCTTTTCTATCATAATCGCCTGTAAAGACACAGTTGCTTAGAGGACCTTTCAGAAGGATAAGCCTTAGTAGTCCATCAGCTACCTTCTTATCAACCTGCAATCAAAAGGATAGAAATATGTCAACAATGAGACAAATTACTTTGAGCTTCACAAAAAAATGAAACCTAAATCTCTTACCGCCATGACAGACTTGAACATTTCTACAGTCATGGTGTCTGGCGTTGCAGTAGGTAGCATAGCTTGTTGTAGAATATCATGCACTCGTTTCACAAATGAATCATCAATCCAACCAAGTCGGTAAGACACGTCAACAGCCATGACCTGAAAAGCAAAATACGAGTAAAATCAGTATAAAACAAATAATACATACAACATGGTGAATACAAACATAGAAGATGCCAACCATGCCAGCTGTGACAGCTTCTCCATGAAGCCATTGCCCATATCCAAACCCAGTTTCAATGGCCTGAAAAGAGATGCCACATGAAGAGAGGTTGATCAGGGATCTTTTGTTAGATTAGATTGTCACATGGTCAAAAGCCATTCCAATATCAAGAAGTTAAAAAAAAAAGAAAAGAAGTTAACCATACATGTTAGTTTTAACTATGAAGGTTGATATACAAACCAGGTTTATATAGATAGATGCATGATCCAGCACCCCTATTTTTGATATAGAAACAAAGGTATTCTGGTCTCCACGTTTGAATAGAAGTGGTGAAAAATTGGAAGTTACATCAAATACATAGAATCAAAAGATTCATTGTAAAATTGCTCTATGGCGCATTCTATTAAAAATATTTGGCTGATAGTGGGATCAAATGGTATAGTTTGGTTTTGTTGGTAACCTGGAGTACAAGAAAACATGACTGTCGCTTTCCAATTTGTTGATTTTACATTGATTGCTACTTCATCAATCTTACCGATTAGTGTATCCATTGTATTTGTAAATACTTCTCCCAATGGTTGGTCAAGTAATTGTATTTTCTGGTACATCATAAAGTATCGGATCAGTATCTGTGGAGGGTAACCTTATTCTCTCATCTCTTGAATCCATTCATTCCAAATCCATCATTGAAATAACCCCTTCCACAATGTCAATGAAGTAACATATATGCAGATAACAAATAGCCCATGCACTATGGCAAACATAAAACAATAAACAGGTTTACAATCTAAAAGTTTAAATAATCAAATAAACAATCAGAAAACTTACATGACCAACAGTGTGACCCAAGTTTAATGTTGCCTGTAGTCCACTCTCTTTCTCATCCAAGGACACAACCTCAGCCTTATTTTCACATGACTGTTTTATAGCATAAGCCAATGCACTTGGATCTCTGTAATGGTCCAAAATTACCCATGTCAGTGGAACCATTCAAAATATTATAAAGCTCAGCGGTAGGAAGAACGGAGGAAGTGGTTATGCATTATCATATTCCTGACGACCTGAAACAAGAACAAATCTTTTGAAATCAATTCAGACTTGCTGTCCCCTTGTTTTGCATTTTTCAAGATGTTTCATCTAATCAGTTAAGTTATCAAAGCAACATTCCCATTCTTAGGGTAAAAGAAACAAGGATATTTCTCTTTTCTAGTCAAGCTCCAAAGAAGTGAGTCACTTGTGAGACAAAGCAGTTTCTCACAGGCAAAGGAATTTCAGTCCGGAGTGAAAGGGAAGTTGTGAGGCTCACCCGCCAATTAGGGAATACTGAAAATTCACAAATTATGTAGACAAATTTACACCTAGCCATCAATTTGTCCATATTCTTCTCCTGCCACTCAAAAAATTCAGCATCTCTGATAAATCCATACTTTATAACCTCTGCAAGTCCTGAAGCCAATTCTCTATCTGGCAGGGTGTTTAATGTGTCAGTGTCAATAAGCACAGATTGAGGTTGGTAGAAAGCACCAATCAAATTCTTCCCAAGACGGTGGTTTACACCAGTTTTGCCGCCAATGGAGGAATCTACCTAGAAAGAATATTTGGAATAAAAAAATAAGAAAAAGTGAAAGAAATGAGAAAGAAAAAGAAAAAATTAATAAGGCATGTGAAATCATTAAAAAAAGTGTGATTGAAAATATATATAAGAAAGTGCCATAGGTATTACAATACCTATGCCATAACAGTTGTAGGAATTTGAATGAAATTAACACCGCGAAGGTAAGAAGCTGCAGCAAAACCACACGTCATCAATCACACCTCCTCCGAGGGCAACAAATGTACATCGCCGGTCCAATCGTGACTCAATGGCCTTGTCAAAGACTTTCTCGACAGTTTCCTATAGATAAAAGGTAATGCCTACTTCATTGAAACTGCCAGTAGCATAACAATGATTTGTTAACTGAAAGTCTGACCCACCATGTTCTTGTACTTCTCACCATCTGGCAGAATCACACTCTCAACTGAAACATTTGATTCCCACTTGTCAAAGCATCAGTAACTTTACTCAGGTACAGTGGTGCAACGGTGGTTTTAGTAACCACAAGAACTCTCTTCCCACGAACATGCCTATAAGACAACAATTATTTGATACAACCATCAGAACAGCAGAATACACAGAATTTCACCCTCACAACCAACGAGAGGGAGGCTTTGGTATTGCCCAAAACACTTTCATATTTGTTTGTAGTGTTTGACCAAAGAACCAAAAGTGTGAATTACAATGAATAAGTACATAGAGTGCTCTTTGGAGAAGTATCAAATAAATGAGCTTCTTGAAGAAAGCAGTTTCAGGTAACAGAGAAATAGCCAAAACTATTTTGAAGTCAATTAATTAATAATTAAACGCTTTTTGAAGTATTTGATAGGTGTTTTCCCAAAAATCAAATTCTGAATAAGAAATGAACTTGGAAGTGTTTTCGGGAGACGCACTTTCTCAGAAAAAAACTTCATAGAGCATGCCCAACCATTTCTTGTGTTAAAATACTAAAACAATCTATCTACATTGCATGCCTAACGTGCAACCCAGCTCACGGTTGCCTACTCTTATCATCAACCAATTCCAAATCGAAATTTTCAAAACTAAACGAAATTAAATAGGGAAAGAAAACTTTACACAGAAAATGCTTAAAAGCATTACCTTTGGAGCAGGTCGGGTTGATCGAGAAGTCCGGGCCCGATATAAATTGGATAACTCCGGTTTCCCAAATCGACCTGTACAACCGTCGGAACTTTAGAGCTCGCTTCACCAACCGATTTATCCATTACTGAAGTCGCACTTGCGCGTATCCTAGACCTCACTTTAATCGCGCTCGAAATGGAACAGTCCCTCTATTTCAACTCAATAGAACTCCGCGCCAACAGCGAAGTTAGGGCCCTGTACCCTGGCCAGAAATTCGGATTGTTTGAAGGAGAGTCTGGATGGTAAAGACGATGAGACTGAGTTTACCGTGGATAATGCCATGGAATCGGGTTGGTGCCGGTTTGCGTAAAAGGATTCGGAGAGTCTGTGTTTGGAGAGCCGACTCTAAATGTAACACGGTGAATTTGGGCTGTGGGGCCTTGCTGTTGAAGAAGAAGGCATGAGCGTACATGCGACGAGGGGGTAGGCAAGGAAGGACGCGATGGATGTTGGCCGTTAGCAGACGGACTTGTAGGGCCGTTTAAACGATAAATTGAAAAAAAAAGGTTATATTATCATGGGAAAGTAAGTTGTTGTAATGATAAATATTGAGCAAATTTTAAGTTTCGAGCCCGTTGTAAAAAATTTAATAAAATCAATCGACTTTTAATTATTTGTTATTATGAACTAACACTATTAGTCTAAAATTGAAAAAAAATAGCATTAGAAATTAATTTATACGATGAAATAAATAAAAAAATAATTTATAAAAATATGTTTGTAATTATTACATTTTATATAATTTTAAAAACAACCATTTAACAAACTATTTCGTAGTATTTATAAGATCTGTATTAGAAAAAGTGATTAATCTATCTTCAAACAATTTTTATTCTAATTTATTTCCGAATTTTTTTAATAAATAAGAAAATATTTTAGGTAAATTAATACTGAAAATATTATTGTAAATTTATTTTGAAGTATAGCATTAAAGTATTGTTGGAAGTATTTGAATTTTTTTTATTTTTTTTTTCAATTAGTTGAATTAATTATTTTTTAACTGGGGCCATAAGCCCGCCAGGCCGCAAAAGGTCCACTAGCCCTAAAAAAATGTGGTGAACGCAAATGCAGTCGTACGTACAGATTGTTGGCAAGAGAAAAATCGACGATGTTCTGATAGCACATCGTATCGCCACTCTCGATAGCTTCTTCTGTACGCGTTCTCATAACCTCTAGCGAAACCCCCAACTTTTTCCCGCTAAATTTCTTCCTGTGAATAGCCCTGTAACTTCAAAGTTCTTCGGTACTTGCGCACTCTCCGTTACGTTTGCGGGTATACCCTCGCTCCTAAACTCTACGTTTTGAAAATCTCAGTAACATCTTTGTTCATTGCCTGTCTTCTCTGACCACTAGGGTTTGATTAATTCTTCAGAAGTGGAAGGGGTCAATGCAGTGCGTTTTGTGTGTTTGTCATAGTCCTAAAACTTTACTTGTTTTTGGATATTGATTACGATGGTGGACCCAAGTGAAGTTGTCATCATATCGTCGGACGATGAAGAAGTTAATCTTTCACTGAGTTTGAATCGTGTTCCTGCGAAGTCCAAAACGAGATCGTTAAACACTAGTTCAAACACTAGGGCTGCGAAGAAGTCTCGTCCTTCAAGTTCTGGGCTTAGCTTATTTGGTGAATCCAGTGCTGTAGATCAGGTAGCCTTTAGTTTTCATATTACCGAAAAAGGTAGAGCCTTCATTTTATGCATTTACGTGCGTCTTTTTTTTTTTTTTTAATTAGAATTTAATTCTGACTAGTCTGCATTTCGTAGACATTATTATTCAAGAAAGACTATAGTCTTCGTTTTATATCTAACATTTGCAGAGTAACATAACAGAGTACAGCTGATTTACATGTATAGTATGTAATTGGAATTTAAAAGTTTTAACTTTTGAGAGGCTTTGAAGTTGCTTAGTGAGTTGTAACTATTGCATTTATTGCCGTATTAGATAGTTCTGAATAGCTTTGTGTTCAAGGACTGGGAACCTGAAATTTGAGTATGTTAAATGCAGATCAGGTCTTCCTTTCAAGATTTTGATGGAGTTCTTGATGGATCAAAGATATCAACTGGTATGCGTTGATGTCTCTGAATTTTATTGCGATTTTAATAAAGTTTAAGTGTGATAACTTTTATTTCGTTTGTTGTTAGGCGGTTTCCCTGTTTAACAAAGTTTTGTGGGACACTATTATTTTCTAGTTGTTTGGTAAAATTATAGATAGCTTTTATTGTGACTCGCATTCTTATTCCTGATTCAATTTGAACTGTTACCTCCATCTTTTTTCATCTGAAAGATGCAGCTTCTGGAAGTAGCAACACAAAGGAACCGTGGCTTGATAAATACAAACCTTCTTCCTTGGAAGAACTTGCTGTTCACAAAAAGAAGGTTAATTTTTTTTTCCATCATACTAGATCAGAATGTTTAGTCAATTTTTATTGGCATTGGGAATGTGATTATCATCTGATCCTTCTTTCTTTTTGTGTAAGCAGGTTGAAGAAATTAAGGCATGGTATGAGGAAAGATTGAAAAATTCTGAGGTAATTTTTTGTTATGAGTTACTATTTTTATGTTCAACTTCCTTACCTCATAAATAAAACAGAAAATATATGAAGGTTACTATGAATTAGATGTTATGTTTTACGGAGGATGGTTGTGGATGGTAATTAACTGACTTTACATAATATTATTTATTTTCCTTTTGCTTTTCAACTATATTTCATTTACATTGTGAAACTGCATGGTCTTTTCTTTGTTATTTACAGGGCAAATATAATAGTCTTGTTCTTCTCATCACTGGGCAAGCTGGAGTTGGAAAAACTGTATGTTATCTCTCACTCAGTGCATTATCATTTTGTTGTTAGTAGTCAAAGTATTCTTCTTGATTGTAACATTGTGTTATGATGCAGATATTATTTTATAATTTGTTTTATTTTTCTTTTGGGCAAACGGTTTAATTATCCACTTATGATTTCTTTTATGTTTTATTGTTGATTGGTGAGGTTTCTGGGTGCAATTTTCCTGACCCATTTTATGGATATGTTTATGCATACAAGTGGGACTTGGATTGCATATTCTCACAGCTTAGTTCTGCTTTGTACTTGCTAATCTAACTTGCAGACCAGAAGAAACTTATTGAGAGATGAGCAACTATTCACATAGGATTCAGTGATTTTATTGAATGAAGCTTGAAATTTTAATATTGGCATCAAAGAACTATGCTTTTCATCATTCAGGCAACTATCCGCGTGATTGCATCTCACCTTAAGGCCAGATTATATGAATGGGATACTCCAACACCCACTATTTGGCAAGAACATGTACATAATCGTAATACAGGTATCTCAAGTAAATATTCTTGATGACATGTAAAATTGGCATGAGCTCTGGGCCCATTAGAGACTATAGGTCTTATTGAGCATAAATAACCTGTTACTTTTTTATGATCATTTGTGGTGTTTTTTGCATGTATTGGTCTATTTCTAGGTGTACAGTACACATCTAAGCTGGATGAGTTTGAGAATTTTGTTGAGAGAATACGAAAGTATGGGTTGATCACTGAGTTCTTTACTGGAGAATCAAAATCATCAGTCATGCTTCTGATTGATGACCTTCCTGTCACAAATGGGAGAATTGCTTTTGAAAGACTTAGGACGTGCTTGCAACTTCTTGTGAGATCAATTCGAATACCGACAGTTATAGTGTTAACTGATTATGGTAAAATAGATCCAGGTGATAGCACTGCATGGAGTTTTGAAGAGCTGCAGTTGTCTCTTGAATATGCTGGGGCTTATAAGGTTACTTGTCTTGAACAGATATATTCTTGGATCTAAAATTATGTTGTTGCAATGCTTATTTAGCCCTGCTTTTGGGCATTTCAGGTGGCTTTAAATCCTGTCACAACCACTTCAATTAAGAAGACTCTTTTTAAAATATGCAGACAAGAGCAGTATAGTCCTACTGCCGAGCAGATTGATATGCTAGCAAAAGCCAGTGAAGGTGACATCAGACAGGCGGTTATATCTTTGCAGCTCCTCTCTCTAGAACAACATCCAATGCTTAATTTATCTTTATCCATCTCTAGCTCTAGTTCCTCCAAGGAAAAAGTGGATGAGCGCAAAGGATTTTCTATGCAAGTTGGTAGAGATGAGACGCTTTCCCTATTTCATGCCCTGGGAAAATTTCTACACAACAAAAGAGAACCTGATAATATAGTAGAAATGGGTATGTTGTCGGTAAAGTTGCTTTTTCAGGTTTATTTTAAAGATAAAGTATAATTGGGGAGATTCTTAAACTTTAGGAGTATAAGAAGGTGGGGACAACTTTCCAATCTTGTGGAAAATTAGCAATGCTGTTCTCTGCATTTCTGCAAGAATTTTCACTTCTGAGCTTAGATTCTTGTGTTGTAGACCATGATGCATTTCGTGTAAAGGAGAAGTTCTCTAGGTTACCTTTGAAAATGGATGCTCCAGAGAAGATTCTTTGCCAGGCACATGGGCAAGCAAGGCCTGTTACTGATTTTCTGCATGAAAATGGTGAGTGCCTTTCTTTTTAACAAATATATACATCTACAAATTACTCTTGAGGAGGTATTTGTAGCTTTGCTTCTCTCTCTTTCTCTCTCGCTCTCTTCACTTGCACATTAGCACACTATGCACCCACCTATCCATGTAGAAACAGTGATAATACATGTGTGTGCATGCACACACAAGAGCACACACTGAAAAGGGTGGTACCTGATGCAACTTGTCTACTTAAAGTTTTTGTTTTACCCACTGCTACTGCTTTTTTCCAACTGCTTTATTATTTTTCATGTAGTTCTAGATTTCCTTAGCGAGGATGCAATTGATGATGCGTGGGCTGTGGCTTCATATTTAAGTGACGCTGACTTACTTCTTGCTTCATTCAAAGGAATACTGGCTAGAAAAGATGAGGCAGAGAATGTTCTGCAATCAGCTTCAGCTTCAGTTGCTTGTCGTGGAGTGCTATTTGGGAATTCTCATCCACAGCCTTCTAGGTGTTTATTTATATGTTCTAGTTATTTTGATTATGAGTAATAGGCAAGTTGTGTCACCAAGTCTTTTGAACATGCAGATGGCATTCTATTCGGAGGCCAAAGCTCTGGCAAGTCGAACGATTTGCATTGCATAATAAGGTGGATTTCAAATTTGCCCCATTTCTTTGCATTTATATAATTTTCCATTGTTTATTCAGGCTGCAGTTCTCATTCTATTTACAGTGTGAAAACAAGTAGTATAGTGCAAATCTTGAAAGGGAGTTATCTTAGTTCCTGCAGAAGAAATTAGCTTGTTTCATGCTTCCAGTTTCTGCCAAATCATGTTACTTTGGCGTTAAGAAGGGAAGGTTGAGTTTAGCTCAGTTCTCTTTTTGATGAAATACACTGGTAGCTTTGTTGGAATTATGTCATATTGCTCTGTGATTTTTAAACCATTTGTGAAGCACTTAAATAAAGTTACATTTGCATGCATTTGGAACTAGAATTTATGTAGACAAATGCACACAATGCACATAAGCTAATTGTTAATTAGTTTGTTAGACACAAGAAAAGCTACCAATTTAATTTCGTGTCTGTTGTGATGACTTCTCTCACCTCATCAAACTTCTTTTGTACATGTGTATTTTGTTTTTCCTTTTCACTTGTCTTGCAGAAGGAGATGATAAAGAAAAACTTTATTGATTTGTCGGCTATAGCAACTGAGTACACCCCTTTGCTTAAATGGCTCCAAGACAGAACGTTGGTAGAACTTGAAGCGCATGATGTATTGATGCTTGACAAAGAGATGGAAGATGAAGTGAATGAGAAGATGAGTTTGGATAACCAAGAAATTGAGATTACCAGTGATGAAATAGAAGATTGATGAGAAGTAACGGAGTGATGGAGGAAACCAACTTTTGTGAATACTCTAATGATCATCACCGCATGCCTTTATTTTGTGCTCTAAAAAGCAATGTAAATATATAAATATCCGGAGAGAAAACATCTAACTCAAGTAAGAGGATACTGTTGATGTTTACTCTCTTGTCGTTCTGAAACGCTTGTCAGAATACACCGTCTCACAATTTAATCAATTACTAATATAGAATGCACCTCCAGCATAAGTTGTGATATATGAGCTTATTTGTCATTAGCATTGGCCATTTTTTTTTATTTTTATTTTTATTTTTTTGGAGATATATGAGCTTCAGCATCTTTCGTTTGAAACAAAAATTGGCTTGAAATATTAGGCCATTGCAACAAATAGGGGAGGGATTGTGTATCCTATCCGTTGATGTACTCATAATTTAACAGGTAATTGAGGATACACAACTATTCGAGTCCCTGCACAAGCTTGGTCGTTTTGGACATTGGATTGTTTTTTTTTATGTTTTCAGCCGAGTCATGAGAATCTTATTCCCATCAGGCCATCCCAATCCAAGAGTGAAGAGAGGTGGAAACTCGAGTATTTTTGACTTTTACAAAGAACGATGATTTCCATGTTCCAGCTCCACCAATGGGAAAAAATGAAATGAACAGCGTGCAATATGACATACGGAATGAATCATGATGATGTTTTGTTAAGGAATCTCGAGTGGATGAAATATCTGCCAAGAAGACGACAATCTGAAATCTGAATAAAATTTCTTGTTTCTAAAAACACTATAGAAGCCAGTATTATTCTGTATAAATCACGGTCATGGCAAAAGCTAACTCAATTCTTTGAAATAGATAACAAGCGAATCATCAATAAAAATCCGGTTCTCCATGTCATTGAGTAATTAAGAAAGAAGTCAAACGAATTAATTACAAGCCAAATCAAAGAGAAAGCATTTAAAAATATGTTGAATGTGGAAATGATGGGAAGATAGTGATAAACATGAACCTATGTAATGGATAATGAAATTAATCCGATTGATGATAGTACATTCATGTTGTGTTTCCTGCTCTGACAGCCTAGTTAGGAAGATATTTATGAGGAAGCTGAAGAGAAGCACAGCAGGTCACTCGATTGTAAGGCCAAAAGTATTCATTTTGCTTCCTTCTGGGAATGAGAGGGTACTTCATTTTAGCATGCAGCTGCATAAAACAATTCTCCTCTATACAAGCCAATGATATTCTCTGGTTTGAACGATAAATTTTACAATTATCTCAACAAACGAAGAAAAAAAATGTTATTTAAGGCACTTGCAGATGACACAATCAAGACAATTAAACAAAGAAATAGAATCTAAACTAGAACATGGAACAACAATTATCCTATTCCTTAAGTAACAGGCATCTCACATAACCTAATTATTGATTTGTCATTCATCAAGTTTTTCACCATAAATTCGGATTCCACATTGCATCTGTCATCATATCAGCTGAAGACCAAGAACAAATATAACCGTTGGATGATGTAGAATTACAACAATATAGCCTTTAAAATGAAAAAAGGCTCCGCAGGGAAAAAGACAAAACAGAAGACACATACAGTACTAAATATTCAATCAGACCATGGACCTAACAAATTCTAGC
This sequence comes from Trichilia hirta, assembly GCA_035221805.1. Taxonomy (NCBI): domain Eukaryota; kingdom Viridiplantae; phylum Streptophyta; class Magnoliopsida; order Sapindales; family Meliaceae; genus Trichilia; species Trichilia hirta. Next base: position 1,686,046 of record JAWDEX010000017.1, read on the forward strand.
TCCAAGTTTCATTAAGTCAGGTAAATAAAAGTGATACTGAAAGCTCACATGTCAAAATCAGAAAAAATAACAACGAAAGAATTAGATATTATAATGATAGTATTGAAAAAATTATAGGGATGTATGGTAGGTACAGTTGTACCATGGCATGACCCCAATTATGACAATGTTTTGAATAGGAATCTTAAATGAATGAAATATTTTAATCAGCTTACAAAGAAAATGTTTCCTTGTCATTTTTAAACCATGAATTACTGCAAAGTCGTCTTTGTAAAGATAAATAATCGTAAAGCTCAAGTAAAATGTATGGCCCAGTCAATATATTCTGGAAAAATATGGCAAAAGCAAAATCATCCTTTGTAACAATAAATAATCATCAATGAAAATCCAGTTCTATTTGCTATCTTGATTCCATCCAATAGTAAATAAACCACCCCTTTGCCTTCCATTACAAACAAGATTGAAGCTTTCATCTTGACATGTTTTAAGTTTTGATAAAGCTTATACTGAGGAGAAGAAAGGAAGTACACTGTATTTAAGTAAGAACCAGAAGACCAATCTTTTATCAGAAATGGTTAATTTATAAGCCAAATCAAAGATGGAGCATCCAAAATGTTGCATATGATCAATGAACCCGTCGTCATGAATCTAGAAATGATGGGAAGGTAATGATGAACACAAAAATATGCAGTCGATAAGTAGTAATTAATAAAGTAACAGTATCTCCAATAAAGAAAAGATAATTAGTTTACATATAAAACCGGGTATATTTACAGGGGCATGACTGCCCACTTTTAGCTTGCCTGCATCATCAAAGTCATGGAGAAATTTGTGAGGAAGCTGAAGGGAATAATCCTAGCAAGCGACTCCATTGTAAGGTTATAACGCCAATGCTAATGATGCTTGATCATAAGGTCAAAATTAGTATTCTCCAGCATGATGTTTCAAACAAAGAATTTTGTCTTAAAACAACCCATCTTTATTGTGGTGGTTATAAGATTTAAAGCTTGCTTCCTTCAGTTAGACTGAAAATATGAGAGGCCATTTCATTTCAGCATGCAGCTGGTTAAAAAAGGGAATTCTAGACTAGAACATGAGACAATAATGCTAACCATATATCCTAGTATTCGATCCTTGAAGTAATATATCAGGTTAGGCATCTCCTATATCTCTTCTCATAAAGAAATGGCAGACTGCCCAGAGCTAAAGCCTAAAACCATCGCAATAAGAGATAAATCTTAAATACACATTTATAGGACAAATAACGATCCAGAAACCGTTAATCATATCATGACATTGCCAAAAAACTATAGGAAACATGAAGTGGGACTTATAACTTGTGAAGCAATTGTCATGGCATTGTACACAATCTGAAAAATATTGGCCAGACAACTTTTGCAACACAAAGGACACCAGGAAGCTGAGGATAAAAGCTTATGAATTTGCTTCACAATTTTCAACTAGTAACTTATTTTCACATCATGAAAATGAGGATTGCTTGGCAACCAATCTCTAACATTTTTCAACTACTAGACAATTGCAAAGGTAAAGAAAATATAGGAATAATATAATCTAGAAATTATACCAAAATCCAGGCACTTAAAAATGACAAAATTCGGAAGTAACACACTTCGTTATTGCAAAATGCACAGTGAAAAAGTCCAATTATGTTTCTAAGTAAACCCATTTTGTAACAATGGATTGAATAGAATAGGACTTCCTTCATTTAGTACTGTTTTGCCGTGTACTTAAAAATGTCACAAATGTTCTATGAACAGGTTGGGCTGGACTGTTTTACATGGCTTAGTTTGGGCCTTGACTTTACACATTGCAGGTCGATTAAAAATTAATATCATTTGAGTCCTTCAAAAATAATGAATCAAATTTTTTATTCTTATTCCAAAATTTTGGGCATGCATTACTTAGGGACTAATTTGTAGGTAATGATCATGAATTATTATTGTATATTTGTCACCTTTCTTTTCTTCTTTTGCCTTTTGGTCACGTGAATCAAATACTTTATTATTTGTATTATATTAATTTAAAAATAAAAAAATTTTATATTCAAATTATAATAAGCTATAAAATCCATCTTTCAAAATACAAGTATTTTCGTTACTTTTATTATATAAATATATAGGTGTAATTTACGTATTGATTAGATGATATTGTGACTTAATATAAAATTTGAGAAGATTTTGTTGAGAAATAATTATATTTAAAAGAGATATTTAGTTGTAACTTGATGAGTACATAAAAAGTGTATGATTATTAAGGTTTAAATTCATCATTTTACACTTGAATATAATTAATTCCCTCAAATTATGCATATTTCTAGTC
>JAWDEX010000017.1:1722486-1742942 GCA_035221805.1 Trichilia hirta
GTGATATTGTCACACATGATCCATTTATATAAGAAATTTGCATTCAAATATTAATGAACAATAATTAATGAAATGGATATTGTAGCCAAGGCAACCAAATTATGATTAGTTCTTATTTCTTAATGTTCATTTGATCTTGGGAAAAAAATTGGTAAATAACGTACGGTTAATTTTAACGAAGCATGGATATCCTTACAAAATTAGGGATGGATTGTAATACTTTTAATTTTATTTTAAACTTTTTACTAAATATATTTTTATATATAAATAAATGCTATAAAATTATATTATTATTAATTATTTATTTTTTAACTCTTATATATATATATAACATTATCATCTGAGTTTGTAAAAATATATATTTTTAACATTCTTGATTAAAAAAATTATAACAAAAAAAAAAATTCATGTGACTAGGTCTTAAGTCCAAAATTAAGATTAAGATTAATTCTTATTTCTTATTGGAAGATTTTCATCAGTGTGATTTTAATTAACTGGATGCATTCACGCACGGAATATTTCACAGCTTTGCAGCTATGAGTAGACGAAAGTAAGTAATTATGTTTGTAGATATAAACATTGTAATGCTAATGAATTTCTATGATTGAAGATGTTTCCTTCTGTTTGTTGACTTTTAGTTTTGCTAAAGGGGAAAGGCTCGTTATGTTCCTCTGATATTTTGTACTCATTTTTTTTTATTTAAATGTATTTTCTTAGCTTGTGAGATTATTTAAGAAAAAAAAAAAAATAACCCATATAAATATTGAAATACGAATTAGGATATTTAAAATTATTTTAGTTTTTAATATAATACACTCATTTTATTTTTATTACTATTTGATGTGATAATTACTTTTTACTTTTCGACACTAATAATTTTAAAATCACAATTACTACATAATAAATATTAAAATATTAAATAAAATTGTTTCATTATTTTTTTAAAGAAAGAAAATATTTCATTTCATAATCAGAAAATTACAATCATACAACATGACAACACTAGATCCGTAAAAACAAAAGAATCAATTCTTTTAGTAAATATAAACAACATATTTTATTCAAGAGGATACAAAATACCGAAGGATTGAGGAAAACCTATTGAATTACTAGTATTACTTTAAAAATAAAATTACACAATAATTCGAGCTTTATGTGGGGTTTTCCCACGACTCTTTTAAATAGCTTTCTTCCATTATGGTTAGCTTTGTTGATTGACATGCGGTATGGATACTTTTTCTGTAAAAGCCAATCTAATATAGCATAGAGTTTCTAGACTTGAATTACAGGAGCTTCAAACCTTACAAAAAATATATTTATTACACATGATAACACCACAAAATCACTGTAGATATAGATTTAGGGTTTAAAAGTTTTCATAGATCTCTATAAAAGCTTGATTTAAGCCAATCTACCTTCACTAATGAAGGACAAAAAGAAGAAAAGAAATGAGGATGTTAAATAACTGAAAGATAAGAAGATAATAAGATCACCACCGGAGAGAAGGATCCCTCTATGGTGGCAAAAGGATAATAAAAAATAGAAAAAATTTTGGGAAAGAATTCTCTCTCTCTCTCTCTCTCTCTCTCTATCTATATATATATATATATAAGAAAAAAAAGATCAGGGTTTTGTTAAAAATTATTATTATAAACATAATTTTTTTTAAATGTAAATAAAAGTTTTAATTAATTATATTTTTTGAGCCATCTTATAGGTTATAATGTAATGTGCATTTGCGTTGTAATTAATTAATATCTAAAAAGCAAATCACTCAATATGATAAAAATTAGAGAAAAGTACGTACTTGCATGCATTTGTTTAAAGGGAGTATATAATCAATCAATAATAATTCAATTATTTAGTAAATTAAATAAATAAACTAGTATTCATCTAAAACAGATATATGCATGATTTTGTAAAAATTAAAATTAAAAACTATGTATTCTTTTCTAGTGATTACTGATGAGAACCTATGCATAGCAATCTAGCTCGGCGGATAACTTTCAAAATTTCAACTCACCCATCTCGTCAAGGAATAAACCTGGGAACATCGGCATATGACTGGGTCTCTGCAAAGTGAAGATAATACCAACCACAGGAAAATTGAATTGACAAAAATTTTAATTAAAAGAATAAGGAATAAATTGGGGTAATTAATTAGTATAAAACAAGATAAAATTCCTTAACCTTGATTCCTAAGATACAAAATAGGTGTTATGCAAATTCATGTGTTATGTTTTTAACATAAAGTATTCATTTTAATTCAGTTCAATAAATATTAATTCTAGAAAATGTCTCTTAATTCTACTATGGTAAATTTTTAAAACAGGGGTCTTGACTTTTTCAATAAAAATATTCTTTTGAACCTTTTTATTAAATTGAAAAGATAATCTAATTACAATTAATTGTCTATGTATATGCAAGACATAGCTTTATATTATTGGACATTATCTTATAAATTTGTCTTTATAAGATAGAGGGTAGTGTAAATTTATTTCTTACAAAATATTTTCCGTCCAAGTTTCTTATCTTTATTTTGCAAAAATATATTGTTACAAGTCACTCTGTCTTACATAATTATAAAAATAATAAGAGTTCTTAAAAATATATAATTATATTTCAAATAATTTTTAAAAATCATGAAATGGATTCTATTAAGGTCCTTTTAATGAAATCACTCTAATTTTAGTTTCATACCAAATTAAACTCTTATTATTAAAAAACAAAATATAGATATTTTTCTTATCTTTCACAAAATTAAATAAATTATTATTAAATTAATATTTTGCAAAATAAAAATACTAAGATTATTAATTGTCCATAATAATTATTATATATAAATTAATATAATATTCATTCTCTTGCCATTTTACAAAATTTCAATGTACGATGAAACAATACAATATTATTAATATTCTGTCTTAACGAATGAAATGTCCAAACCCCTATCCAAATGTCACCTAATAGATCTTTATCATTATCAATGCTTTACAACTAATAGATCGTCACATTCAACATTCCTCCGGCACAACCATTGAACAAAGCAACTGGGACAAGTAATCAACAAAATCATCAAACGAATATTGATCAACAACTGAATCTGGAAATGACGTTAAGTCCTCCTGCTGATATGCTAAAACAGTCAACATTGTGTATGTATTGGACATTTTGTAAGTTTTAAGGATGTTATTTGTATTTAACATGAGTTAGAATTGAAATGTTTGGATACTAATATTATTACTAATACAACACCTCAATTAATTTTTTATTTTATTCTATTTTTCAAGTCCTGCCAATGAAAGGGCATCGACCCAAATTTTACTATTAATAGATTAATTTTAGGCTTACAATAAGGTCAATGTTTGACCAAGTTAAAAATTTAAAACTTTAATAGTGTCATGATTATTTGTAACAACATTTGTACAACCTTAAAGGAGGAATGAAGCTACATCGATCAAATGATGATATGCTGAAGAATTTTACACCTCATGGTATAAGAACATTTGTACACTTGAAGCAAAAGTCGTAAAGAAAACACTTCGAATAGCTACTATTCTACAAATCCATCACATAAAAAAAATATATTCTCTACCTTTAAAAATGCTTTTATATATATTAAAAGTTATTATAACACTTACCTAATATTAGAAAATTACATTAACTAGTTTCACAAATATAAATATAAAAGGAAAAAGTTAAGTACGAAATTGATCTCTTTGATTAAATATTATAATTGAATACCTCTCTAATTTAGTGTACACCGGATCTGAATTCTAGACCAATTGTATTATTCCAAGAAATTAACACTCACAAGAAAATAGAAATTGATATAGAGTGTCATTTGGTAATATAAAAATAAAACATATTAAAGAAATTAACTTTTAACAAAGAGAGAACTAACTTTAGGGTGGGCCGGGTGAACTTAATATGTTCTTCATCTTTCACGTGCATTCAAAGCACCTTAAAATTCTATCGATATTTTTGAGGTCTATACTCTATAAATGTTGCATAAGGTTATTAAAAGCTAGTAAAAACGACGCCATTTCACCCCTCACAGCGAATATTCTCTTTTTGTCATATAGGGTTGCTTGGATATGTTGAAATATCCATGTTCCTTTTGTTATGAAACATTTCATGAGAACCGAAGAAAGCCATAGACAAAGGAAGAAGATGAACAACTCATTTCTTACATAGAAAAGCATGGCGAAGGTCGTTGCAGATATATTCCAAAGAAAGCTGGGATTAACCGGTGTGGAAAGAGTTGCAGAAGAAGATGGTTGTCGTGTTTGAGTCCACTTTACATCGAGGTGATTTTTCTCAGGAAGAAACTAAACTCGCTAACAACTTCAATAACGTTTTGGATAATAAGTGAGTCTCTCTAGGCATATATTCATGCAGACATTTGTATTTTTAAAATTTGCATGTGGTGCATATCAGCTTTGTTTATATTGCGTCGATTTAATGCAAAACAATGTCATATAAATCACAGACAATGTTTTTAATAAGTTTCTTGTGGTTTTGTTTTCTGAGTACCATAATGTAGAATATATATGTATACATATTTGCTGTATTTGGGTTGCACGTAAAGCGTGCGTTCCATGGACAAAGCACAGTTCATGCATTAAAATTGTCCTCAATTCCTTCAAATGTTTTAGCTACTTTCATTTCTTCTGTACATGCATCATTTATCTTTCTTTTTTTTCTTTTTCCAAATCTATGGAAAAAGAAAAAATTATGGAGTAATCTTGTTGTTAATGTTCTCCCCGTAGTATACCTAATGCTAAAGGAGAAAAGAGAGCATGGACAAAAGAAGAAGATGACCAATTAATCAAATACATCGAGGCACACGGCCGTTGTGGATGGATTAACATCGCTAAAGCAGCCGGAATCTGTCGTTCCTCCACCAGTTGTTGTGGCCGGTGGATGAACCATCTGCTTCCGGATATTAAACATGAAAAATTTACCAAAGAAGAGGAAGAAAAAATTATCAAGATACACAATACTGTTAGTAACTGGTTAGTCGTCCCCAAATACAATTCTAGTATTTTTTTTTTCTTTTTTTTTCCTATTTGTGATGCCTTTTGTATTTTTTTCTCCTATTAATAAAATTGGCTCTTCCGAGCTTTTCATTAAAAAAAAAATCTCATTTTTGTTTGTGGTTTAATTTTTTTTAATTAGGGGTCTATTATGGCCAGACATTTACCCCAGAGATCAGCGAGTGATATCAGGAACTATTGGAGATTTGTGATAATGAAGAAATATTTTTGGGGAGAGATTGATGATCATTTGATTAATCCAAATATGCCAGCCATTTGTGATCGTAATCTCTCTTTAGTTTAATATTAACAAAGCAGCTGGGATGAGTACTCAACAAATATTTATGATGACTATTGATCAACAACTGAATCTGGAACTCAGGTTAAATCCTCCCGGTGCTTGAAGACACCAACAGAAGAGTTTAGTGTAATTAACGTTTTTGAATACTTCTACTTAAGTGTTGGCTTACAGTCTAGGAAATCAAACAATCAACGTTATGTATTTGTTGGAGATTTGTAAGTTGTCGTGATATTATTTGTATTTCACGTGTTAGAATTTATATTAGTATTAATATTATTAATAACACAAAACTTCACTTAATTTTTCAATATTATTCTATTTTTCAAATCTTGACAACAAAAGGTTATTGATCCTAATGATGGCCATGTTTGCAAATTAAATAATCATGCCTCCTGTGCGGTTATATTAAGTACATGTTTAACAAAATTAATTAAGAAGCATTGTTAATTTTTGTTTATATAATATTTTGGAGAATATCATTTATGTTGTTACAAGCGAATCCTAAAGACGGACATTAGGAACACCCATTGATAATTAAATTAATTTTAGGCTCATTTATGGTAAAATTTGATCAAGTTAAGAATTGAAAACTTTAATAGTGTGGGAAAAATATATTTTCTTAATTTAATTATGACATTGAAACATGCATTTCTATTTATTGAAATCACTTAATTAACCAAGAAATCCTTAAACTCTTACCATTAAAATTTCTTGAAAGACATTCATTGAATATTGGCAATTTAACACAGTGACTAACATTAGATTTCTCTAAATTTTATAAATGGAAATTATAAATGATCTTGTTGAACATTTGAACATCTAATCAACAAAACGTTGAATGCCTAAAATTTAGAAGAAACACATAGAATCCCCATTGCCCTACTACAAATCTATAACTACATCAAATAAAAAGTATTATAGTTTTGAAAATGATTCATGCCAATAAATAAATAAATAAAATTATACTGATGTTTACTCTTAGAAAATGTTTAAATGAAAGAGAAAAATCAGTTTTTATTTTGTAGATAATTCAGATAAAACGTTCTAAGGATTGTTATCAATCTTTACCTTATAGAGTAAAAGTAAAAGATGAAGATCAATTCGTTCTCAATTTCTCATACCAATCTCGAAAGAGATATATATACTTTTTTAATTTATGTTTGTGTATGAATATCTTACCATACTAGTGACTAAGTTTGCAAGATAAATCATGATTCGTTTATAATTAGATGAAATATATGCTTGATTGAATCTTTTAAGACCAACGATGTCAAAATAATTTAGAGTACAAATCTTAATTTTACAAAAGTTAAGAGGAGATTTGAAGTTCGTTTATGTAATATTTACATGGAATATCGTTTATTTTACTTTATGCATTCATGGATATATGATACAAATGATGAGATGCTGAAGAATTTTACATCTCATCATATAAGAACATTTGTACGCTTAAAAGCAGCAGTTGTAAAGAAAACACAGGGAATAGCTACTATCCTCCAACTCCATCAAATAAAAAAAAAAATTCTATTCTTTTCAAAATAGTTCATAAATCTTTTTAGAAAAAAGTTATTATAAACTTAATATTTATTAATATAATATAATAAATTAGGAAATTAAATTAACTAGTTTCACAAATATAAAAAGAAAAGAAAATAAATAAATATACGACAGAAAATTTAAGTAAAATTGATCTATCTTTTATTAAATATTATAAAAAAACTTAATTAAATAACTCTCTAATTTGGTGTAAGCTGGATTTGAATTCTAAACCAGTTATTCCAAGAAATTAAAACTCACAAGAAAACAAAAATTGATATAAGGTGTTATTTTATGATATAAAAATAAAATATGTCAAAGAAATTCAAAGATAAAGTGAGAATAAAATTTAGGGCTGGCCGAGTGTACTTCAATTTGTTCATCAACTTCACATGCTTGCAAGTATCTTACAATTCTTTCGATATTTTTTGGCTCTATAACTGCTGCATTTTGTTAGTTTAAGGGTAGTAAGAACGACACCACTTCACCCCCGTAGCCATTGTTCTCTCTATTTGTCTTGTAGGGTTGCGTGGATATGTTGAAATATCCATGTTCATTTTGTTGTGAGACATTTCATGAGAACCGAAGAAAGCCTTGGACAAAGGAAGAAGATGAAAGACTCATTGCTTACATAAAAAGGCATGGCGAAGGTCGTTGGAGATATCTACCAAAGAAAGCTGGGATTAGCCGATGTGGAAAGAGTTGCCGTACGAGATGGTTGTCGTGTTTGCGTCCTCTTATCCATCGTCGTGATTTTACCCAACAAGAAACTCGACTCATTAACAACTTACATAACGTTTTCGGCAATAAGTAAGTCTTTTCTAAAAATATGCATCCATATTGTGTTTATTTCATGCAATATTCGTATTTTAAAAATTTGAAGGTGATGCAGATCAGCTTTGTTTGGTATCGTTGATGTAATGATGTGGGTTTGTTTGTTTGTTTGCTTTAGGTGGTCTGAGATAGCGAAACGTTTACCTGGAAGAACTGATCATGACATTCAATCCTATTGGAAAACTAAGACTATCATAAGAAAACTACTTAACAGATGTAACATTGATAATCTGGCTTCAAGTAGTGATGATGAGGATAACGAAGTTTTGTTTGTTTATGAAAACAAAAACTTATTAGGTCAATTATCGGAAATTGAGGAGGAGGTAGTTGATAACAATACAGATGGAGAAATTTGTGCAGAATTGAATCTTGATCTCACAATTGGTCCTCCCAGAGTTTAAAATTATTGAAAGACAATGATTTATTTTATGTCATATGGGTTTGCTGCTAAATATTTCGAGCTTTACCAAAACATAGAGAAGAAATATTCTATATATGTCTACTTCGAAGCTCTTTATTTTATTTTATATATACGTACGATTCAGACTATGAACTTTTCAGTTTATAGATTATGCAAGTAATTAAATAACGTCAAGGGTGATTAATGATTATTGTGATGACTAATGGATCTTGTACCATGATGATTACTGCATGTCTACATTGCTAGAAAGTTAGTTTATTAATTAAGCAACTCATAATATTTGTTAGAAACCAGTCATCCTGATCAAATGACATGAAAACATATTAATTAAACATGTCTAACAACAAATGGATTTATATAAATTCAATGTTTGATATTAATTATAAACAATCAGCTTAAAAATTGCAATTGGATATTAATATTATTATTAATTTTCTTATACATATTAACTCCAAATAATATACATGGGTCGTGAACATAGCATGCAATTATTAATTCCAGACAGGAAGGCGATATATCTACAGTGTAATTGGCATAATTATTTAATTAGCATTCAAGCTTCTAGCGTATTTAAAAATAATTTTAAAAAAATATCTAATAAAATTAATTTTTGATGATATATATATATAAAATAATAATCGAAGTCTTAATCTAAGAGCTTAAATTATTAATTAGATAAAGATTCATATTAAAATTTTCAAGAATAGTAATTAAGATAATACAATCGTAAACAAGATCTCATATTTAACCCTATTCAAATAATATGTGAATTATAAAAAGAAATATAAGTGACGAGAGAGTTTGGTTTTTAAACAAGAGATCTTCGCTCTAACCTCCTTTAAAGTACTTAAATGTTTCGATTTTACGTAATAGTTTAAACTCATAGATCAAATAATAATTTAATAATTACAATGTCTATAACAAGTTAACAGAATATTATTCACCTGAATTTACTAACCTATATATGTTTTCTGTGAGAATATAGCTAGACAGACAGACCACTTAGAACTAGATAGATACCTTTGGAACTCACTCATCGAGTCAAGTAGTAACAAAGCTAGCAGTTATACATGTGTTGTTGGCAACCATGGTCCATGAAATATCCTGAAAAGATTAAAATAAAGAATAAGTGGCTATAATTATTTTAAACTAATGGCCTAAATTTGGTAATTAATTACTATTTATATAAGAACAGTACCTTAATATTTGAAATTGAAAACCAAGATTTCCAATTGTACACCACACATCCCACGACACAAAATCAAACAACCCTATCAACTACATTTAATTCATAATTACAATACAAGATTTTATTTATTTCATTAATATTCTTATATACATGTTGTAATTGATTGGACGTTGTGCTTGCACAAAACAGTCAAAATTCATCACCCTTGGTAGACAATTCAATATTGAATGCTTGAAAAATGATCCTAGCGCCGACAGAGCAATACCAGAGCACTCAGTAATGGTGGTCGTACGTTGCAATTACAAGAGTTATTGTCCAAATTTACATTCCTATTAACACTTCCACTACTTTCAATTCTTTATATATATATATATATATATATATTGGAAGAAACAAAGTCCATGTTCTGTTTGTATTTACAAGGGTACGAAATGTTGTTATTTCACCAACAGGAGATGAACAAAGGAGTAAGATGAACGATTGATCAAGTCCATTTACACTCATGGAACTCGGCGCTGGCATGATATTGATACAGCTGCCGGAATCTGCCGTTCTTCCAGGAGGCCGGTGGAGGGACATCTGCGGCCTAATATGAAGCGGGGGAATTTTACCAAACAAGAAGAGAAGAAAATTATCAAAATACTCAATGCTGTTACTGGGAGCAGGTTATATATTTCATTGGCTAGTCTTCAAAAAAAATTTAACAAATTTTTTTTAGCACTTCATTAATTTTGTGTTTCCCTTTGTGTTTGTGTATGTTTTGTTAATTATTAGATAGTCTATGGCGAAAATTTTAACACAAAGAACAGAGAATGGAATTAGAGACTAGTGGTGATGTGAGATAACAGAGAAATATGTATGGGAAGAGATTGATAGTGAATTGGTGAATCCAGACATGCCAGAAGTTTGTGATTCTAATCTCTGTCTTTGAAAAATGAAGAGTTGAACAGAGCAGCTGGGACAAGTAATCAAAATCATCGGAGGAAATTGATCAAGAGCTCGATCTGGAGCCCACGCTAAGTCCTCCTGGTCAGCCTGCAATGAGTGCAGCAAGGCTGGGTCTTGGACATTCACGTTTCCATTACAGAATTTGAATCATAAGCCGCAATGCTACAAATAATTTTAAGATGTCAGGGATAGGTAATTTCAAGTAATAAGTGTTGATTAGAGTATAAACTGCCAAATTATTGAACAAAATTAAATTAAAATTTGAGAAATCTTTGTTCATGTGCTACTGGTAGTTAATTCCCATTGTTTATTTATGGTCAGAGTCACTGTTACGTAAACGGAAAGAATACATTGGGAACCCATGAAATCAGCTCACACCGAGTCCACCTCCCATTCAGGTGACATATGTATCACGTACTATAATAATTAATCTATATATATCCAAGAACGACAATTAAATGGTAATTAAAGTTAGAATATCAACAATACGTCATTTATAAACATGGGAAGGATACAAGAAAACTTTGAATTGAAGAAATTAACCAGCAAAATATTCCTATTCTTTGTATATATTCTAATAGATAAATCGGCAATAGTGTTAAGGATATTCACTTTAAGAGCAAGTCGCTCGTGCATCGAGCAATGTTTGTGTTAATGACCGTCCCTTCTCCATTTACCTCCAGAGTCCATCACAAAGGTCATGCTTCGGCTATTAATTGTATTTTAGAATAGAACAGGCCAACATGCATGAGTCACAGTCAACGTAACCAAATATTTTGATCTAATTTATATAAATTCATGGTAAAACTATATGCAGTATTTCCAAAACCCAAAGTAAAATCGTTGGGCCGCAAATATAGGATCAAAATATAAATACTCAATGGTCATGTGAATACGGGAAACTTTAACCAATATTATTTTCCAAACTTTATCGTGTGCATTTGATAGCGACAGAAAATGCTGCATATCATTGTGTTTTTGCTTGAGAAAGTTTACTGATCCGGATGAAACTGTTAATAATTTTAGCTGCTTAAAAGCTAGAGAAATTATTGGTATTATATACACATACTCGCATGATTTCTAGGTGACTAGGTGCATTGCAGATAGGAATATCTTGACTTACTTGACTAAACTTCACAGCCTACCATTGAGCGCTGAATATGGGCAGACCTCGGTGTTCATGCTGTAGCGATAAAGCTCCATTCAAAAAGGCAGCATGGAGCGAGGGAGAAGATGCCCTACTTATCTCTTACAAGGAAGGGCGTCCTTTGTCCGCTGGCCTCTTTTACCTAAAGCTGCGGGTCATCGCCGTTGCAACAAGAGATGCCATCGACGATGAATTAGCGATCTCGACCCAGATGTTAAGGTTGTTGGTAATAGGTCAGTTTGTAAATATAATCTTATGTTTCATAATTGATTCAATTCTGTGAAATTAACATTAACAGAATGGTGTGTTTGTGTTAATTAGCTGGTCTAATATAGCAAAAAAGCTCCCAGGAAGGACTGATTAAAATGTCAGAAACCACTGGAGAAGTGTTATAACAAAGAAGCTACTTAGGCATAATAGTAACCCCTTGACTCACCAAACAATCAACGAGCCAGTGATTAACAATCAAGCAAGCCCTGAAGAAATGTTTGAAAATGAATCTCAAGCTCACGATAACCCCTCTTTGCCAAGACAAGTCTCCTGCTCTAACTTAACCCTGGGATCGGAAACCAAAGACTTGCTGCAACGAGGGCAACAAAGGTTAGGGCCCAAGGGTTCACACTTTCATAACAGAACTTGAATTTCAAACCAGAAGCCAAAATAATGTAAGTAATTTAAATTTTGGCAATTTTCCTTGTTGATTGTTGTTGTTGTTGTGTGTATTAATATGGTTCATGTTGCAAATATAAGTGTAAATAAACTATCAGCTTGTGAACCAAATTAAAAATTTGAGGAATGTTTGTCCGTATACTATACAGATAGCTAATCCCCTTTCTGCACGGCCATTGTAATTGTCGCATTTTAATCCTAGTTCTTCCTCTTATTCTGTTTGAACAATGGAACTTTGTGTTTACAGTAGAAGATTCAATTGAGAAGAAAAGAAAAAGGGAGTCAGCAAGTGATTTGTCTCAGTCACATGTAACTAAGAGTAGAAAATGAAAAACGAAACAAAGAAAGAATCTGCAAGCATAGCATTGCGTTGTTCCACAAGCAAGCATAGCATCGCATTGTTCCACAACTTCCATAACCACGAAATAATTGTTGAGAAACTGGTTATCTAAGACCCAACAGAAACAGAATCTATGATATATTTCACTTGTTATTGTCCTTGCAACTGAGTCACACAATGATAAAGAATGAAAAACATTGAGCTCTTCACCTTTAACAGTAAAAAGTTGTTAAAGATCTTAGTGATCCCAGGCCATCAGGGACAAAGTGGATATAGGTTTGATAGCAGAAAAATAATCTTGTAACCAATGTTTCAATTGTGCACAGTTATTCAAAGCAAATCGTAGCATGAAAAGTCTATGACTATTGAATGATCGACTAAGATGATTAATTTTATAACTGATCTGCTTACTCACCTATTTACTCTTAGTTGTGTTTCAAACCCACCCTGAATGACATTAACACTACACAATCAATGTGATTAGCAATTGTCACTTTACAAAGAACTCCAGAACAGGATTATGAAAATCTTTTGGAGATGTTGCTAAGCAGAATCAATAGCTAAACAGTCTATGTGTATTAGGAAAAAAAAAGTTATGGAATATAAATAACATCACAATTTATTCTGAATATCTAAGGACGCCACAGTGCAATCCTGGATAGTTTTGTCTTAACACATCTCAGACAATAATAACAAGAGTATTGCAAGCAGCTGCATGTTAATAATTGAAAAGGAAACTACTCGAATAGAATTAACCGTAATTCTGCTTGAAACTACATCACTTGAAGATTGTCTGCTTTCTCCACTTTAGCTTGGCCCGAACTTGAAGACTCGACCATTGGATCCGGAGAAGCTGTCACTTGAGGTACTTCTTTCTTCAAGGTCGTCGGCAACCCCGAAACCTCCTGAAAAAGTTATGAAAAAGAACAAAAAATCTAATCAGCAATCAGAAAGGCTTATTTGCCATCA
Source organism: Trichilia hirta (assembly GCA_035221805.1). NCBI lineage: Eukaryota > Viridiplantae > Streptophyta > Magnoliopsida > Sapindales > Meliaceae > Trichilia > Trichilia hirta. Next base: position 1,735,880 of record JAWDEX010000017.1, read on the forward strand.
AAAATATATATATATATAATCTTATATGGGTGAGAAAGTTAAACAAAGGAACAATAAATTACCTTCATCAAATGCAATCTTAAGTCACAAGGTCGAACATGATTTCCCATACATGCCATTACAAACTTTGAATAATCGGACAATACATCAGCAGCAGCTTGCTTTTTCTCTGCAGTCTACAATCATATATACACATATATAGTGAAGTTTTTATCACTAAAATGATATCATAAAACAATACAGAAAACCAATATTTGAGAAAATTTCTATGAGCACACAACAGTAACAATCACAAAACAGACGCCATAAATCTGTTAATTGGAAAACAAAACCTAATATCTCAAATCATCTACGATTGGTGTTTTAATAATTGATAAGGCACTCCATTGATGAAAATTATGAAATTTTATCTGTGCCATAAACTCAATTGTCACTGAACTAAGCCTTAATTGCACTTCTAACTGATTACTATAACCGCGCAAGAACAATAAAGCTAAGAAAAATTGGTAATTGATTTTAGGATAAATAGACAAAGTAACATTAAAATTGATAAATTATAGTTTACAAATTTTACGACATACAGAGGAAAGCAGGGATAGAGAACAGTAATTAATGGTATTCCTCAGACCTGTAGGTTTATTAAGCAATCTCAGATATTACGTTCAGCTTACGAGAAAATAGAAATGAAACCGATGGAGAATCAAGGAAATTAGAAAATTAAAACCGCAAAAGCCCTTGAATTTGTACCTCATAATCTTCTCCCATGGCGATTGATGGTTTCTCCGTTGAGATTTCCCCATAAGCTGAATGTCAATATTGGGCCCAATTTCAGTTTTTTATAATATAATATCATTACTTAAAAATTAAAATTTAATTGGCTGGTGCTAAAATGCAAGGTTCGTGACCTGTATGGGCCATTATAAATATTTATTTACTTTCACGTTTGATAATTTAAATTTCATATTATATAAATAATTTAATTACGTAATTGCCCTCATTGATGAATTGACTGTTTTTTTAGTTTATTATCTTTTTTTTTTTATTTTTTTGACACTTATTGAAATAGTTAAACAACCTTTAATTTGAGCAATATATTCATTTATGTTATCATAGTATGTAAATATTTTTATGGTTAATTTCATAATCTTATATTTGATTGGTCAATATGTAAATACTAATTAATTTAATTAATAACATTTTTTAGAATGGTATAAAATATTTAGAGTTTTAAGAAGTAATAATATGATATAAAAGATTTGAAGTTAAAATTCTTTTAAATTATAAAAATATATTTTGATGGTCCACATTTAATATTATTCAAAATGTTGAATCTGTTTGTACTTTATTTTTTATTTTAAACACCATTTTACCCTTCATATTTATTGAAGAAAAATTTAAAAATAATTTTTACTTTGTATACCCTTATAAATATTTAAAAAATATCTTTAATTAAATTTTTTTACGCCCATAAAATATTTATCCTACTTTCTTTTATCATTTTATATATATAATCACTGTATACAATAATAAATTAAGAAAATGATAGACTTGACTATTCTTTATATAAAGCTAGATGGAACTTAAATATGCAAAACAGAAGAAAAAAAAAAGTACTAAGAGTTACCAAAATATAATTAATTAAATTAAAATAAGATATACTTTCCATGAAAAATAATAGTTTATAAATTCCATATCATATAATTTATAAACTATAAAGATATTTTATAAAGTATTATATAAAAAGTATTTTTAAACCATTTAAATCGTCTCATAAATTAATTTTTTTCCTTTAAAAGTTGATTGCAAAAAGTTACGATAAATTATTTTCATATTAAAAAATATTTAAATTTAAAATAAAATTTTATTAATAAATATATTTTAATAATTGTCAAAAATATTTTTTTTTTATATTTTTAAATAATTATTCTTAATAATAATTTATATTAAACATAACAATGACAAACTATCTCCTTATTTTGTAGAATATGAAAGCTTTATTTGTTATTCCCCTCTTCGATTCTTTTAATTATTCATAAATTAATGTGGGAAGTCAGTACATTAGATTAAGAATAAGAATAATGTTTGCTTATCCATGCTTCAACAAATTCGGGAAAAAATGAGAATAGCCCCGTTTGAAGCATCTCATAGGCTTCATCATGGTAACATGGTGTGGGATCCCCTGAGCCCACTCAGAGACAAAATTAAATACCATATTAATAAATTTTAATTTAATTATTTATCTTCCAAGCCCGATCACAGATATTTTAACGGACTCAATTATTGCATTGTACAAATAAAAAAAAATAATAAACTCAATAATTCGTCTCCAAAGAAGAATTAGATAAATGGGTTGGGCCACTTCAGAAATCCCAAGCCCATGTGCTTCAGGGAAAACAAGGCAATATTATAATCCCATTTATGCAAAAATAAGCTGCTATGCATATAATCTAGTGCTCTTACAAAAGCTTTTTATGACTGCATAATCCAAAAGATTCATTGACAGCAAATCACACATAACAAACTTCTGAAAGATGAAAATTGCTAGGTAAACTGCTTCAACAGGTGATGAAAACAAACATTTAGTGACGGCACAAACTCATGTTTCCTTAGGCGGAGTCTTCTTTCCAGCATCAGTTGCGGCTTTCTCTGCTTCGATCTCAGCTACTATAGCATCGATTTCAGCTTCATCAAGCTGCCTCAGACCTTTCTCTCTTGTCATCACAGCGACTTCTATGGTTTTTCCCCCACTCTCAACAACCTGAACATAGATACCAACGTTTCAAACATTTGGTTTCTGAAGACTAATTTGAAATTAGTCGTTTTTATAGAAATACAACAGTAGACTAGGGGACAATCTTTACTTAAACAAGGATGCTACAGCTTGAATCAAACTGAACATGAAATGCAGAAAACTTCTAACATAGTCTGTTCATGGAAGAAAAAGCTTCCAATTACATCTAAATGCTTGCAAGATTCCTTTTAAACTAACGGTCTTATCTATGTACAAGCTACAAGCAAATTACTTTCCATAATATCAAAAATAAGAATATAAACTGGATTAACCTAAATGTAAAAATTTGAGTGACACAGCTCAGGACATCAAGAAACTGCATCACTTGTTTCACAAAATAAAAATGAAGGGAGATAAATGAATATGACTGGATATATTAAAAAAAATATGGGTGGGGTGGGGTGGGCAAAAAGGAGCAAACCTCAAGTAATGCTCTAATTGCAAGCTTTATAGTTTCTTGTCCAGAAGTTTCTTTATAATTTTTCTCCAGAAACTCCCTCATTGAATTAGAGTTTCTTCCAGTTGCATTAGCTTTCCAAGCAGAAAATGTCCCAGAAGGATCTGTCTGATATAGTGATGGTACACCGGAGTATGGATCAAAGCCTGCAATCAGAGTTGAAAGACCAAATGGTCTCACGCCACCACTTTGTGTGTACTTCTGCTGAAGACCTGCAATATAACGAGTAATATACTCAACAGTTACTGGATCCTCAACAGTCAGCTTGTGGCTTTGACATTCAATCCGAGCCCTGTTTATCAGAACACGGGCATCTGCTTTCAATCCAGCACAGGCCAAGGCAATGTGATCATCCAAGCTTACTATCTTCCTCACAGATCTATAAAATAGAAGTGGCAAAGCAAAACAGTCAAGGAAAAGCCAATCCGAAGGCAAATAAGCATTTCATAACACGTGAACTTGAGCAACATAAGCATGATCTGACCAAGAATTAGTTCATGCATCAATAGAGAAGGTGATGGTGGATCTGTACGATTGACATTTTCGTAGAATGTGTATATAAAAAATCATCAGAAAAGAATCGCATCCATTAGTTCTATTTTCCTAATAAAAGGTTAAGGGAGTATTACATTCCCAATGTATTTACAAATTCAGATACAATCTCATACAAAAATAGGAGTATGCTTTTAATTGTTTTTATATGTATACCAACTTTCAAGGATTATGCCCAGAACTTTCAACTAAACCTTTCTGTAATTCCTTAATGGAAGCATCATATCAGTCAAGCGTTGTAATAAAAATCAAACCATAACCCTCTTCATGCTAATGGCAATCTAACACTTGAAAAATTCACGTAACCAATTAAGACCAGCACAATGAACATTAATTCACATGCAACAATTCTAAGCAATAAAATTCAATTTTCATATTGTTGACACCGAATTTAAGCAAAGAACTACACAATTGATCAGGAACAAGAAGTAACCCACCAAATTCATCGAAACCTCAACAAATTCTGACAAAGTGACATTTTCGTATTTAAACTTGAAAAACTACATGATATAATAAACAAATTATATGGCGAAAGTGAGAGAATTACCTAGAGTCCTGAAACTGAGAAAGTATAAGTATGACCTGACCAAGAATTAGTTCCGATATCAATAGATAATGAAATGGAGGATCAATAGGGATGGATGTCTTCATTGAATGTGCTTATATATAAGCAATCATAAGAAAATAACTACACCATTTCTTTTTATTTTTCCTCTTGAATAGATAATGGGGTGTTATATTCACAGTTTAATTGCAAATTTCATAAATTGAGATACAGTTTGGAGACTCTGGATGCAATTGACTAACAATCTTATAGAAAAACATTAGAGTAAGCTTTAAACTGTGTTTATATCCATACCAACTCTCTAAGACTACACCCAGATTTATTATTGGGATCTTTCAACCAAACATATCCATAATTCAGAAATTGCAAAGCATAATATCCATTGAACATTATATTAGCAATTAAACCCTACACCACTTCATGCTAGCAGCAATCTAATAATTGAAAAATTCATCAATGTATCAATTAACAGCACCGTTCTAAATAATCCAATTCAATTTTCACAACATTGATAGTGAAACTATGACAGTTTAATCAGGACCAACAATGGCAAACCAATACGCGAAAATTTGTGTTATCATCAAAATTAAGACTAGAAAAATGGATGTAAAGTGAATTCAATTTTCACAGCATTGATATTGAATTTCAATGAACAATGAACAATAACAACAGTTTGATCAAGACGGATAATAGCAGTCAACACTTGAAAAATTCGTCGTACTAACATTTAGAATAGCACAATGAATGTATTAATTAAGAAGTAAAAGTTCTAAACAATTGAATTCAATTTTTGTAGCATTGATATTGAATTCTAATAAACAAATACAACGATTCAATTAGGAGTATGAAAAACGAGAGCTCGCCAATTTCATCAAACCCCTAAATTCGATATCGAAGTTGACTTAAATCCTCATACAAACCTTTTCAAATTTGAAAAATTATACAATAGAACAAATAAAATGGTGCAAGTGATTGAGATAAACCTTGAGTCCTGAAGCTTGGCGGTGGATTTCTTTTCTACTCCGAGAACAATGGCATCGATGCCACGAACTCCAATAGCGGCGTTTCCTTTGCGTACGGCTTCAAGAGCGTATTCTACTTGGAACAAATGTCCATCTGGTGAAAATACTGTTATAGCTCTATCATACCTAGCCATTTCTCTTCTCTTTGATTTTGTTTTTCCTGATCGATTTTGAGTACTTACGTTTACAGAAGCTTAGAGAACATTTAGATGAATTTCGAATTTTGATTTTTTAAATTATATAATTGATTTAAATAATAATCCTATCTATTTAGTGAGAGTAAAATTTAAACTTCATAGTCTTTTTACCTTCTTGAAAAAATTTTATTATTTAAATCAATTATCACTGTAATACTAATTTTGATATATTCATTCATCCTTTTCTAATGCATTTATAATATGTATTTCTGTTTGCAACGAAGTTTAATTAACATAAAATTATTAATGGGAATCAAAACGTGAACGATGAAAAGACAAATTAATTTGTGGAAAGAAGATTTGATGAGATGAGATTATAGATAATATGTGGTAAGATAGCTTAGAAACAAATTGACATAACTTATTTTCCATTTTCAATATGATTTTTTAATGCAATGAGTAATGAAATGTATTAGGGTTGTAATATCACATACAATGTTAATAATATTGACTCTTAGTTAAAAATTTAATTTGCATTATTAATTAATTAATTCTCTTATATTTACTGCCCTTAAATATAAATTTGTTGATTTTAAATAAAGAGTTCTATTATTAATGTATTGAAATTGACAATTTCTTTGAACAATTCTTGGCATTATGAATTTTACCAATTTACATAAATCTGTACTCAAAATTTTTTTCATATATATAGATCATAAACAGCTTATCATGAATTTGGAAATTAATCATGTATAAAGCACAATCATTATTCTGTGGTTTCTCATTTTCATTATCAAAATTCAAAAATCTATAAAAAGACAAATATGGGTAATGGTCAAGCAAAATTATGGATATGGCCACAATTTTTTTGCTTTTATTCTCATAACCAACTGAAATATTTTACCAAGTTTTTCTTTCTTTCTTGTTCTTCTTCTTCGTCATTTTAATAAATCATAATTAAGCTCAGAAATAAAAATCTACCAGCTTCCCTTTTATGTGAACAAATTAAACATAAATATAAATCGATTAGAAAAACTGCAGTAGCTCATTTATTAATCCATCGTATAATGTAAAAACCAGTAAATAAGTCACACAATAATAACTCAATCTATACATTGATAAACCATAATAACCAGATTACATTAAGTTTTCACGACACAGGAATTAAAATTACAGAGACATTACAAACTTCACAACAGTCAAAAAGAGAATTTAAAAAACACCAAACCTTCCACTCTCTATACACTACCACTTTCAGAAAGTGGGAATTAGGTTCTTGAGCATATACTGCTCGTCTTCACATCAGACCTAGTATAAAACTATAAACATGAGCTTTCACTTTGTTGAGAAAAGACTCTGATTTGATGAACCTTCCGAAAGATGCCCTAATCTTTCTTCTCGTCCTTCACTTGCAACCTTGTTAACCTTGTTACGCTTGTTAGAGAGAGCTGCAAGAATGCTTGACACCATCACTGCTTCCTCAACTGGCTTCTGCATAAAAGCATCCATTCCTGCAGCAAGGCATTCTTTTTGACCGTT
>JAWDEX010000017.1:1745497-1763688 GCA_035221805.1 Trichilia hirta
GTCTGGTGCATTCGAAGTAAATGCGATGATCAGAATGCCATCCTTATCTTTAGCTTCTGATTCCAGTTTCCTGATTTCCCTTGTTGCCTCGTAACCATCCATAATTGGCATCTGCTTTCAACGTTTAAACAAGAATATGTTGAGACAGAAAAAATGAAAAATGAAAAATGAAAAAACAGACATAATAAAGAGTGTAAAAAAGTTAACAGGCTAAAATATGGAATTATTACATTACAATCCATTAAGATCAAGTCATAGTGAGGACACTGGGAACTCGATCCCTCCTGACCATTGGATTGAGCTTGCTTTCTGGCCTTCTCGGCCGAAAGCATTGAAGTGATAGCCTGGACAGCCCTAACTCCATTGTCGGCAGCTGTGACTGTGGCTCCAAGGGCTTTTAACATTTTGATTCCTATTGCTCGCATTATGTATTGATCTTCCACAAGCAAAACGCTTAGACCCTCAAGACTTTTCCTCTCATCATCTTCTTCGGCAGCCATTTTTTCTTCAATTGGGAAGTGTGTGGCTGTAGGCCGAAGTTCAGCTTCTGAATGGGTTGGTTTCTCGTTGGAAGTTGACATGGTCACTCCAATGTAACCTGGAGACTGAAGAATGAAAAATATTTTATATTTCTTAGATTTTCTTCGCTAGAAATTAAGGAGAAGGAGAAGAAGTAGCTAGTACTTTGGCACTTGACTCTCAAGGTATTTTGGTCATTTAAAGGCAAAAGAGAGGCATCAGATCCACTAATTAATGGAAGCATACAGAACACATTCAATCAGATATTACATTCGTGGGACTAATCCTATTTGGTCTGATCAGTTCTCTAATTATTGCCGGATTAATTTCTCTTCACTGGGCCTTCCTTTAGTATTATTATGCTTTTGTTAATATTTTGAAAACACATATAATGGTTCAAAATATGATAAATAATCACCAACTTTTAGTGAGAATCATTCAGTTCTTCGCTAATATTTGTGATTCCAATTTTCATCCCACATGTTGTAACCTACGTAACTTCAAGGTTAATAACTATAATTTTAAAGTTATAACACTTCGATCTTCATCCTTCATACCGTTTTCATTAGATATATTTTCTGTTTGTTTGGTCTCTTCACTTAATTAGACTATAGTTTCTTGCTTGGCTTTGATCTAAACCCGAACTTGCCTCATACTTTACTTTTTCTTCGAATGAGAGGTCTTAGCTTAAAAAAAGAAGTTATTTATTTTTTACAGCTAGATATTTTACCAATAATAATTGATGTAAATGGATGTTGTATATATCACCGTGTAATTTTTACAATAATTATTGGTGCTTGTAGCCCTGATTAAAGTTTTCTGTAGTGGCAAATACTGAGAATTCGAAGTTGCCTGAGAATGTCGAAGGGTATAATTATGGCGCACAAATTTCCTTTTCCCCTCCAAGCTAAATTTGTAAAAGTCACAGAGCATGTCTCGAAATGCATGGTGTAATTCATCATTCATTGATGTAGTATAAGATTTGATAAGATTCTTACTTGATTAATTTTGTTTCTTGCTCTTCAAGTATATGATAGATCTTGTAAACGTATATTACTCACATGGATTTCATTTATGCAAGATATATAAATGCCCAATAATATGCACAACTTGTGGAGTTTAAAGGCATTGTCAGTTTCCTATTTCAAGAGGCTTTGTGATGAGAGATACCAACAATTATTTTCAGATTGAAAGTAAAAGAAACCTATTAGAAGATAAGTGAACGGAAGGAAAGTGAAAGAAAAAAATATGTTCATAATTGGTGCATTATTTCATTAATTTTGAAAAGATTGAGTCAAATATTTGATAAACGCATCATAATCCCTCGACTCAAATATACCCCAAAATTAAAATTAAGGACAATAAGGAGGGGACTAAGGGTATACATTTGTAACTCAAATATTGATAAAGAAAATCAAGAAATCAATATAAACATGCCCTACGCATTTATTATCAATCCATGTCAATTTTTTTAAAAGAAAAGAAATTTTGTACTTAAGAATGGAAAAGAAAATAGATAAAAGGACAGTAGTCTAATCTATGCAATTGGATGGAAATCAAGAAAAATAAAATTATTAACAGATAAAGGATATTTTCTTCACGAGTTTGGAGTATCATTTTTTGTATCTTCTTTACCAAGATTCTTTCCTTTTATGCGAAATAAAGGAATTGTCCATTTCAATATTGACAAACACAATAATTTCAATAAAATCCCTCAAGATTTTATGAAGATTTAAGTAAATCAAATAATGATAGTTAGCTTCCCACTTTGAAACTTCAACCAAGATGGAACACTATCATATTAAAACAAATTGAAAATTTTCACATTTATCATCAAGGAAATATAGAATGCATGTGTGCTTGCTTGCTTAAATTTGTAGTAATTATTCTACCTTATAAGCTATTGGGACTATTCATTTTTTTTTTTTTTAAATTTATGCCTCTATTGCTTTTTTATTCTTGTAGATTTCTTTCTTTCATTTTGATTAATTTACATATGTTTTTTTTATTTGGTTTTGTTTTGTCTATTTCTTATATTTTCTCCAAAAAAAAAAATTCTTATACAATAGTATTAGGGTTACAAATTTTTATACAAATTTATATGGTAATGTTAATTTTTTGTTTATTACTTCCATAAAATATAGAAAATAATAATTATATAACACTATTATATCAATTTTTTTCATTCTTGAGTAATAAAATTATCATCCAGTAGAATTTTAAACTTCTCTCGTAAAATTATGAAAGAATCCATTAAAGTTTTATTTTATAAAAACTAATTTAATTATCCCATATCTAAAAGTAATAAAAAAGACACATATAATATATCCACATAAAATATTAATAGAGAATTTTTGGTAGATATCAAGAATTTAAACATCAATATATTATTTTAACAAAGAAACTATCTCTTTTTATTTTGTATAATTGTTTTCAGAAAAAAAAGAAAAAGAAAAACACAAAGCATGGAAACTTTCGAAAACACGTGTTTCCATATTTCTGTTTCGTGCTGGGGCAATATTTGTCTAGATATGTATATTTTTCATTCTAGGTTTGATAGGCATTGAAAACAGTGAGCTGCTACATCTAATGTGCTTTTTCATATAAATGAAAGATCCAAACGCAAATAATTGTTGACAAGAACCAAACACAAAAAACCACAGACACATAATACATGAAATATAGATAAGAAAAAAATCTACTATTAATGTACCGAATCTGACTAGAAAATCTCTACTAGGATGAAATGGAGGCTATGATGTAAAATGATTTGATTGATTTGAATGTAAAATAACAATAACAACAACACACCAATTTGAAACATAAAATTTTGTATATCAATTTATGAAGTAACTGTCACAAGTGTTATATGATTATTTTATGAAGCAATACTCGAAATTCTAACTTATATTCTATATGATGTGGAAGTTGCATATCATCACATTAATTCGTACATTAGTTTTAGTTGATTTAAAGCATTAAATACTTTAAAGTAGCAATTAATAATAATAAGCAGAGATATAAACTCTCGTACAAATTTTTTAATACAAATATATATGGCAATTATATTATTATAACATTTTTTTATTATCATAAATTTTTATAAAATTATTAATTAATTAATATGTGATGTAATGTAACAATAATACACTAAATTTTACACTATTTGATATATAAATTTTAGGATATAAATTAAATTTTTTAATATTATTATTATCTTTTTTATTAATTTTGAAGAAATATTTTTATATGTAGCTAAAGTCACACATTTTTTTCATAACACAAATTTGTACTCTCATTTTGTTAGTATATAATTATTGAAAGATAAATTACAATAGTTTAAAAGAAAGATAAGATAAGGAAAGAAATCTACGAAGACAAATAATAATTTAAAACTAAATTTAATTAAAAAAGGAAAAGAAAAAGAGATATCTATCATAGATTATAAAATATACTTTGAATGTGATGTTTCCTTCTTACTATAAATGGAAATGCTCATTTTCATCTTCAAAAAATGAGTAATTGCATTAAATTTTCAGAGATATGATAAATATTTTAAAGAAAAAAATATAATAAACCCAGTTGGTCATGATCAAAGTATAAGATTCTACAAAATTCAAAAATTTTACAATAATAATCGAACGCATGATGTAATAATGCATCATATATGGGATATGTAACTGCTAGCATGTATACAATATACGACTAACTAAAAGTCGATAATTTGATCTTACATAAATTTACAAAATAAAATATAAAAATAACAAAATTTGGCTAGAAAAAAAGGAACATTATTTTATTAAAAATATATTAGGGTTGTCTTTTAATAAATTATATATATATTCCAAGTTAAATATATATTTTAATTTTATTAATTTAAAAAAAGGCCCACATATATCCGTATTATTAATTTAATTCATAAATTTAAACGAAATTAAGGATATTTTAGCATATTTAACTTATCTACTAAAATAATTATGATTAAGATAAAGATAATATTATAGTACTTAGAATAGAAAATAAACACTAATATTTTTAGAATTAATAAAATTAAAATATACATTTAAATAAATTTGAGAAATATAATATTATATATTTTTCTTTTAATTCTATTAAAGAGAGAGTTGTGGTCTATAATAAATAATTAGTGAGTATAAATTGAACTATAAACATGAGTGCTCTTCATTGCGCGTTCTTATTTCAAAGTACAGCAAATTGTTCTTCATTCTATTCAAGATATATAAAAGTCAGTCATTAATTTCTCATTAACAAAAGTAACGTGAATGACAATAGTTGTTTTAAAAAAAAATTATCATCAAATCTACCAGATTAAAAAGGTAATTAAACATAATATTGTGAGATCAGACTGATTAAAAACAAAACATTCATCAAAAACCTAAAATATCCCCCATTCAACTCAGTTCACATAATTTTAGTTTCCGTGAATTAATTCGATCACCAAACTACTCAATGATTCCTCCACTGAAGGCATCGAAGAATTGCGCCACCAACAATTGCTGGGTAACTAAGATGGGGAAGATGTCCATGTGTCTGCAGAACCTCCATCCTGACCGGGCCACCGAGATTGTCTCTCATATACTCAGCCACCGATACAGGTACTGAACGATCAAATGCGCCTTGAATTATGCCAACTGGGACGGTAATTCGGCTCAGGTAAGACCTCAAGTCAGAATCAAATGCTGTCCTTGCGACATGGAAAGCAATGTCTGGCCGGATGTTGAACAAGGTCCTGCTAAATTCTTGAATTGGTTCGGGCAAATCTGCGCCGACTGCTAATGGCGCAAACCCTATTGCCCATCCACCGTAATTAGTCTGCATTTTTTCGAAGACTTGCTCCATGTGGGCTTTTTCAATCCCTCCAATATAGCCTTCATCATTTGTGTACCTGATTGCAGAAAAATTCATTCTAATTAGAGAAATATTAAATCCCAAATCAACAATTAAGGTTAAAATTATATTTAATTAAATAATCATACCGAGGGGAAGCACCAAGGAGGATGAGTTTGCTGAAGAATTGGGGTCGGATAAGCGAGGCTAAGAGGCCGATCATTGCAGAAATGGAATGACCGACGAAAACACAACGTTCAACGCGGAGGGCGCCGAGAATATGTAGCAAATCATCAGCATAACCATCCAGAGAACTGTACCTGTTGAAGTCATAGTTATTTGGGTCACAAGGACCCGCACCCATCAAGTCATAAGTAACTACACGATGGCGAGGATTGGTGAAATAAGGCATAATACGGTTCCAGACCGATTGGTCCGTACCAAAGCCATGTGAGAAGATGATGGTCGTCGGACCATCGCCTCGCACTGTGACATTGAGTGCAGTCAATAGGTATCGACCACGTTCTCCCTCATCCATTTTCTTTTTGTAAAGAAGAAAGAAGACTGAACTTTAAGAGAAGCGTTAGATTTCTTCGAAAAGGGAAATATTGCGTTAACTTGATACAAGTTTTGTTATGTCTGAAGCAGTGTTTATAGAGCCAAATGTATCCAGAAAGCTAGGGTTTTGATTGGTCTGTGTAACTGTTACATGATATGCCGGTCTGTATAGTTTGAAAAGGGAATCACGTTTCTGGCATACATATTCATCACGATTCACAGTATATATCTATACGTAAGATTTTGTGAGAGGGAATTAATAGAAGAGTAATTTGGTTTGAGTGTCTTGTCATATTGGTTTGAATGGTTGGTCGCTGTAATGGTAGCCTCTACTTTCATTCTTATCCCACATATAAAGTTGCATTCACATGGTATTGGTCTTTAATTTTAGTCTATCTTTAGTAGCACTTTCTTTTTTTGGCTATCTATAGCTAGGTCTATGAGCAGCCAGCTTTGAAATGAAGAGAATTGCAAGACTCATAAATTCCACCCTTAGATCATAGTAGTAGAAAAATAATTTGGCAGTGTTACATATGTTTGCGTGATGGTCATTTGTAGATAAACAATAAATTTAGACAAACAATATTATGATATATTGTTTGATAGATGTTTAAATTCTAATTAAAACAGATTTATAATTGTTTTTAGCAAATGTCAGTACAATTAATCATATTTAATTTAAGTGATTAGGTATAACAACATGAATCGTCATATATCATGAGATGGATTGACCATTGAATAGGGCCATTGAATGACCATTGCTGTAAACTTTGTGTCAAATTTGTCCTTTTTCCATATTTGCTTAGACACAATAACAAAATGGAGTACAATTATTATTCCTTTTGCACAAATTGATCTAATTTTTCAATGGAGCACCTTCACTTTAAACCATACTTTTTCCAAAGCAATTCATTTAGATCTTGAATTCGAGTTGTTATTACTCTTTGACAGAACAGGACATCATATAAGCTCACCATTGTTGGTAGTATTTCATATAAAGTGAATGAGAAATGAGGATCCAATTCAAAATTGAAATTTAGAAATTATCACAATCATACATATTTTTTTCTTCAATTTCTATTTATTTTTTTCCAATCATGGATTTTTTGCTTTCATCACCAAACTCTAGTCTACAATATTTTTCTTTTCATTTCATTTTCTTAAAATAAAAATAAATTAGTTTTAATAATTTCGCATGCCGTTGCGATAGAATTTACAAGCACCAATTAATTTGAGATATGTTCTCGAAAAAATAGTCAAATTAGCTTGACTTCTTACTTTGAAAATAAGACATTAAGAGATCGTGATATAACCTTTTACAGAATGCTTTGGAATATATCTTGTGTTAATAAATCTTTTAATAAAAATTATTACTGAATTATAAGCTATTATCAAGTTTACTGAAATTATTATTGATCCTCACTTTGAGTTAAAAGTGATTCCTGTGCTTTAATTTGCTGCCTTCAAATTAATAATTTTATTCCTCTCTTACCACTTTATTCTAGTTAAATTAGTTGTCGTTCTTGTATGTATGAAGTTTCTGAGAATATATTTTTTGCATATTTATCATAAAAAAAATAAAGTTGCAGATAAATAGGCTAATTTAAGTATTTGTTTTGTTTGTTTCTTTTGATAGTATAATCCTCCTTCTTATATTGAAGGTCATTTTTACTTTGATTCCATTAAGCCGTACATTTTTGTTGTTTTATTTCTTTTCTTCAATTGCCTTTGGGATAAGGTCTATGTCTCTTTAAAACTCAGAATTTGAGTCTCTCATTAAACCTAGAATAACTTTTTTTAATCCCCCGTAAACTCGTTTTTAATAACAACTAAATGAAACCTCTAATTGATATATATTGAGATGCTCTAATTCTAAAGTCATAGACTATCGGGCAGTATTGAGGTACTCTAGCTCTAAAGTTATAATTATTATAAGATGAAAGTATTAAATATTAAATATTGATAGATGTCGAATATTGATGAAAAATTAGAAATTAGATCCCTTAGAAATTAGATGTATTACCAAATACCTTTTCAGCGCCATTATTTTAAACAACACTAATTAAAATAATTTAATAAAGAGGTATTAATATTAGAAAAGCTCGTTTGAAACAATAGAGAAATTATACTAAATTGATCATTAAATAGTTTATAAAATTCATAGCTCAATATTTTATTTTAACAAGTAATTATTAATTTTAATCCTTTTGAGTACTAAACAAGTAATAATAAAATTATAAATAGTATTCATCCCTGCACGCAGACACACACACATATGCTTTACTAAGTGTGTTAGAGTTCTTTTTAGTAATTTTGATATAATAATTTTACGAATTAAAATTAAAATACACTTAGTTATGTAAAAATATTTACCAAATGAATACACGGGACTTAAGGCCCAAACAAACTATTAAAAGTGCCCACACTAGATAATTTTCAAGCCAAATTAGACAATCAATACATAAAAAGAGAACCTATAATTAAGAAAACTACAATCATGACGGACCTAAATCTTCAAGGCTTCATTGGGAGGGTCATGCCAATAATTAAGCGAAATTAGAATAATTAATACAATTTCATTTAAGCTAACAAATCTGGGGTTAATTGATTGTTCTTTTTGAATATACAAATATATTAGTGAACCAAAAGACCATGATAGGTACTTGCTCAAAGGATGAATTAATTACTAACATAGCTAGGGTTACTCTCAAGGTAAATATGATCACTGGAATATATAAATATGTGTTTGAAATTTAAATATATCTCGTCATTGTGCTCGTCATCTTCCAACTTATTGATATTTGTAGAGCTCTAACTTTATGCTTTATCGTTATGTAGTGTAAGTAGTGATGGTAATGATGTTTTATGGCCATGAATAATTTTTACGAATTTAGATGAATAATTGAAAGGGTTCGTGTATCTCTGTAATGGTTTTTATAAAAATGAAGATACTCGAACACAGAAGTTAGCTTAGAATGTCCAAAGATTTGATAAGGGAGTCCAATTTTCTTTTGCCCTGTCCATGCAAATTTTGGAAAAAGCCAAGACATGCACAAAGTCCATAGCACAAGTTGATTCAAAACTAGGAGTAAAAATGAAAAAAATTAATCTGATTTTTTAATTTTTTTCCTGTAGAAATTGATAGTAACCCTAATGACTAGTTGAAAGAGTAGACATTTGATCTCTCTAATTGAGTTGAAACCAAGGGAGTTTAACAAATTATAGCGGCGAAAATAAATGTTTTCGGATTATTCTAGATTGCTATAAATAATCCTCATATTTTATCGTGTCAATCCCAGCAACAAAAGAAAACAGAAAGAGAGAGAAGAACAAAAAATTGCTAGTGAGAGTGATGTTTAGCATGACTCAAAAGAAAAAGAAGACAGTTCCGGGCACCGGTGAAGTCACCTACAAAGTGGGTGAGACTGCAGCTGCTGGTGGGGCTGCCGCTATTGCGGCAGCAGCAGCTCAGAACAAACCTTCTCAGTTTCGTGCCCCTTCTGATGAGGTGAGACTGCCGGTGGGTTCTGGGGTTGTTACAGGTGCCGGAAACGAGATACAGCAGAGAGCACCAATGGGGTTTGTCAGTTTTAGCAATCTTGCCAACATCTTCCACACTACTTCTCTGCAGAGGCCTCCGATGGGTTTTTCTGCCTTACATGGTACTGGCCACCCCTTTCATGGCGCCAAACGGCTAAGATCACCGTTGGGTTTTGAACCCTTTACCAGTCGTGCTAACCTCTTTCATGGTTCCGCACAGCAGACACCACCGGCGCCTTTTATCGGCATACCTGATGGCTGGAACCACTTTCATGGCGCCAACATCTATCAGCCGGCACCGCCGACGAGTTTTGCTGGTGTGAGTGGTGGAGGGAACTCCTTTCATGGTTCCACTTCCACTTCCAGAGCACCCCTACCAACACCATTGGGTTTGGCTGGCAGTATCGCAAATCTCTTTACACCGCAGAGAATTCCGGTACCTTTCGAGGGCACTGATCGTGTGGCAAACCTCGTTCATGACAACCCATTTGTGCCAGCACCAAGGGGTTTCGTTGCCGTTGATGGTGTTGGTTATGTATTTCATAAAATCACACAACAGAGGACACCGGTGCATTATTCTACGGACGGTGCTGAATCTTCTGACCCTGTTGGCGGTAGCAGCTCCCGCCCTCAGCGCACCAGACGCGACAGAGTAGCGTTAACTATGAGTGAGGAAAGCTATTGGGAGGATGGGTTAACTCAGCTGTTCAGAGCCATAGAAGCGGCGCCCAGATGCGGTCATCACGATCAGAAGGGTTACTTTTTCTTAGGCGAACGCTGCCTTGTTTGCTTCAAGAAATTTAAGCCTGACGACGACATTTACTTGTACATGTAATACTTCTCAACCCTTCTGTTTCTTATTTTCTTCTCTCTCTCTCTCTCTCTCTCTCTTCCGGGAAGTAAATAAACCTGAAGTAAATCAACTTTCTAAGTTCTATTATATATGTAAATTATTCTATAAACCCTGTTAATCAATGGCTAATGGAGCTCGTTTTCTCTCTTCCTTTTTTTTTCCCAAAGGGGTGAATATGCTTATTGTAGCCCATCATGCAGAGAATTAAATATTAGTTTTGTGATTGAAAGAGAGATTCTCCTTCAAGAAGTAGATAAGAAAAATGCTAAAGACGAGGCTGCCCTAAAAGAAGAATCACTACCCACAACTAAAAAACCCTAGGAAGCAGATGGTAATGGCTTGGCCATGCAATGTATAAGCAGCTATCAAATCTCATATATAATCAAATATATAATCAAATGTAAAGTAATATATTAATTTCAAGAAGGCTTGTTTAATTTTCTGTTTGTCAGTGTGGTTTAATGTCAAGAACTTATTTGCAATATGTATGAAGTTTGTGCTTTGTATTTGCTTTAAAATATTTTCTTCCCTTAATTTGTTATGATCTGCTTTTCAATTATATGCTTTTATTATTTTTGTTTACTTTGCTCTTGAATTTTTTTTTTTTTTTTTGTATTATATTTTGGTGGATTTGTTCATTCAAATGTAAGACATGGGTACATGAGGATATGGGTTGGAAACTTGGGAAAGGATGGTGGTGATGTTGAAGAGATTCAAATCATACTTTTTCTTTTCTTTTCTTTTATATCACATTAAAAAAAAATATAAAAAATAAAAATCATACCTTTTTTCTCTATGGCACTATGGCTCCAACACATCACCTGACTCTCTTATTGATGAATGAGAGTTATAGTAGTAAATCTACTCAAACACCACAGTTTTTGAAAGATTTATCAATTTTTTTTAGTAGATTCTCACTCCTCCCCAAATTAATATACAAGCTTAGAGTCAACCTTGAAGGAACGCAGAGCCTTCTGAACTATATTGTGGGCAAGTTACAAACTGAAAAGGTCTGAAGTCTTTTAAACTATAATGTGTAAGTGGGTTGCAAATCAAAGAAGTGATGATGCCTTTTGAATACGCTCCTAAAAATATTCCCGTAACACTCATAATATATACACCATTCTTATAACACACATAATACACACACCTTGTCAGCAGGTTTGGAAAAAAAAAAAAAAAATGTAAAACAAAATTAATTTAAAATATTTTTTACATAGAAAAACGAAACTTATTAAGGATCTGAGTGAAATTCTATTTTCTTCTATTTTTTAAAGAATTATAATTATCTTGAGTTACATTTTTTTACCAACAACCAGTTACTAGTGTGTTACAAAATTCCTAAATGTGTTTTCTTTACCGTAGAATCAATGCTAATATAATATTTTATGTGAATAAATACACAAGTACAGTGTTAATAAATAAGATATATATATATATATATATATATATATCTTGAAAGTTAAGTAAAATTAAATAATAATAAAATTATAATTTCCTATTTATAGCATAGATATATTTCATTCCAAGTTTAATTAATCAACCTTATGCAAATAATACAAAGTTACTATATAATATCTGTTATATATTATCCAATGTTCTTTCAAAGCTTTTATCACTGCAATATCCAAAAGTATATTATATGTAAACCGCAACAAACAAATATGCAGGGGACGTAAAAAGAAGTGAAGCTGTATAATTTTTGTAGTAAATTTAAGTTCTCTGCTATAATCTATTCATTTCAACTCTTATGGTATCAACTTTGGTTCACGAGAGCAACTTCTATATCTTTTACAAATTACGTCTGAATCTGATCGTGTGCTCTGCTCCACATATGCTCGTCTTATATAAACGTCAGATTGTTTGTGTGCTAGTAGCAGCTAGGGTAGGCCACTGCATTCATCTTCATGGAAAGCAAATCCATTCATCGTATGCCTGCCACTGTGAGAAAGATGTTAGCTAATCAATCCATGAGGAATTAATGAAAACCTACAAATACAACCGACTCAATTCTTCACAAGGTTATAAATCCAAAGCTTCTAAAAGACAACTAGGTCAACAATGAAATTATAAACCCTAAATACTAAGTTTAATCCATACTCTAATGATATAGTTTCTCCAATTAAAAGCGTTAGAATTTCTTTTCCATTAATTTCTTTATATATATATATATATTATGCTGTGAAACCTTACTACTGTACTGGGCTTCTTCCCCATTCTTTTAAATAGTACCCACACAAAATAAATCTCCTTATTAATCTAGTGTGATCCAGATTTGAACTCAAAATGTTTTCTATCATTCCAATCCCTAATAATGCCAAATACATTTTAATTACTTCTAAATTTTATAATTTACAATTGTCTGTACTCTATATTCCAAAACAAATATGAACTTAACATAATTGAATAACAATTCTAAATTGATAGAATTTCTGCATTTTGAAGAAAATAGGACGTTTGCACAAGATAGTGACTTTTAGATCATCAAAGGAGAAGAAAGAAAGTTGGTTAATCAAATAATCTATAGAAATAACTTTTCAGTCCATTCTTACTAAGGTTTTATAATGTAATGAAGACATTTATCTTGTTGAATTCCCAAAACAACAGCAGAAATATTGTAACTGAACAAGAACTACTTAAAAAATATAAACATAAAATGCATATATAATTGAACAACTGAAAACTTAATCCATATTCTTCACAAACAACAGACATCTGATATATATCTGAATATATATCAAGTTACAAACCTGCAGAGAATATATATTATTCTAGTACTATCCTTAATCGATGACTAGAAAGTTTCACAAAAGAAATTAAACACACTACCAACAACAATTCAAGATGCCAACCTGACACAATGTAACATGTTCGAGGATAAGGGAAATTAGAGTAGAATTAGGTTCCATGGCGGTGATAGAGCGAAATTAGATGTATTCCTACGATACTAATGTTGGACTTCTGGGAGTTCAAACAACAATTTCTAGCTCCCCATGTTGCTGCTTATTGCCTGAGTTGGTACCACCTTGTTGTTAGCTTCAACTGGCTTCTTTTTGGTGAGTTTGAAAATGGTTTTCACCATACGCTCGTATTCAATTGGCTTTGTCAGATAAGCATTCATGCCGACTCCCAAACATTTTTTTTCATCTGCTACCATTGCATGAGCTGTCAGTGCAACAATAGGAATAGGACGCGCCTGATGTGCCTTCTCTGATTTCCTGATTTCTATCGTTGCTTCGTACCCATCCATCTTAGGCATCTAGTTTTTTCATAAAGACAAAGAAAGGAAAAGAAGTCAGAACCTTCAGGAGAAAATCTGCAGGACAGGTTCAGGGTTAGAGAAATGATATTGAAGAGTGAGACTTGGCAATCTAATCAAATCAGTAAAACAAGCTTCTTCTTTTTCTTTCTTTATTTTTAATGATTTCTTACTTGGCAGTCCATTAATATCAAGTCATATTGAGGGGAATCAGAAGTTTCTGGTTGTGATCCTAGCAGAAGAGATGTCCTTTTAGCTTTCTCTGCACTGAGAATGTTGTTCATAGCTTCCACCGCCTGAAGTCCATCTTCCACGATGTCAACTTTTGCCCCAGCTTGTTCCAGCATTTTGGTTGCTACTATCTGGAGTATTAGCGTATCTTCTACAAGCAGTATCCGTAGGTCTTCAAGAACTTTCCTTGTATTTCCAGAACTATTTGAAGTTGAATTACCTTGATCTTTAGGAAAGCTGGTGCTAACCTGATGTCTTTCCCTGCATTTAGAAGTTCCACGCTGAAGTTGTTTACAAAGGGGTGCTCATTGCATATTGCAAATTAACATAGTATTACCCCAGATATCATTTAACCTGAACAAGGTGTGAATCAGATCTTCTCTTCTCGAACCACTACTTTCTTCTGGACAATTCTGATTTAACTCAACTGAACAGTTATTGAATGCCTGGTGTTTTGATGCACTAAAATTTGTAATGTTTTCACTCTGACTCTGTTCTAAAGCAACTGAAAAAACAGAACCAATTAACAGAGCTGAGGTTAGTTTAGAGGAATCAATTAATCTCAAGACAGTTTCAGAATTACCTTGGCTTTTTGGATTGGAGGAACTGGTTTGCATTTCAAGAGTGCGACCCCTCATGACAGTTTCCAGAATATGAATCATTTTTCCTTTGTACAGTGGTTTATTTACAACTATATCATGTCCTTTCTTGCAAAGCTCCATGGTTATGGAATAACTGGTTTCATGTTTTACTACCCAAGCAAACTTAGCTTTCCCAGAGAATAAATCAAGATAATCAAGCTGTTCCTGCCATACATTTGAGCTTAAGTCAAGTAGAGATATATCAACAACCACAATGACAACCGGGTTCCTCATGGCTTTGATGTTAAGCATTTCAGATTTCAGTGGTTCACTGAGTGAATGCTTTGTATCAAAGCCATTACTTGGACTTATGGGATGAAAGAACTCCTGGAGAATCTGAGTCAACTCATTCCATTCACATGCTTCCAAAGTGGGCACATTTCTTTTGTGCAACCATTGGTACATAATCCTTCTTCCTATAGTACCATTTAATGCAAGCAGCACCTATATCAACATGAAAATGTGTTAGCTTTCAACTGTTAGATTAGATAGTTGCATAACATAGTATTCTAAAAGAATACGAGTCTTCTCAACAATGAATTGAGTTATTTCTTATTTATATTACGTACAACTGAAACACTTCCAAGTATACATAGTAAGTTATTTACATGTTACACTTTCTTTTACCTGACCATGCAACATCAAAAATCTAGCTCAGAAAGGATTTTCTGTTATATATTACAATTTGAAACATTGATTTATAAACTACAAGAATGAATAAGAAAAAAGAATAACAATAATTTTTAGGCTTACATTGATTACGGCTACAGTGTTCCAAAAGTCAACAGCACAATTTAGGGACAATAGGTTGCCCTTTTCATTTATTTTCTTTTATTTTTTGATTAATTAATTAACCTGAAAACTGAACATTGTGGCATGGTTTATGGTACTAAGGATGTAATTTGCTCACCGCAGTATTTGAAAAATCAGCATTATTATCCTGCTCTGCCTCATCTGGAAGCATGCCGAGAAGCAAGTATAGCTGCATCAGAGTTCCTGGGCTGTTCTTCTTCACAACTTTGATTTCTCCACCCATCTTGTTGACCTGTCATGACCAACAGATTGCAAAATGAAAATGCATTTATAACTGAGCCGGGAGGATTAAACAAACATTCAAAAGGGTTTGATAGGATCCATTTTCTACTAACAGAATTCAACATGATCCATGTTATTTTGTTCAGAATCAGTTAAGCATAACTGAAAACTTCATAGGCAAATGGTTTAGAGATGCATATGCATAACAAGTCATAACTATGCTAAGTTAGCTTCTTCCTGAGTGCAAGCAATCGTATCTGCAGTTTCATATAGATTTACTATGACTCATGGATTTGTATTCTTCAGTAAACTCACCAGGGTTCTCACTATAGATAGCCCAAGCCCAGTCCCACCATGCCTGAAAAATGTGAAAAGATTTAGAAAGAAATTCTGAGTTGCGGGTTTTGATTGTTCATGAACTGCTTGTTTTTTGATATGCTTTTAACAAAAATTGTGTTGATATATGCAGTAATTATCAATATCAGTTTATGTTGGATAGATGCATCACAGGTTATGGAATGTGGGATTTGTGCAAACTACTTACAGTCGAGTCGTCGAGGTATCGCCTTGCTCAAAGCTTTCAAATACAGATTCCCATTTGCTCTGATCAATCCCTAGACAATATTAGAAATAAGCATGTATTAATCATTCAGAAGTGAGATATTTCTTTTGAAATGCATGCAGATATTTCAATGTGGTTCAGACATTTCAAGGTTCATACCACAGCCTGTATCATCAACCTCAAAACAAAGAGCCAATTTGTTATCCACCTCACAGCTCTTTGCATCTTTTGCCTGTTGCTTCAACTTTGACTTAAATCCACAACCTAACCTTGTTTGATCAAGAGGAAACTCTGTTGTATTATTAAAAGTATTATGCTTCTCGCACCATCCACGGATAATAATGTGACCAGCTGCCAATAATTAGAAACAATTTAATACTAATTACACAACCATTAATATGTCATTATCAGGAATAGGATCTTTAATTCTTGTATACTAATTTCACGATAGAGTAATTTATCCAAATAGAGTTTGGTCACTTCTGATTGAATTGAAAACTATATCATCAGGGCCACTTTCTTTCTATTGAGGACATATTTTATTATATCCACAAAATGGAATAACATTCTCATAGTCATGGTAATGAAAAAATTATATAGTTCAGTCCCATGAGAAGTAATAGTGTATAGATTTTTGTCAACAATTGCTAAATTCATCTGGTGGCCAAAGAAGTGAATACATGCCCTCAGGATTTATTAGAGACTTTTTAATATTTTCAACCTTGTGCTTGTGCAAACCAAGATATCTAGTTTATAATTGAACCATTCATTCTGGGTAAACATGGAGATCATTTAAATGTCTCAGATAAAGATAATGAAACTGACTTGAGTTTACTAGTGTTGAAATATACTAATTCAACTATTTTTCTTTTTCGGTTTTCTCAGAACTTCTTCCTCTTAATGATATAACAATTTTCTCCTTGTTCCTTTCCACTACTCTATCTGAAGTATTGAAAAACAAGAACTAGTCAAATTGACTATATCTATGTTGCACTTACATGAGGTAAATTTGATAGAGTTGTTAATAAGATTTGAAAATATCTGAAGAACTCTACCAGGGTCCCCTTGAAGCTTTCGTGGAATATCATCTAAAAGGGAACAATAGTAGTTATTAATATGTCAGAATCTGACAACCAGATATATTATTTATCTTTTTGGTATAAAATTAAAGTTTTACCAGAAAGGTCTAGGATGGTCTCCACATTGTGGTTACTGCCCTGCACTGAGAACATGTCAACAAGTTCTTCAAGCTCTTTTTGTAAGTCAAACTCAGTATTTTCCAACTCCATTTTCCCTGATTCAACCTGTATAATATTTAGAGAAAGTAGTTGAAAAATGATTATTGACCTGAAATGCAGCATTGGAGCACAGCTATGTGGAATTTACAACTTCTTGATCCCATTATTTTACAGAATTGTTCTAATCAATGTTCGGTGGAAAATCTCGAGTTCCAAAACTTGTTAACATTAATGTACACATCATCAAAAGTATGGACAAAGCACATTGCAGATCAACGGTGGTTAGCCATTTATTTTCGTCTTATAATCAAGTAAATGGCAGAAGTTGAGAGACTAATCTTTTCTCTCCTGTAGTGTATAAGAATATTCGTTAATGTGTTACCAAAAAAAGAAAAAAAGGTGTTTTGGCCTTTGTTATGGGGAAAGAACAAATTCCGTATGACAACATTGCTGTTAAACAGAGTGAAAAAGAATTTTTAGTAACTCACCTTGCTGAGGTCCAGTATGCGGTTAAGAAGTCGAAGTAAAGCAAAAGAACTTTTTTTAATCTGGCAAACTGTAGAATACTGTTCATTTGTGAGGCGATCATCAGACTTAAGGAGTTCCAGAAGCCCGATTATCGCAGCCATTGGCGTCCTCAATTCATGACTGTAACACAAGGGAATTTACTTCACTTAAGGTGCAAATAATTCTTTAAAAGTCTCAGACAGGTTGAAGCTCATAAATTGGAATAAGTTTTCATTTAAACTGATTGCAGTTTTTGGATAAAATAAGTTTCACAAATAATAGCAAATACATTCAGATATATGTCATGAGTTTGCAATGATCCTAAAATATACTAATTAATATTACTTTTGATGTTACGAACTCCTGACCTCATATTTGCTAGAAATTGGCTTTTGTAGTT
>JAWDEX010000017.1:1763788-1777331 GCA_035221805.1 Trichilia hirta
ATTGTTATAGAATAACTGGTTTCATGTTTTACTACCCAAGCAAACTTAGCTTTCCCAGAGAATAAATCAAGGTAATCGAGCTGTTCCCGCCATACATTTGAGCTTAGGTCAAGTAGAGATATATCAACGACCACAATGACAACCAGGCTCCTCATGGCTTTAATGTCAAGCATTTCAGATTTCAGTGGTTCACTGAATGAATTCTGTGTATCAAAGCCATTACTTGGACTTATGGGATGAAAGAGCTCCCCGAGAATCTGAGTCAACTCATTCCATTCACATGCTTCCAGAGTGGGCACATTTTGTTGGTGCAACCATTGGTACATAATCCTTCTTCCTGTAGCACCTATAAATATCAACATGAAAATGTGTTGGCCTTCAACTGTTAGATTAGAAAGTTGCACAACATAATATAACGAACAGAATATGAGTCTTCTCAACAATCACCAAGTTATTTATTATTCATATTATGTACAATTGTGAAAATTTTCCCAGTAGACATAGTAAATTGTTTACATGTTACACTTTTCTTTTATCCGACCATGCAGCACCAAAATCTAGCTCGGGAAGGATTTTCTGTTATATATTAAAATTTGGAACCTCAATTTCTAAACTATATAGAATGAATAAGAAAGAAAAACAACAGTAATTTTTATGCTTACATTGACTACTGCTACATTAGTTCCACAAGTTGAAAGTACAATTTAGCGACAGTAAGTTGCTCATATTTATTTATATTCTTTTATCTTTTGATTAACCATTCAACCTCAAAACTGAACAATGTGGCATGGTTTATGTTTAGAAGGATGTAATTTGCTCACCGCAATATTTGAAAAATCAGCATTATAATTCTGCTCTGCGTCATCTGAAGGCACGCCAAGAAGCAAGTATAGCTGCATCAGAGTTCCTGGGCTGTTCTTCTTTACAACTTTGATTTCCCCACCCATCTTGCTCACCTGCCATAACCAACATGGTTGAAAATGAAAAATGAGTTTATGATAGACCGGAGAGGTTTAAACAAACACTCAAAAGATATGATAGGATCCATTTTCTACTAACAGAATTCAACAACCCATGTTCTTTTGTTCAGAATTAGTTAAGCACAACTAAGAACTCATAGTCAAATGGTTTAGAGATGCATATGCATAACTAGTCATAACTTTGCGAGGCTAGCTTCTTTCCTGAGTGCAAGCAATGGCATCTGCAGTTTCATATATATTTAGCATGGATCATCGATTTATATTCTTCAGTAAACTCACCAGGGTTCTCACTATAGATAGCCCAAGCCCAGTCCCACCGTGCCTGAAAAATGTGAAAGATTTACAAAGAAATTCTGAAAGTTGTGAGTTTTGATTGTTCATGAATTGCTTATTTTGATATGCTTTTGATGAAAAATCTGTGTTCATCTGTGCAGTAAGTGTCAATGTCAGTTTGTGTCTGATGGATGCATCACAGGTTATGGAATGTGGGATTTGTACAAATTACGTACAGTCGAGTCGTTGAGGTGTCGCCTTGCTCAAAGCTTTCAAATACTGTTTCCCATTTGCTCTGATCAATTCCTAGACAATATAAGAAACAAGTATGTATTAATCATTCAGAAATCGGATATTCTTTTGAAATGCATGAAGATATTTCAACTTGGTTTCAGATATTTTAAGGTTCATACCACAGCCAGTGTCATCAACTTCAAAACAAAGAGCCAATTTGTTATCCTCCTCACAGCACTTTGTATCTTTAACCTGTTGCTTCAACTTTGTCTTAAATCCACACCCTAACTTCTTTTGATCAAGAGGAAACTCTGTGGCATTATTAAAAGTATTACGCTTCTCGCACCATCCACGGATAATAATGTGACCAGCTGTAAATCATCAGAAACAATTTAATTCTAATAACACAACCATTAATACATCATTATCAAGAATAGGATCTACAATTCTTGTATACTAATTTCATGGCAGCGTGACTTTTCGAAATAAAGATTGGTCACTTATGAATAAATTGACAAACTATATCATCAGTTGCTATTTCCTTCTACTGAGGACATATTTTATTACATCCATAAAATGGAACAACATTCTCGTAGTCATGGTAATGAAAAATTATATACTTCAGTCGAATGAAACGTAATTGTATATAGAACTTTGTCAGCAATTGCTAAATTCATCTGGTAGCAAAAGAAGTCACGTGCCCTCAGGATTTATGAGAGACTTTTAATAATTTCAACCTCGTGCTTGTACAAAACCAAGCATATATATAGTTTATAATTGAACCATCCAAGAAGTTAAAACATGGAGGTCAGTTAAATGTTTCCGCTAAAGGTAAAGAAACTGAATTGCGTTTACTTGTGTTAAAATATTCTAATCCGACAATTTTTCTTCTCTAGGGGTTTTCTTGGAACTTCTTCCTCTTAATGGTGTAATAATTTTCTCCTTGCTCCATTCCATTTCTCTATTTGGAGTATTAAAAAACAAGTAGTAAAACTGACCATATGTATGTCGCACTTACATGAGGTAAATTTGATGGAATTGTTAATGAGATTTGAAAATATCTGAACAACTCTACCAGGGTCCCCTTGAAGCTTTCGTGGAATATCATCTAGATGGGAAAAATAGTAGTTATTAATAGTCAGTGGCTGATAACCAGATATATATATATTTTTTGGTATGAAATTAAAGTTTTACCGGAAAGGTCTAAGAGGGTCTCCACATTGTGGTTACTGCACTGCACGGAGAACATGTCAACAAGTTCTTCAAGCTCTTTTTGTAAGTCAAACTCTTTATTTTCGAATTCCATTTTCCCTGATTCGACCTGCAGAATATTTAGAGAAATTAGTTGGAAAATGATTACTGACCTGAAATGCAGCATTGCGAACACAGCTCTATGGACTTTACAACTTGATCTCGTTATTTTAAAGAATTGTTGTAATCAAAGTTCAGTGGACAATCTCTCCAGCTTAAAAAAATTGTTAACATCCTGAGAAGTATAGACAAAGCATATTGCAGATCAACTGTGGTTAGCCATTTATTTTCTTCTTATCATCAAATAAATGGTAGAAACTAATCTTTTCTCTCCTGTACCGTACAAGAATATTCGTCAATGCATTACCAAAAAAAAAAACAAAAAAATGGTTTGGGCGAGTGTTATCGGGAAAGAACAAATTTGATATGACGACACTGCTGTTAAACAGAGTGAAAAAGACTTTCTAGTAACTCACCTTGCTGAGGTCCAATATGCGGTTAAGAAGTTGAAGTAAAGCGAAAGAACTTTTTTTAATCTGGCAAACTGTAGAGTACTGTTCATTCGTGAGGCGACCGTCAGACTTAAGGAGTTCCAGAAGCCCGATTATTGCAGCCATTGGCGTTCTCAATTCATGACTGTAACACAAGAAGGAAATTTACTTCACATAAGATGCAAACATGCCTAAAACAGTATTCTTTGAAAGTTTCAGACTGTTTGAAGCTCATAAATTGGAATAAGTTTAAATTTAAATCAGTTGCAGTTTTTGGAGAATAAACTATATGTGAGTTCACAAATTACTGCAAATACATTCAGATATATGTCATGCATTTGCAGCGATTCTAAAATATACTACTTAATGATACTTTTGATGTTATTGGACTCCTGACCTCATATTTGCTAGAAATTGGCTTTTGTAGTTGTTGGAGGCCTCTGCTTTTCTTCTTGCATCAAGGTGGCTTATCAGTTCTGCTCTTAGTTTCATTTCTTTTGATACTCCGTTTGTCAGTATCAAAATGCAAATGCAGCCAATGATCAGAATACATACAGATGCAGATATCAATATAATCAGAGTTTTGTAGGCTCTCTGATCTGCTTTCCCCATTATATATTCTCTTGGAATAATGATAACCCCCACCTGCAAACAATGTAAATCAATTCAATACAAACAGAATTACGTAAACAAAAGGATTACATTCACTACATAGTCAAAACTTACAATTGGTAGTCTCTTTAGATTTAGAAAGAATGAATCCATATAGTATCGCTGGTGACCAAGCTTGGCATTCTGTACATTGATGGCCTGAGCTGGGGGAAGCTTGCTTCCATATTCTTTCTCTAGCCATCGGGCTCCCATTTGTATTATATGATTATCCGAATCAACAGCCTTCACAAGCTTGGGACCAGATGATGAATTCATTAAAAGAGGAGAATTTGTGGAAGTGGCCAGCAAGTAACCCTCTTGAGAGGTCAAATAAATGTGACCACTGTGGACTTCAACAAGTTCTTTCATAAGCTGGCCAACACTGTAGAGTGCAGTAGTCACACCCACAACAGCCACAATACTTTTGTTTGAAGGGTCCCAAACTGGCAATGCTGCTGAAAGCAACGGTGAATCTGTGTACTTGCTCACTGCTACATGCCATGAAGCCACCCCATCAGGCACTTGAGAAATACCTGCAATGTTAATTAGATCGTCTGGTGGGATGGGCCTTGCTTTTCCTATCTTATCACCAGTGATGGGATCAAGTGGTTCCCGGAACCAAATGGCAGAGATATTACCCTTTATGGACTGATCATTCCACCCTTGATGTGAAGAGAGCATATTGGAATCAAATTGCGCACCAGTTCCAATTGAATAATTGGAAAGATCAGAGTAGATGTAGAATGTGTTGTTACTCCTGTGGTCTCTGTGGAAAGCCTGGACAAAACCATTTTTGTAATTTATACTTATAGAATTGAGAGCTTTACGACTTGCAAACATAGCCCATGTTACATCCTTCATCACTTCATACAGCTGCCAAGAATTCACACAAAAGTCCAGAAGTAAAAACGATAATTTCGGCAAAATCAAATTGTAACTCGTAAGAACAAAACCAAAACTTTTAACTCATTACCTCAATTTGTTCCGCTTGATTAGCGGGCTTGCTATAACGATTAATTACATAATCTGAAAGCTTAACCTGTGCAGTAATTATCTCGGCAGTGGAATTCACAATGTTCCACATGCGCAGTAGTGGACGCTGTAGAAGTTCATATCGGAGGCCGTATGCCAAAGTGTCCAGTGATTTTGTGGTATAGACTCGTGTAAAATGCCATGTCAGTACAGTTAACAGCCCAATGAGAATGGCTAGCATGATCTGCACAAAGCCATTATGACAAAATAACCATTAAGCAAACCAAAGCAGAGCTCTTGCATAATACATAACTCAAAATGAAAAATAGCTCTTCTAATAGACCAAATGTACTTGTCACTACCAACATTTATACTACAAATAGAGCAAAAACTGAATTCTCCTACTGCAGCAAAGGTGATCATTAAGTTGTTGAAAAGAAGACTCAAGTGCCTTTATTTTTTAATGATATATAGATTACATACATCTTTTGTTTTGGAAAGTTCATTGTGTAGTTTTATTATCAAGGTACACTAACAGCTATAGATTTAGCATAATAAGTTACACAAAGAGCTAATGTCTGAACAGATAAGTTACAGTAAGTGCTATTAACTTATTAGAATTGTTATGAAACTCTCACACAGTAATAGTGCAATTCTGTTAGTACATATATACTAGTAAAAGGAAGAAATTTAGTCTCATCTGCAGCAAAGGTGAAAATCATAAAGTTTTTGCAAAGAGGACTCAAGTACCTTGATTTTTTTAGTCTGTAGCAGAGTACAAACATAACTTGTTTTGGAAAGTTCACTAAATTTGTAGTTCGACTATCAAGCTAAACAAGGCCTACTTACTGAGGAGATTAAGTTATTACAAAGAGCTAATGTCTGAGCAGAATGAGTTATACAAAGAGCTAATGACCGAGCAGAATATGCGAGTTTCAAAGAGTAGACCATTGTTTTCCAGAAATTGAAATGACAAACGGAAAAGAGAGATCATTCCGTTAAGCAACAAATACATTTTCGGACTTGTTCATCCTAAGCCAAGGTTGCCATGGCTTACCTGATTTTTGTATCGCTGAAGTTTGATCGTGTTATGGAATATAATAAACAAATTTTTATCCATTTTTCCTATTAAAGTTTGGTCCTGCGCATGGTCAAGCTCATAAAAACATCAATACAATTGAAAATCTTAATAACATGTCGACAACACTCCATAAAAACAATGATTAAGAAGAATGCATACCATGTCATATACAATTCTCAAACACTTGCACATCAAGTAAACTGACCCAGAAGCAAAAATGAAACCAAGTCTTTTTTTTTTTTTTTTATCTAAAGCCATGGTCATCATTTCTAGCCTACTACGCATGCCGTTCAAGTTTGATCATGTTAACAGAATATAAAAACCAACACTTTTCTTCATTTCTACAACTGAGGTTCTCAACTTTGCATGTTCAAGCCAAATAAAACATCTATACAGATGAAAACTTCCAACAATATCAAAACTCGAAGAGGAAAAAACTTTTCACTAACCATGATAGCTAGGCGAGCAACAAAAACACTGTAGTAAGATGACAAACAACGAGCGGCTGCATGCTTGAACTCGTCGTCTTGTTGAGCATGATCCGTTTGAACCATCCTTCTACCACGTGGAACCCTGCATCTTCTCCAAGAAGCCGCCATGCCAGAAATACTATCGTACACCCTTTTCAGAGTCAAAGGAGTAGCCATTGTATGTTAACTTGCTAGAACTTTGTTGGGTCTGAAGAAAACCAGCCAAAACAAGAATGAATCCCAATGCCTTTTCTGGTGTTAAACTGACAGTCCTAATGGTTTTTATCTTCTGGGCAAAAGTTTCGTGGGTTTTTGTGCAAGTGGGAGGGATTTTGTAAAATTTTGTCTACCTGATTATTGTTTTGTGCTCTTGGTGGGTAGCTTTGCTTTAAATAAAGGAATTGCGCTCTTGCTCTTGTTTGTGTATGTGTCATTTCCCACTTTTTCAAGGCAAGGGCATATTTCCATGCAATTTTCTGAATAGTGGGCTACTGTTTGGGATGGTTTTTATTCCTCACGCACAAACATTTTGACACATCTCACCTCTCTTTTGTAAAATTCCTCCTCTTGCAGAATTCAACCATTATAAAGATTTCAATGGTTTTTCCTACGGTCTACTTTTGCATTATCATACAAAAATACACATACATTAAAATTTCATTAAAGGAGTTTACATACTCCTAGTTAAAAATATATAGAATTCAAGTAGTTTAATTGTATAATTTATTTGTGTTAATTATTCATTAAAGGGCGATTCCTACTACAATTTTAATTGAGGCAAAAGGTGAATCTTATTTAGCCACTAGTTGTGGCAAAGTGATTAAAAAAAGTTCCTTGACCAATATTAATGGGGTTGATTTTGAGAGTATATATTAACTCGATAAAAAAAGGTTATTCTTGATACTGCATCCAATATAAAAGGCAGCCAAAATGCATCATTTTGAGATGAATTTTTAACTCTGACGAATCCTAATATTATTAAGATTAACAGCAACAGTAAGTCGTAAATACTAAGATTTTCTTTTCTTTTTTTCACTTTTTGAGTCAATGTAAAAAAGTTCTATCACAAAATTCCAAGAGTAGAATATCATCAAATGTGGATGAGAAACCTCAATGTTTCGATTCTTTTGTAAACTAGTCCCCTTGGGCTTGGGCTTGGGACTGATGGTAGAGAAGAAAAGAGCAGACAACGACTGTCGATGTTGATGTTGATGTTGATGTTGATGTGGGCGATGAGGAGAATCCTGGTTGTAGACAAAACGTAGTTAGAATTGCAGATGGATAGAGATAGTAGAGGCCGGCAGAAAAAAGACAAACCCCCAAAATAAAAGTTCTGGATTTGTATTAAATAAGTCCATACACTTTGATGATATTATGATTAGTTTATAAGATTGATTTATGCAAAATAGGAGCTTTGCTAAGAATTGAAATATTTTTTTCTCAATTTCACAGAAAATTACTTTTTTCATTCTAAATATAATTGCTATTAAAATTTGTTAATTATATAAAAAGGGCATTAATGGGGTTATAACTTCAAAATTTTTACAACTTAGGGTGATAACAAAAATTTTAAAAGCAATAATAATAATAATAATAATAACCATCATTTGATCTTATAGTATTTATCTTTCAATTTTAATCAAGAAATTAAAGATTTAATTCTTGTGTATTTGTGATAATGAATTTTTCTTTATATTTAAAATTGATCTCTTTTTATATTATAATAAATTTTTTGGTAAGTTAAGTTAAATTTTGAGATAACTTCCATAAATATTTAATCCAATATATAATATAATAAAATTTAAAAAAAAATAAATAAAAACAAAAATTTTGGGGCTACTTTTTTAGAAGTTTCTACAGCATGGGTGCCACAAAAATAAATTTACAATAAAGAAACCAAGACCAAAATTGACAAGGACATGACCGTCGTACTTACAAAGCAAATGTCTTTTTACATTTTATGACTAATGTTATTTATCAACTTTAAGGACTATTCCACAAACTTCTTGCACAATTGATGATTGAAGAGGAATGCGGCATTGGCAAGTGACCACTTCTGAAATTTTCATTTGGGTCCTCAGAGTGTTGATTCGTTTCCATATTGGTCCTTATGCAGAGGTGAGAGAATGAATATTGAATAAAGAATGGCCGCTGACTTTGAAATTGTGAGACTTCGAATTATTGTGACTGGAATTATTGCTGTTGATACGAGTGATTGATAATAACGGGTAATTTCCTTGGAAGTGTAGCATGGAGTTAAGACTTGTGGCCGAAAGTGATCGTAGAAGAAATAATAATCAATAAAATTAAATGATTTTACGAATATTCTTATAAAGAAATAATAATTATGTTTTGATGGTATTACAGATTACTTAACAATATTAATTTTTAATAAAATTCACTACTTTTTTAATTAATATTTAATATTTTTAGATATTAATTTTAATAATTTGAAAGTCACAATCCTTTAATTCGAAACAAAACCTAAATCAATTTTAACTTATAAAATAGTTATTGTGACAATATAACTTCAATGTCTACAACAAGAATACTACCAATTTAATTAAAAGACAAGATTTTGTTATATATATATGTATGACCATCCAACCATTTTGTATATATGGATGAGATGAGGATATATTTTTGTGATTCTTTTCGTCAACCCATATCGTTGATTTTCTAAACAAATCCAAAAAATGAATATCTTCAAAAAATAAAATCGAAACCCTCCAAAGAAACGAAATAAAACCAAAGAAAGTTTGATCCACAAAAAGTTGATCGTAGCAAAGCAAGCAGGTTGATGGCAACAAACATCTCTACCACATAAACACACAAAAATTTGTAATGGGCGGCATCGATGGAATTATATTATTAATGGAAACAAACAAAGTGGAACGTCCATTGAATTGCTTCCTTCATCCTCTAGAATTCTTTTTTTGTGATTCCACATCACTAATCCATTTATCACATTCATATGATCATGATCATATCCCTAAGCTTTTCCATGTTCTCTATTTTGGGTTGTATATATTTAACAGCCACTAGAGCAAATATGAATGAAATTGCATGCTTGGGTTTTTGTTCTAACTTTAATGTAGCATCATCTTTTGGTGCCTGTAAATCAACTTATCATCTTATGTCAACATGTCTTTTGATTTCTATAAACAACAAAGCCAGTGGGATTTTTTTTTATTTTTTTAAACTTCACTCCCTTTCTTCGCTTCTAATCTTCTTTTTATTATTTTAGGGTGTTTTAAGACGGTAATTTTATATTCTTCTTGTTACCTTTTACATATTTTATAAAAAAAAAAAAAAAAGAAAGGGTCTACATGAACTTTATCTTATATGCATTTTTAATAAGTTTTTGGATTACGATTCTGGTCACGCAATAATCGACTACCTTAAAGTAGGATTTAATTTTGATATATGGGATAGATTAATATAAGCATACAATTGACAATAACCTAAACTAAGACTTTGTGGATTGTATTAGTACCATTGATGTGTAGCCAAATTCTAAGCCTTTTTGGTGTTGGGTATTTTAAAAAAATGCTTTTGTAATAAGTACTTAGAGTAAAAATATCTTTAGCAAAAACACCTAACTTTTAATGTTCTTTTATCTTAATATTATTCTATTTACATATATCTGTTTTCAAATTTTATATATATAGTTCACAACATTAGTGAGAGGATCCATGAAAAAGTTATGAACGACAGCAGCCGACGCTTGCGACAATTATATTTATATTCTTGATTTTGAGGCGATAACAAGAATCCCTTAAAAAATTACAACTTTTTAACAATTTATTATCATCAATATCAATAATTCGTTATCAATAAAGAATTAAATGATCGTATATGATAGAAAGAGTATTATTAAATATCCCAAATTATATTCTAACTATTTAATTTTAAGTAATATAGCAGTTAAGTTCATAGTGTTATATCATTTTAATTATTAAAAATTTATAGACTTTTGCATTATTTAGATCTTTCATCTTTTATGAATTTTTAATGATTGATATTGTCAACTCAGTTATCTCATCCCATGTTGATATTACCAACTCAATTATCTTATTATATATTGAGATACAACTTAAAACTCCTAACCTTACTCGTCATAGAAATTAGGAATCAAATACTTGACCAATTCTAATTCAGTGCATAATACATAGATCAAACTCATATTATGTATTTGATTATTTTTTACAAAGTCTTTGAAAAGAGTCTTTCTTTGTCTTCCATTAATTGGAAGCCAGCGGTGCAAATTTAAAGTAAACTCCATTAAACAAACCTATCACATCCATTTTCTCTTGTTCTGGAATTCGAATCGATCTGCAATTTTATTTTTATGGCCACAAGGAAGAAAATTGACACACTCCAATAACAAAATATAACGTGGTTTACGCACGAATCTATATCAACTTAGATAGGGAATCAGCCGGGGTCACCATTTGATATTCAAGATCATGTCCTTTGATATATCTTAGAGAGAGCCAGTTACTATATCAACATATATAGGTATATGTTGATGTAAGTAAAAAAATATTGCTACGTACTCAAATTCATTAACTGATTGCTAGGACAAGGAAAGAGATGTTCCGTTTAAGAGTCAAAAGCAAAAGCATGAATGAGAAATAGGTTTGATGGTGATTCAACAATCAAACCAAATAAAGGTGATTAGAAAGGAGACAGATGTAAATATTAATGCCAATGTAATGTACATGTACATATATCTCGTCGTTAAATGAGCACCCGTGTCATGTGAACTAACAATAACAAAAATTTAAAGCCGATTTTATTGATCACGTTACCACTTGTAGTATATATATATACATTGATTGATAAGACACAGTAAGTAAGATGTCGTGCATGCATACTATTTTCCCGGAAAATAAAAAAGAAGAAGATGGAAAACTTTCATGCATCAGGATGCATTGATGGCAAAATCTTCCAGAGACCATTGATGTCTCAAACATATTTTTTTGAAAAAGCAAGAGTTGAAGTATGATTTATTGTTTCGTCATAGGTCATTTTCAATGCAGCTAGGCTAGGTCCATTTAATTCTATTCTCGATGAAGAAGAGAAGAACAGAATCTCTATGAATAAATTATTTAATTTGAAAAATGAGATACCACGCCACACCATACCACACCATTAAGTGAAAAAGTAAAATCTGAGTAATGAACCTTTGCTTTTGAATATTTCAAAGTTGAATCATAGTAACGAATCTGTTTACTTTAAATGTCAATATGATATGAACTCATCACAAGCAGAGGGAAGATGAGATGCATCAAGGAAATTTATGCATTAATGTTTCTTTAAAATAAATCATAGTAAACAAATGGGGGATGGGATTAAGAACTTATATATCTACCCTTCTTCAATATTCCTTCGCTTTGGGTTCAACTTAACTTTAAGACTAGTCCAAGAGAAATTCAATTACTTAGAATTCTTTTTGGACTTGACCTCAGAAGCTGCAGTTTTGGCAGCAGATTTTGCCAGTGAAGACGGTTTTATTACACCTTTTGGGTTAAGAGCCTTACGGATTTTAAATACAGCCCATGCAGTCCCTAGGGCATGACCGGCTGCACCAAGACCCTCAGTAGTGGCTTCGGCTGCTTTTTCACCGTACCTAAAAATTCATCATACATTCAGAATGTACAGAATCATAAATAAATAAAGCTTCAAATTCAAAAAATTGAACATTCACACGAAGTTAAAGTTGCATGCACGTGTCCAATTTTCTGGATAAATTTGTGGTTGTGAATTTTTCTTGGCCGAGTAACTTTGATTCGTTTAATTTATAAAAATTGGAATCAAAGGTTTTGGTGTACTCTTTACCTCTGATTTACAATTTCAGTAGTAACACTGGATGATGTTGACATGACATTCTTTCCAGCCACTTCAACTGCATCAGAAACCTTGTCTGTTTCCAGGGAAAAAAAAATAAATGAAGCAATTTTAATATAAGATTTAGTAATAACAATAATAAATAAATGAAAAAACAAAAGAAAATCAGTAAGGCTGAACAAGATCAACTCCGGGGTAAAAGAATCAGTAAAGTCAGATATGGAAGCAAATGTTATTGGGAAGCAAATGTTATTGGGTATTCAACACTTCAAAATTAGTACAATTTGTTGACTGACAGGTCGAAAGTCCTACCCAAAATTCGGTCATCTTAAAAGTACAGGGGACAAGGAGAAACAAAGAAAGAATAAAAACCGACCCGTCAAGCAAAAAAGTTCCCATGCCTTAGTAGGGCAAATTTCCCAAAGCAAAACCGTGAAAAAATCAATACCATCAGAAGATTTCTTACAGCACCATATCTCAGGTTCCGTGAACTTTACTATGACAGCAGGGTCCGTGAATTTTACTATGACAGCGACATCAATGAACATAGTACATGAAAACAGTCACTTATTATCCCGGAACCCATTCAAAATTACTTTTAAATGGATGACAGACAAATTTGAGAAACAACTGGAAAACAGAGAGAACGATTAGCCAAAATCGGGGCCCAGAAGCATTCGTTGATATCTAAGTGAAACTAGAAAACAAAATAACCATATGATTTGGTCCATTAGCGTAATTTCCTTAATTCTAAAATCTAACCAAGTAGACAATGGACAGGTTAATTCAAGCAGCTTTCTGTGACTAAATTTCAAAAGCTGTATTGGATTTGGAATTTTGCATATTAATATTAGAAAACTACTTCTATGTTCAACTCCAGTGTTTAATCACTTTCTGGATCAAACCACCATCAAAAAATCTCGACTTTATGCATAATAGGCAGCTGCGGCTCCATGAATTCACTTTAAAAGGAAGAACCTTTGTACAATAATAAAAATTTAAATACTAGAATTCAAATAATGACATATGTCGATTGACGACTTTATTCTATAAGTACACCGATAATTATTGTAAACACGTTTTCATGTTTTGAAATTAATTAACAACCTAGCTTGCTATCAAAATATCAGTTACCATTAATTTCTCATTTGTTTGCATATCGATTCTTCTACTCTTCCTAGTTTTTAGAGAATATAATGCTCTTTCTGGTGGGATGTGAACCAATTAGATAAGATTTAAAACAATTTCCCTGGAGATAATTTTAAAAGAAGAGAAAAGCAATATGAA
>JAWDEX010000017.1:1786662-1810137 GCA_035221805.1 Trichilia hirta
AAATAATTTACCTTTTAAAAAAAAAAAAAAAAAAAAAAAAGCAAGTAAAATGACATTGAAGAATGGTACACTCCTATGACTGGGGGGGAGGGGCGGGGTGTCGCGGGCACGGGGCTCGGGGAGAAGGACGGGGAATAGACCGATACCTTTCCCTGCTGCTTTGGAAATGAAGTAAGTGTTCCAACCTAGTGGCAGCACAGATGCTGGAAAAAGCAGCCAGTATCGAGGAACTTGTTTTGATGACTTTCCCAAATAGGCCTTTGTGTAGAAGTTTCTTAAGTTGCTTGTAACATTATCCAAAGGCACATATTGTGCATCAACAGTCTTGCCCGAGGAATCTTGGACAACAAGATTGGCATCATTAACCTGGTGGGTATTGCAAAATCATATTTAAGGAAAATATTGTACTTGGCATGACAGCGAGAAAAGAAGAAAGGTGAAAACAGATCGTGTTGTCTTACAAAATTCTGCTATGATGTACCAATAAAGAAACTAGAATCACATTTGTTCCAGAATACCCAAAACAAAATACAAACACATACTTACTGGTATTCTTATAATGTCAGTTCGGTTCCAACCAAGAGGATTATATGCCACTATAACCTGAAAGCAACCACATATGCAAGATGATAAAATATTCTAACGAACTAGTATTGAAGAAAAGGGGGGAAAAGACGGGATAGCATGTAAAATTACCAAATTCTTCCCTTTTAGAATGGCTTCTTCTGTTGAGGGGCAGTAACTGATATTGAGCAATGGACACTACTCAAAAAATTGAATAAGGAGAAATATCAGGAGAGGGGTGATTTGCAGCATTGGGCTGAGAGTAACTGAGTTGTATGATTTGACGCATTCAACAGATTAGGGAAAATACAAAAGAACTAGAAAATTTTTAAAATAATTAAAACTAATATATCCTGCTCTGAAAATTCTAAGGCCCGCATGATTTTCCGTCTGTGTAGCAATATCACAGCATTTTATAATTTGTTTGCAAAGTAGTATTCACAAGAAATGATGCATGCAAATAAATATCATCCAAGAAAAAAAGAAATTATGATGTACAGAAAAAACAAATTAATGACCTCTGAATAAGATTACATTAGGAAATTTTCTTCTTATCTAGAAAGACGTCAAAATCTCACCTGACTAAATGTCAATGGCTTTCCACATTGATCACCTGATTTTTTACTAACTAGGCATGATAGAGCAGTATTAGCAACAACTTCGGCCTGTAAAAAGTAATAGCAGTGTTAAAGGAAAAGGAATAAAAAAGAACCTAAAGAGAAGTTCAGCATACATGAGGAATTAGGGTGAAAGAGAGAAAAGTTAGAAAGTGAAATTCAAAATGAAATTTATCAACCCACCTCAGAGGCTCCAATAGCTAATCGTTTAGCATAGTCGTTTGTGGTATGTTGTTTTGCAGTACCAGTGACAGCATCATGGTGCTGAGCAATTCCCAAAGCATCTCCCAAAGCAAAAGTGGTAGGACTAGGTGATTTCTTACCGGCCATGAATTCAAGCTGTCTTGCTGCCTATTTACAACAATCATAAATACAAAAATGATGAGAAAAGTCCAGTCAATAAATAGGCATATATTATTAGTTAATCCAAGATGGGTTTCATCCAATTCTAGAGGATAAGCACAAGTATCTAGTTCATGCAACGACAGGAGAGTTTCCTTTTGTAATGCACATACCAAATAATATCCACTCAGCATCCGAATATACTTCTTCAAGGCAGGACGACTAGTAAAGAAGCCTGTCCAATAAGCATTTGGTCCATCTGCATAGCTGCCAGCAATCATTGGACGAACATATAGTAATAGACCAATTCTGACATACTCTACTTCATCAACCAAAGGAAAAGAACACAAAGATGGTATCAGTAATGCTCACGGGAAGTAATCATTAGTTTTTAGGGGCCACAATCCATTTGCTGCATTTTTTGCATCTGTGTAGAGAGATGGTGTAGAATATAATGCATTCAAGCGGCCATCCTGAGAAGATTAAATACATATAGAGCTCTATTTTCAACTCAATCTAAAGTAATAATATGTAGTAGGGACCCAAGGAAAAGTAAGGGAGCAATGCTCTTTTCCACTTTCAAAGATCTATTTTCTGTAGAAGTTATAAAAACAACTATGGAAACTGAAAAAATCTCTAAATGATTATACATGTTGGATAGTTCTTATAATATGTAGTTTAGGTAAATCAGTCACCTCAGAAAAAGAAGAAGAAGGAGACTATATGTCAACATGGAACCAAGAAAACTCAAGATAGAGGAAGGTATTTCAAATAAGAGTGTAAAACAAATACCATTTTACTCAAAATCTAACTTAAAATTATATCATAGTTTAATGGGAAAGCTTTTTTCAAGGAAGAACAGAAACCAAAGTGGCCATTGATGCCTTGATCCGAAATTCAGCTTGCCAATTCACTTTCACTTTGCAGTAAAGATTATGAAATAAGCAATATTATACCAATGGTTGCATATTTGATTTATTGTGATGCAAGATATAGCCCTAACATTTTAAGGGGACAATTCCAGAGTTGAGCGTTGATGCCAGATTTGACATTTATTAGTTGTAATTTCATTAGCTGGCATTTCAAAAGTTGTATTATGTGAGCTTCTACCTTGTTAACATGGTGAATCAATTTGTCCATTTGCCTGAACCAAGACTCAGCATATTGGTACTGGAAATCATCACCCATTGTCCACATGATATGGTTATCCCGTGTCACATTTGCCTATACATAATAACACGAAAATTTACCGCCATAATGTTCATAATTACTTATGTCCACACAAGAATAGAATAACACTAAAAAACAATGGTGAATACAGAAACAACAAAAGATGAATAAGAAACTTTACTTGCATTAAAGCAGCGTTAAGAAAATTATCAACCCACTGTTCAACATTATAGTTACCCACTTCTGGATTATCCTGCAGTCACAATGTAACATATGATGAAACATACTGAAAAAAGCAACAGACATCCTTTGGGCAGAGTAAATCTTTTAGAAAATTAGGACCTGAACAGGCTCAAAATCATCAGTCAGTTCAAAATGGAAGCCAGTTGGAGGACTATAATGCACAGGAAAGGTATTGGCAAAAATCTGCATAAGAAATCAGACTAGTTTCAATAAAAACAACAAATTGTTAAATGAAGACCAAGATCAAGAGAAATTGGTAACAGTAACAGAAGAATCACAGTTCCAAACCTGAGATGAGGAACCAAAAGTCTTGGACCCATGCCATATAACTTCAAGAGATTTATCTCCCTTACGCTTTGCTCTGTCTTGATAATCAATTCTCGCAAAATGCACAGAATTGAACCCAAGCTGCAGGAACAATGTTAATCAATTAGAGCATATCCACTTTGGCAGAACCATAAAATGTATAACTAAGTGTTCACATATATGATTCATGCAGATAGCTTTTTCATGAAACTAATAATCTACAAAGCTGTCACTAGAAATAGTGACAAACCTTTGTTTCCAACATGTACGCTCAAATCAGTAAACTCTATCGACTTATTGAAGCAAAGCATTCCTATGATGATAATCAAATAGATGCATTGAACAATTCTGATAAAATCATTTACCTCATCACCAAGTAGGTAAGCTTGCACAGCAGAGTGTCCAAATGGATCAATTTGCCATCCAGCACGAGGAGTTTTGTTAAACTGCTTCTTTATGAAATGATGACCAAGAGTTGTTTGGTCAATCATGTCTATGTAATGGGTTGTTGCTTCATCGTGCATACACCAACCACCATTTCTGCAGAAAGCCAACAAAAGGATTCTCATACTTCCATAAAACAGACACAAAAATACCAGTTGTTGGAGACAACATACACAAACTCCAATTGGCCGGCATCAACAAGTTTTCTCACTTGTTCTTGTGTTCCTGGACTTTGTCCTACCCACCATCGTTGGAAAAAGGCCTACCATTGACATAGAACATTGTTAGAGGACAGGAAAAGGCTACAGTTAAATGAAGAACAATGAGGATAAGAATGGTGCAACACTAAAAGCACACTTACCCGTTGAAACACCCATTTAACTAATGCATTTGCTAATTCTAGTCAAATATTTGACCCCAAATTAACACTTAGAATTGCCAATTATATCGACTTCCTTGAAAGCAAAGCTGAATAGTAAAGAATTAATTAATTGAAATATGCCAAAAGACGTTGTTTCCTGGTTATATTGAACACTGCATTAAAACTCGTTGTGGTTTCAGTAAACATCAGAATCATAACTACTGTTCACCTTTCTATAACATTGCAGATAATTAATTATTACATCCATATATAAGCAATCACATAATTGTTATTTCTCTCTCTCTCTCTCTCTCTCCAATGTCAATCAAAGAATCCAATATTAGCTGATAAAATCAATACTATCAACCGCATTTACCATTTCAGCAAACACAAATTTTCTATTTGGATCACGCCGCAAAGAATCCATAACTGAGTCCAACACATTTTCCACACAAGCACCCTACACCAAAAACAACAACAATAACAGAAAAAAATGTGAAAAAGAAAAAAATTATGACATAAAAACGAGATTCAATGACAACACAGTTAGTACAAGGACCTGAATGCTGTTATTTAATCCAACATAGTATTGATCAACAGTCTTCAACCATCCAACATCATCATGGGAATGTGCAACCAAATGAACATTAATCTTCCCCGGAACAACACCAGCACCAGTATTGTACGTCAAATAACCACCGCCATTAACTGTCAAACACAAACACAAACACAAGATGATAAAGGGCAAAACAGAAGCCAAACTCTTCAGTTCATCCATTTTCAGGCAACCCCGAAATAAAATTCACCTAACTTTCTTAAGAGTCTCCTCTTCTATTCAATATAGATACATCATATATAAAGATATGAAGGAACAAAACGGAGTAACCATCGTCGAATGTGGACAATAAATTGACTTAGGAATTGACTACAGCATCCCCTGGCCGGCATAAAATCTTGTTTTGGATTTTTACGTAGTGGGGCGAGCCTGCTTACCTAATTTTGCGCTTGCTTCCATAACGAACTATAAATTTCCAAAAAGCACAGTGTCATGGCATTTCGGTACGGTCCTGTTCATAGTACATTCAATCTTTGACCGTTGATAAAGTTTTCTTGTGGCTTTATTTTGATCCGAGGGTTAAAAATTGGTGTTTTACGTAAGTAGTAGATTTTGGATTGATGTTCTGTAACGGCATGCGGACCCACGTGACATGTTTATTACGATATGTCGTTGAAGAAAGGATTGATTGGGATAATTGGTTGGACATTAATGGCGGCCGTGATTGGTCAATTGTTTGAGCTGTATTGTCCAATATGAGCGATGACGAACTTGATTA
Organism: Trichilia hirta; assembly: GCA_035221805.1. Lineage (NCBI taxonomy): Eukaryota > Viridiplantae > Streptophyta > Magnoliopsida > Sapindales > Meliaceae > Trichilia > Trichilia hirta. The sequence goes on from JAWDEX010000017.1 coordinate 1,792,044, forward strand.
GATCTCAATAATAAAAACATACGTACTATTTTTTAAATGGTATTTTAGAATTTTTTTTAAATAAATAAATATTTATCTCATAATCTTAAAAACAATGTTAGATGTGTCGTAATATTATTTTTTATTACCTTATAACCCCACCTTATACAATTTTTATTATTGTTGGTATATGAGTCATATAATTGCGAGAGAAACTAAGTCATTTATTGGATTGTTTATTAGCTTAGAAAGAAATTGTTTTATCGACTCCTCTTCATTCTTCAAGTGATGAGTATGAATTACAGGCTGCGGCATTCAATATTCCATAAATTCAATAAAACCAACCAAGCAGACTAGAAAAAGGGCCATGTTTATTAAAACCATAGAACTACGTGAATTATTATTGTTTTTTATTTTATTTTAAAATTTTAATTAAAAATATTTAAAAACAATAATTTTAATAAAATTCATATAATGTTTTGCAATAATATTAAATAGGACAATGTATAGTTAATTATGGGAACAATTGTTCTAACACTTATAACTGAAAAATTATAATAAAAAATATATAATAAATATCCTTAATCCAGTTGGTCTCTATTTTCTAATCAATTGTTGACATTGTTTTTGTTCCACAAAAGCTGTAAAAGCTAATTCTAAGCTGGAAGTTTTAAAAACAATTTATTTAAAAAGAAATTCCGGCCAATATTTTTTTTCATTGATATCTCATCCTTCTCTGGTTCTACATGCCTGTCCTTAGTTTCTATCAGACAACAAGAAATAGATTATGTAAATGTAATGTGCATGCTCATCAGAGTCTATATAATTATGCAATTTATGTTTTCTAGTCTATGACTTGTAATTTTTATGTTTATTTTTAAAAAAAGAAACTATTTTATTAAATGATAGAATATAATTTTAATTATGCAATTGGCAGTTCAATTTGTGTGGCCCAATTCTATAAAATCTATTTTTATAATAATTGAAAAATATATATATAAATATCGTAACATATGTTTTCATACTTAAAATTCTATATTCAAAAAAGCGACTATTAAGAAAAAATGTTTATGACGGAGCGATATAGGAAACACACCACAAAGATCATTCCACTATGCAACCATTGCAAAGTACAGTCATACCACAAAGATCATTCCACTATGCAACCATTGCAAAGTACAGTCATAGTCTCGTGACACAATTCATGGAAACCTAATCTACACAAGCTAACCATTGATTTGCGTTTGCAGCAATTAAACAGTCTATAACCTTTTCTTATTCTATAAGTCAATCAGTTTTATGTTGAAAAATTAACCTACCTCCTCATTATTTTATAAGATAACCATTGAAGCACTATTCTATACGTAGACATGAACCTCTTACCCCCACGGGGAAGAAGCTTCCAGGCTGCTCGAGAAGGTAATACTCATCCATTGTTCAAGGGTTAAAAACTTTTTTTTGTCTTTTTGTCTTTTTTGTGACGAACGTTCTATTAGTTAGATATTTGGACATAAAGCGGCTCGCATGGACTATTAAAATGGGAAAAATACAATCCAAAAGTTGAGAAAAGCTGACAAACCCAAAAAGTCACAGTTGTGTGCAATTTGGAACCCTTTTCTTGTCAATAAAATTTTACAACTATCCCATTTTTAAATTGTTTCACAACTCTGTTTTTAGTACTTAACTAACATATAATTATTTTTTCAAGAATTTGCACAGTTTAAAAAAATTAGAATATATACAAAAAAACTGAAATTATTGATCAAAATATTTCCATAGAGATTTCTTGAAACAAGCACACATTGAAATGGAGTTTTGAATCATATTTCCTGTGAAGAAGAATCACAACATTTCGTTTCTGAGCAAGCAATTAAAATTCCTTCTTTTTTTTCAAAGGCTAATCTTACCATAATATATAACCAAAGAAGCACAATTCTAATGTCAATGTACTAATATGGAGACATTGAACCGGTACAATTCAGCTTTATGCTATTGATAAGGGTGGCAGATACTCTGAAGCTCATCATAAAACACGTACAAATAACAATCATCAATCTGCACCACGGTTAATGACATGAGAGAACAATGTTGATCCAACAATTACTACTAAGTACACAAACATGAAGATAAAGATCCTAAATACTAGAGATTTACAAGAATGTTGTCAAATTTGAAACAAAAAGAAAATTCAAACCTCACTTCGAAAAGCAACTGCACAGAGAATTATTTCTTCTCCTCTTCCTTTGATGCCTTATCCTCATCCTTCTTCTCTTGGGACTGAAAACAAATACATAATGCAATCACATCTAAAAAAACAACATCAAACACATTCACTTTGTACATGAATAAAAGGTCTTAAAACCAATATTTATTTTAACCTCCACAGTCTAATTGAAATAGACTTGGATACATGAACCCAATATCCATTAGTATCTCAGAGGACACTACGCTTATTTGATTATGATAACTATAATTTTTAACACGTTTAAAAGAAAGCATGTCACTCATGGAGACTTCGTTAAATTTTCCTTCTTGATTATGTTCCATGCTGCTAATTTGGTTATTGCATAAAACAAAAAAGAGATAAGCTCATTTGTGCTCATCAAATCCTACAAATAAGACCCAAAGGTGAAAAAATTAAGGAGACAATGAATAAACTAAATGCACATCATCTTACACATTAAAGATGATTCCTAGCTTAAAGATGAGGACATACACACACAATAACGATTATTGTTAGGGGCATCACATAATTAACTAGTCCAAAGTGGGAAATCTTACTTACCTCAAAGGCATAGAATTTAGATTTTTTTCCTTTTTGTTGCTTCATATTTCTTTGGCCAAATAACAAGTTCATTCAAACTTAAAAAACATAAAGAACTACATGTGAATTAGGTTCTATGCAAACGTAAATAAAGAATCTGTCTATTTCTCCTACCACCAAGTTTGATGAACTCACCTCAGATTGGTCACTTTGAATGGAAGCAATCAAATCTTTAACTGAGGGATCATTTGGATCAACCCCAGGTAGCTGTGGAAGAAAAAGTTTATTAATTATTACATAGAATGCAAGAAACAGATCATTTTACACTTTTATTTCTCAATCAGGGTTGGACAAAAAAAACAATTGCAATAGTAGCAGACATACCGATGCAAGGATGGAGGACACAAAAGATTGGTCGGACAACAACTTGCTCATATCACTCTGGTTTGCAGCATCTTTCGTACTGTCTTCCACAGATAATTGAAGAGCTACAAAAACCATAGACAAAGAAAGTATAAAAAGCATTTGATTTTATCATAAAATGCTGAATTGACAGCTATCAATAGGCAAGTGCCAAATGGAAAATTTAAAAGGGTACGAGTGAAACAGTGTTAAACCAAAAGCATAGCTTAATACCTTCAAATTGAAATTTTAGTAGAAATGTAGGGGGAAAAAAAAAAAAATTAACAGTCAGCCCTGGTAGGCCAATATTATTACATTTCTTCGAAGTTCCAATTCCTCAGTTCCAGAGCTAGCTTAACTTTGTGCACTTGCCAGCAGAATTAGATATATGGTATATATAAGCATCCACCACTGCATTAAGAAAAATTAACAAGGACTCACCTAAAGCCAAATCTGGATCATTGTCAGCTGCCTCTGACATATCCATATCTCGTAAATCATGGCTAGGAGCAGGATCATCCATTGACATTGCTAAGGCCTGCTGTAGCAGAGAATGCTCCTCATCCTGTCGCAAATTCTCAATGTCAATTACAGAATTTCCATCTCATGCTAATGGTCAATCACAAACAAGCAATAGTAAGATAGAACTTCTAGGTTGTTTTCAAAAATTCTCCAAGAGTGAAATGACAGTGCAGTTTAATTTTGCTAGTAGTTCTCATGTTCAGGTCCAGGTCCGCTTTAATCAACCCGATCCATCATGCATTGTTCTAATCTCAAATGCAACTTGCTTTATTTTATTTTTATTTCAAGAAGGCATTTTAATCTACATTAACAAAAAGATTTATTACCAAAATGTGATGAATACACATCTTATGATCGGGGTAACAAATGAAATCTTTAGATTTCAGATTTTCTTTCTCAAAAACATTTGTCTTTCAAATGAGCAAGGAAAATGTTTCCCATACTACAACCGTTAACTCATAAACTCAAGCACTAAAACATGTATTTACGATAATGTCCTGTTGTTCTAATGGAATTAACAGATTCAGTAACATTAGTATTTGACGTCATAGGCGTGCCTCTAATTCCAGCTTCTCAATCCAAAGAAATAAAAGAAATTCAGGCAGACACATGAATGTGCGTGTGTGTAACTTCCCACAAACGGCATAAAATAATAATTTAGAACTATCAAAATGACTAATTTAAGAAGGCAAATATCTAAGTGAAAATCAGCAAATGAGACAAACCGTCAACTCATTTTTCTTGTTATCAGCTTCCGAAGCCAGAACACTGGCTTGATCGGTCATAGTAGTATCCTGTGAGCTGGATTGTTGTCCGCCTTCTTCTTCTTTTTTAGAAGCCTCCTCCGCCGCTCTTTTAGCAGCTGCTTCTTGCCTGGCTCTCTCCTCTTCCATTGAAACTCTAAGAGCAAGTGCCAGTTCAGGATCTAGGTTGGGGTCCACTCCAAATTCATAACCAGAGACACCACCAGCTGCAGCTGCAGCTGCAGCTGCCGCAAAACCACTTCCACCTTCCCCATCCCCGGTAAAGACAGGTGTACTGCCATGAGGGGAGATTTTAAACTTAAATTAGAATATCATACTATAGTCAATGGTAAACTAACAAACGAAATGAACCAAACTAAAGTAGACTACTTGCCTTATGAGCACATCAGAAAGGGCATTTGGACCAGCAGGAACATGAACAATGTGGCTACTGTCATTATTGTTCACGGCAGCAAGGAGTGCTTCAAGTTTCTCTGTTTTCCCATCATCATCTTCACCAAAATTGACAATGTCAAGTGCCACACTGTTCTTTTTCAACTTCCTTCCAATCATCTCCAATACTTTCTTTTCATGCTTGATGGGACTGCAAATACACAAACATAATACAAAATTCATAGAAGCATAACAACAAGACAATAGAACATGAAAGCAGAAGGAACCTAAGCCAAACACACCTTCCAGCAAATAGAATAATCCTTTGCTGCTGCTTCTTGTTTTGGCGATGCTTAAGTGCCAGCTGAGCCACCTGAATCCCAGCAGCAAGATTCATCTCACCTCCCATTTCAAGACCTGCATCCAGCTACGCAAATCACTACAAGTATTCAAACAAAACTTCTCGCAACAACGATAAAGGAGATTCAGTCTTTAACAAATAAGTCTCAAAGTAGGTAAAACAACTAACCATGCATGCAAGCTAAGATCTTGCCAAGATCACTAGTGGGAGTGACCAAAACACGAACACCTTTTCCTGCCATCGTTAAAACTCCCACAGTATTCTCCGGATTTAACTATTTACACACACACACGCACGCACAAAAAAAAAAAAAAAAAAAAAAAAAAAAAAAAAAAAAAAAGCACTCATATCAACTAAACCCTACAGAACCACGTATCCAGAATAGTAAAGAAATGAAGTTTAATTAAAAATCTAAAAACATAACATATAAACAGTCAAGTATGAAGATCAAAATTACGCCAGAAATTCGGGGAAAACATGTAAAATTAATAAACTTAAATTAAAGAAAGAAACCTGAGTTTTCGCCCCACAAATGAGATTAACGGCTTCGGCCTGAGCTTGTAATCTATTGGGAGTGTAATCGCCATTACGCATCCACTCGGAATTGTCGATACAGATCATCGTTGCCTATTTTTTAAAAAATATTTTTTAAAATACGAATAATCAATTAAGTGAATAATTTGAAATTAAAATAAAAAATGAAGCAGAAAGGGAAAGATAGGAAACGAAACCTAAATTAAAGAAATTTACAGAAACATTGTCTTACCTCAAGAACCATGATCACTTATTCAGACGAAACCCGAATTATCGAAAGAGAAAAGAGAGAGCGTGTGCTCTCAGAAGGACGGCTCCGGAAGTAAAAGAGGTTACTTGCAGAACATGCCTGGTTATAATCAGGTGTGAGCGAGAATACTTATATATCCAATGTGGCAGCTATTGATTGGTTGTTTTGTTAGCACGAAAGGTAAGATGAGTGGGATCTTCCATCGGATCTTAGCGTCAGGATGCAGGCATAAGGAAGAAATATTTATTTTATCTTCTAATGGAGAAGGATGATTGGGATCATTTTGTAATTTTCTTTTTTGAAAAATTAATTATTTTAAACGCAAATGAATGAGCTAAATAACATACTTAAGTATAATTTTTAAAATAAATACATTATATATGTGTGTGTGTGTGTGTGAATTCTCAATCCTCTATGAAAAGTTATGTTTCGTATGCCCATAAAATTGTTTTGATGCAAAGTATTTTCTAAATTATGCTGTAATTAATGGTTAATTGTTATTGAATGAAAATAATAATCACTGAAATCTTTATAAATAAAACATAATTTATTTATTTATTTATAATAAATAGATTAATTATTTCAATTGAAAGAATTAAAAGACTAGGGCAAAAATTTTATTATTTACATAGGGTAGGCGAGGGGCTTGTTTGTTACAAATCAAAAACTTATGTTTAATTTGTAAGAACGTAACAATGTAGTAATCAAAATGTTATTACCCGTAAGACAAGATGGCAAGCCGTATATATCTTAGTGTTTGGATGTCCTCCATCATGCTGACGACTTTACGGTTTATAAGGTCAGGTGTAAACGACATGTAGTTTATAAGCTAACTGCCAGCATTCAATGGTGTGCCAGTATAATGTTGCATATAGTAAGAACATCATGAAAATTGCTTCAAACGGTCTTGCAGGGAGCCAAACTATTTTAAAAAGCATTGATCAATCTAATGTATATAGAAGCAACTTCTTTCAAAGACGTTTCCCCCGCATGAAGAAACAGTTGAGAGCTACTGTGGAACAAGACATATATCATCTTTTTCAGTCATGATCATCATGGTCAGCATGATCATGATCATTATGGTAACTGTGACAGCCGACATCTGAGCGAAGTGAAACCTCCAAATTCTCATCGTATGGTGATATTTCAAATATCGGACGTTTTGATCCAGAGGTATCTTGATGTAGGACTGATGAATCTTTTACTACTGAGGAGCTTCCTTCTTCACTGTTTGATGCAAAATCATCAATTTTGTTCATGTCATCAATCAAAGAATCCAAAGATGTGGTAGATGTCGCGCTGAGGAGACCAACTGATGAACTTTGCGTAGCTCTCACTCGTCTTTTCCATTTAGAGAGTGACTTTCTTACATTTTCTGATATTACAGATCTCTTCATTCTTGAACCCATCTACAAGCACAAAGTCAGTCAGAGAGAGAGAGAGAGATAGGACCTGCGGGTTACAGAAGCAAAGCCGAACCTGTGTAATGATAACATAGAGTGGAAACGTAATAAAGCTACACCAGCACTGCGATATAATACTGCACATGTAACAAGCAATGACCAGTATCCAAATATCCAATCATAGGAGAAAACTAGTCATATAATATTTGGTTTATAAATATTGAAAAGGTGCAAGAGTTATGTACCCAAATGTCAAGCGGATTACAATAAAGCTACGATTTTCCATGAAACAAGAAGGTTCCTTGATTTCCCACTGTAAACAAAAATCATAATCAACTTTTTTATAAGTATACAAGTTAAATCATGCAGAGCTAAAGAAGAAAATACAATGAGTTTCGGAATCATTTATCAATTTCAGTGCAAGCAAACCTCTAGCATTTTTTGCAATTTAAAGATTATGATACTGAAGAATCATTCTATAAACAATAAGTCATTCAGGTATTGGAAGTCTTGGTGGCCTGCCGCTGGAGGAAATGTGAGGGAAAGAGAGGCCCAAGATAAGAAAAAAATGATAAACACATGATCGTTCGAAGTTTCCCAGCTTTTTTCACGATTCTACTCTCTTGAATTTTTTAATTGGCATGTTACAATGAGCAAAGCAATCAAAAACTTACAAGTGACCAAAGGAAAGTTGCCATCTCCAATGCATTCTGAAAAAACAAAAGCCTATCTACATATCAAAAATCTTCTAAAACAGGTAAATTTCATAACACAATTTCAAGGCAATAGAGGATGAGATTGCCTAACACACCTGGAATGATATCAGCCGTATCAAATGCAAAAGAAGCATGGGCTTGCCAAACCAGAAGAGATCATCCCTAAGATTAAACTCATGGTTTCCCATCCATGGACATTTATCCATGATTTCAACTGCTAACTTTACCACTACCCGGTGCAGTTTCGTACCGATTAGCAGAATTAACTTAATATGACAAAACATGATAAAAAAATGAAAAAAGAAAAAAAAAAGAGAGTAAAAGAGAGATTAGTAAAGTTGAGGGTAATTTACATTTTGGAGAAACTAAAGGAGAGAAAATGATAAGGACTTACAATGGCCGGAAGAAATGAAAGCCAAAGGTAAGCATTACTTCCTGGATGAAAGCAACGCAGCTCATGATCAAGTATTAGTTTCAGGAATAAGGGAGGGGGAATTTACGAAAATTAATTCAATGCCAAAATGATGCGTTGATTTTCCAAGAAAATTGAATTGATGTGCTTCGTGCTGATACCTCTGGATAGAAATCACATGAACTGAGCCATTGCAGGATTTGGTGGGCCAATGCAAACACTTAAGTTGTAAAACTTTACAGAGGTACAATCTGATTCAAGGCAAAACTCGATGATAACTCTCATGACTTTTATTCTCTGAGTTTGAGGATATGTGTGGATATCATCTTTCTAAAGCACCATTAAGCCATTCAATTTCCTTACAACGATAAAAAATCTTAAGACGTGCAAAGTGATTCACACGAAAATTCATTGATGTGGACTATTTCCCACAAGCATGACAATTTAAAAAATAATTATATGCAATCAACTAAAAGAGTGCTTTGCTTGCACCAGCAGATTTCAAACACCTCAAAATTGTGACTATTTAATGTGGTTGCTTGAAAATATATCCAAGATAATCGGCCATTGGCTTCTCAAGAAACAGAAAATTACCATGGAAATTCAGAAGAATGCAAAAAATTGCATAAATCCAGAGCGATACACTGCAAAAGAAGCCTGGAATTATTAATCAACTTGATTTCATAGAAAAAGTAATATCCAAGTTTTACAACAGTCTTGTCACTAATTAATATAGTTATAGCACAGGGATAGCAGTCCTTAAACAAATCCGGGGAAGGCAAAGTTAAAAAAATAAAATTAAAAAATAAAAAATTTTAAAAAATTCATACTGAGATCTAGCCCATAATCCCCAAGCATTCATAATAAATATACGTTCTCTGTTAACAAATACCCTTTAATGTTACCTCTGCAAAGAGGATGAATTAAGAAAAGACGGAAAAAAAAAAAAAAAAAAAAAACTGACAAAGAAAACCATGATGCAAAACGGAGTGGCATCAAAGCAGAGTAAGAAGCATTACCCAATACCAACAATCTCGCGGAATTCTTCCTCCATGCTTCGGAGCATATACTTATGGAAATCATATGTGAGAGGAAGCTGATGGGTCTAGAATACAAAAGGGGCAATATTAAAATCAGACGGTTAGTCAGTTATGAGCAATGCAAATATGGTTTTTTTCCTTTCAGATAACTTTTCTTTGCAATATGAAAATTGAAGACGAGAAAAATGAAAACAAACGGAGCAAATGAAGGTATATTATAGTTCTGTTCTTTGGTTTAGCAAGACAATGAGACAAAATTTAGAGCTCATGCACAAAGGCAGATTCTTCGTTATTCAAAATTCAGAAACTTCCATAATTTCACAGCAACAGTCCTTCTCAAACGGAGGGAATATATTGCTTAAGAGTAGAATATATATATATATATATGCTAAAAGTATAAAAGACCCACCACATCCACTGATCAAAAGACAAAGAAAAACCTCCACATAAGCAAGATAGATCTTACTGTGATGAAGCCCAAGCGCAAAGCCATGTAGTCAGCTCTACTTATAGAACTCCAGAATTGGCGACTGAAGCAAAGCTGCAAATTTATACATATTGGGAACAAAAGGCTTAGTATTAAAAGTACAATCCAAGAATATGTTCTCAAACATGATGATAAGAAAAACAACCATGGAGCATTAACAAGGAAAAAAGTTCAAGATTTCTAGAATGGAAAGACTACCATCCAAACAAGAACTCTGTGCTGGCTCCACGGATGAGATGTATGGTCAAAGATGAAGGTTGACAGTCGTGCCATTTTTCTGTTTCTTGATCCAGATTCTGAGGAATCTAGATTTAAAATTTTGTTAGAATAAGGAAAACTACTTAAATTATTGGAACACCTACCTTGATTTTGTATAGAAGTGGATAAATTAAAAGCATAAACAGAAACATTTAATTATTAGCCAGAAAATTTTGCACCTTGTACACTCTGCAAAGGCATGGTCTTAGCTTGGTTTTCCCATATTCTCCAGCTATAGATCTGCACAAACCAAGTTGTAATATCTTTGAAAACATTAAGCTCTAAAAGCACAATGAGTATACAGAATTACTTCAACCTTCATCATGGCCAAGGAAACAGTAACAAAGCTGTAAGAAACATGGATAATGCCAAGAACAAATATGAATCGATGAAGCTGCTCAAGACTTTCATATGAAGCAAAAGATTCATGGCCCTGCAAAGCATAACTCAGGACAGCATGAACTTAATTATAAAAAAAGAAACAAAACAAAGTTGCATCATGAGCATGAGTTCATTCATCATCAAAGTATACCTCAGGACAATAATGGCGCAGCCTTTGCTTGGTGTTCACCTGCTCTCTAGCAAGCGTCATATTAAAAGAATTTGAACTTGAAATTTGACTGTGTTCTGCTGATCTTAAATCAGCCTTGTTTGCACATGGAAAGAATCTACTGCTCAAGACTGATGATTTCACACAAATTTTGGCAAAAAATATAATCCAATGACCCATCAACAATGACAAAAGGCCAAAGAGAATCAACTCTGCTTACAAATAATCAGCATTTTTATAGTATCAGAATTCAAATTATATGAATATACTCATTAAGCAAATTCCTTTTGAAAGATTAAATTCAATTACCATCCTTAATCTTCTCCAGAGCAGCAAGTAGGGATTTTCTCTTAGTCTTGTCCAACCACTATTAAAACAAACACATCTAATTAAACCACAAACCAAAAAAGCATCCAATGCATAAAAGGTTTGAGAGGAAGAGACAAAGCTTTGATATTTACCTTGCCAAAGTGTTTCAAACTTATATGAACAAAGAACCCAAGAATTACCATGATAGTGATGACAGTAGCAACAGCCCAATTAGGGGTCTCAGCAAATGACCGGTCTTCTCGTACCTTGTCTTCCTCCATTTCCAAACCAAAAGACAACTTAGATTCACTTCAGCTTCTGGGCACATTCAATATCTAAAACTAGCAAAACAGATACCAATTCATCCTTTGACTGATTGTAATAAATGCATAAACATTTAAGGCCATTAAGGGCAAGAGAGGGATGGTGGGTTTAGTTGCACCATAAAGTGGAGACCGAGAGTTAGAAATATTTAAGAAGACATGCGTGATGGAGTGTCAGTGTTGCAAACCATTTCAGCATAAATGGGCCCATGAAACAAGATCTTCACCAGTTGGGGTTTCAGGTTTGGACAGGTCAACATGCTTATGTCTTCCACATTATATATTTTTTTCATGAAAATAAGATCCTGATTCATGATTTCCATAGAAGCACACCATTTTACAGCATTTAGATAGTTGATTTGGACGTTAACCTATTCTTAGTTAATAAGAAGTAAGTTGATCTCCTTTTGCACTGATTGAATGGAATATTTGTTAAGATAATACGACAGAATCAACAATCAAGAATGATAATATAAACTTTAAAAAACTGGTGGATGTGCTGTGAGGCTTATAATATGATTATCATAATGAACATTTATGTTGTTTGTCTTCCATGCCAAGATACAGATAACCAACCCTATTTATTATTTATTAATTTAGCTTGGGAAAATGGGTAATACTTCTTTATTCTTACAAAAAAAATGCATACATACTATTTTCTAGAACCTGCAACAATAGGATAGCTGAGTGACGAGAAATGTATGTTACAGTTTTAAATGTTACTATCATCAATTGAGTAACAAAATAGTGTAACAATTTGTTTTAAAAACAATAAAATTTCATCATTCAATCAATAAATATATATCACTAAAAATAAAAAATTTAAAATCATTGTTTATGCATTTATGTTCAGTCATCAATACATGCAAATTATTAAATACTTAAAGAGTTGCAGTAAGTATGATAATACAATAGGAATAATGCATGGCAATTAACTAAACCAAACAGATTTGATATTTGATGTTGTCATGTGGATTCACTTCATTCTGATTCCCAAAGTCTCCCCCAGGCCTAATGGCTGATACCTCCTCCCATGCTCAAGAAAGCATGATTTTTCACCCCTACCTAGATTTGTAACCAAAGATCATCGCCATATGAGATTTCATTGAACTGAAACATATAAGCATAGTTTATGAAAAGGATCCATTTATTGCCAGAAGCTGAAAAATCATATATCGGAACATATAAGAGCTACATGTGCAAGACATATGAAGGATAACGTGGGATTGACCAAAGATGACTGTATACTTAATATCGGGATAAGTATAGCCAGAGTTGTCGAGAAGAAACTACACAGCATAGTTAAAAGAAACCCCGATGTCAAAAAGTGGAAAGGATGTCCTATGTGGTTAAAGGTGCAAAAGAAACTTTATTGACGTTGTTCCAAGTTTCTGAATGTTTTATGCCAAAGCATTATATCAACACCAAATTTCATTTATCTTCCAGGATGGGGTAATCAATAGAAGAGGACACGCTCAACAGTATGCAATTTAGAAATTTCAAATACACCTCTTAGCTTGATTTGCATCATCCCATATGCTGAAATCCATCTGTACATCCTCTTAACTACATCTCAGCTCATAAATCAGAAGTTTTAAATTAATGTTTAGGTTCCGTGTCAGATTGTGGTGTATTTATTATAATTAAGAGTAAAATTAAAAAATCGTTTGATTTCATGCTATTCATTTATTTTTATATTAATATTTAATATCTAAATTTTTTTAACAATAATTTAACTTAAAAATTAATACCCTACAGTCCCTACTAAAGCCTAATTATTGACCTGCAAAAACATGACAACCAATTCCATAAGAGAAAAAACACACGTGACTTATCTTAGAATTTGTAAGATGACATAGGAGCAGAATCCCAAACGAGAGAGAAAGCTGAGGACTTACAACGGTCGGATGGAATGAGAGCCAAAGGTAAGCATTAGTTTCTGGACAAAAGTCACACAGTTCATGCTCAAGGATTATTTTTGTTAACTGGGATTTACAACTTGGATTTCCCAAAGAAACTGAATTTAAGAACGTGCTTTACATGCTGCCCTGTCCAAATAGCAATCATATGGATTTCCTTAAGATATAAACCTTGGCAGGGTTACAATTTCATTGAAACTTGATGATGACTCCCGTAACTTATTATGTTTTAATTTTGAGGATAAATAAGGTCATCAAAAATCTTAGTGGAACCACGATCATTTTAGTAAAAACTATTATCACTGACATTAGCCTCGAATAGCACGCAAATTCACATGTATCTATTTTTGATATTCATAGTTAGTGTGCCATTTTATAAATGAGATCGTAATCTCTCTTATATCGACCCCATCGATGCACCCACCCACCTGGGACAGTTATTGCCTTGGTCCATTTATGGACTACTTAATTCATATAGTTATAGATGACTCTCTAACCATTATTAATATCATAAAACCAAATCAATCACATAATAATCCAAAATTGATTTAGGTATATGCACAACATCACAGTTTATTTCATGTTCTCAAACACAAATATCAAAATTAGCCTCTGGTCACATATACAAATAAGCATATCTTAAACCATAGGCCATATACATTTAATTTGAAAACAACAATAATAAAACTACTTCCTATTATGAAAAATAGTAAATTTCATAAAATAGTTTTTTAAAAAAATTAAAGCATATAAAAGTAAATCCATTTTAAACTAGGAAAGGTATACACTCCTTTTAATCCTTGCGTTTCAGAGTCTTGTTGCTCAAATTTTCTAAGTTTAAACCATAAGTTTATCAATTTTAAACTCTCAAGTAGAAATCAATGAAATCTACGTACTATGAATATGCTTAAAATACTAAAATTTCATAATCGAGTCTAGCTTATTGAAACCACGCACGTTTTTGACCATTTACCTGCTTTCTAACAAATAAAATCTCATGACCATTCTTATATTATCGCAATCATCTCTAAAGGATATCAACACGTAAATTCAACTCTTTAATTTGTATATTCTCGAATGTACAATACTCATGCACAATAATTCCTTATTTAATTTTTATAAAAACTTCTATTTAAGCTATTCTAACTCTTATTTTAATATTATCTAACTAAATTCTTTAAATTCATACTTAATAATTATAATCAAGCCAAATTTTAAAAATTTCCTAAATGTATAGTAAGTCCTAGGCTTGTATTTCGATTATAATATAGCTTAACACTTAAAATGCGTTAGAAAACTTACCTAGAAGTCAATTTCTTCGCCTAATTTGAAAAGCCCCAATTCGTCACAAAACCCTAATTTCTAATTTTCTTGATTACTCAACTATTTTCTAAAATGCTTGGAAAATATATAGAAGATAGTATTCTTTTGATCTAGTACAAGAATTGAGAAATTAATCGATAGAATTTGAAAAAAAATAAAAGAGAAAGAAAATAAAAAAAGAACAGAGAGAGAAATGTAAGGGAGTAAGGAGAGAAAGTTTGAAGGGTTTAGGGGTATATATATATAATAGGATATGAAAGTTCCAAAATACTCTTAAAATAGTAGAAGAAGAAAACTTGAAATAAGGGGCAAAATTATTATTTTATTAGAATTCAAGCAAGTTTGACGCAATAACCGGCGTGGTGTCTAGTGCTTGACGTCTCTATTTGCCAAGTCTAATTCCATATCTAGCACTAATCCTTGGGCCAAATTCCTTTGAGTTTTGTGGCCATGATTTCCCTCGTTTTGGTCTTTTTTTCTTTTCTATTTTTCAATGCTATTTTAACCCTCATCTGACTTCTGTTTTCACTCTAGTTTCTTTCTAACCTTGAGTTATTTCTTTCATATTCAAGTAGCAAAAAGCATTTTATCAATTAGAGGCCATAATTAATGACAATTTGATTCGAACGTTAGGTGTTCGTAAAAGTTTATAATTAAAAGATCTCTTTTAAACTCTATCATTTCTCAATAAAATTTTTTTGAATTTTACATCTTACTTCAATATTACTTAGTCTATATATATATAACATCTATTCACTAATATAGCAAAAATAGTGAAATATCTTTTAATGGCAAAATAATACCCCTAATCAAAAATACTGGTCTTATAATTATCAAGAATGATTTTTGCTAGCACATAAAGATTAAGAGAAAATTAGTTAATAGCTTTTCGAGGCACATAAAATTACCATGAAATTTTTGAAGAATACAAAATGTGCAAAAATCTATTGGCACACTGAATGAAAGCCTGAATAATTAATCAAATTTAATTCAATCGAAAACCAATACCCAAATTTCGCAACAATCTCGTCACTTATTAATATAGTAATAAAAATAGGATAGCATTCCTTAAAAAAAACTTGTAAAGCCAAAAAGATATGGATACTAACAATGAATCCATAATCCCAAAGTATTCATGGTAAACATAGGTTCTCTGTCAATAAATACCATTTCAATTTAGCTTTTTTTTGATGTAGTCGATGCTAACATTGCCTCTATAAAAGGTGAAATTAGAAAATATCAAACCCCATCCCATCCCTAAAAAAAGGAGTGAGAATACCAAATATGCAAAGAAGAATAAGCAAAGAACACCAATTTTTCGTTTAGCGAGGCCATTATCTAGTATTTACAATTTATACGGAAAAGAAGATTCTTCATTATTCAAATTTCAAGAACTTCTTCGTCATTTTGGTCATTCAATAGCAATAGCACATCCCAAATTGAAGGAATACATTGCTTAAGAGTATATATAAGCTACAATATTATTAAAGATCCTATAGATCCACCGATCGAAAGACAAAAAAGCAAAAAACATCCACTTAAGCTAGATAGATTTTACATAAATACATAAACAAAGGCCGAGTACGAAGCCATGTAGTCAACATGATTTATGGAACTCCAGAATGGCATTGAAGGAAAGATGAAAATTTATATATAGCAAGATCAAAAGTTCAAGAATTAAGCTAATACAACTTATAAAATAGAATGGCATCAAAAGATTACAATTGAAATTAATAGTTCCAAGAACGAAGCAAACCTTGGTTATATGAACAATATTATAAAGTATCAAAGTCCGTTTAATAAGTTGAACACCAACTGAAAGTTTAATGAATCCTCTATATAGACATTACAAAGATCATTCATATTATTGATGTCTAAATTCTCCTCGAACAAAAAATTCAGTGCACCATACAAATTTTACTATTGTAATTATTGTAGAGACTATGCAAAACAGTGTCCAGCTCCAGATAAAGACCCCTAGAGGACTATTTAAAATTAGAGAAAATGAGTTAGGAGTGAAGCCGAATTATCAACAAATAAACTCTGACACTCAAGTTAGTAGATCATCTAAGACGAAGTTAAAAGGAGAAATAAATTAGAAGTGTTTGAGTAATTTACCGATCTAAAATACTGGGTTTGAAAAATGTTTATAGGGGAGAACTGATCTTTGCTAGTTAAACTCCCTTTTTCTCTTATAAAGTTAAAAGTAATCCAAAAATTCTCTTTTCATGTAGCAATTTATCATTTATAAGACTTTTACACGTGCAAGTGTCAAAGAACGGAAGCCTGATTAAACAGAATAAGATATAATTATCTGACCGGTCCTTTCACCATTCCTTTTTGTCGAGTTAGGATGGTGCAATAAATGCGTGTAGTTTATAGGGCATGACCCCTCTTAACTTGATAGGACGCTCGAACTATTCTTTGGAAAATATACCTACTTATCCCATCTAAATCTCTTATTTTTGAAATACTAAAATTAGGTTGTCTTTATAATTAAGATGGCAGTCAGGATATCAAGGTGACCGGAGCTGGGTCAAGTTGTCTTCTTAACAGAAGTTGGGGTCGATAAATACAGGATGGGTAAAACTATCAATATAAGTCCCTAAATTTTTGCTGTCGCGAAGCGAGAGTAGAAATTTGAATAGATTTATTTTGCTGAGGTGATTTAGTTTTCTATTTTGGACAGTTTGATGCTTTGAGCAGTTAATAGTCTTTATTAAATTCAAATCTAGATACTTTAATTTCTACCCGCTATTCTTTGAAAGGACTTTACTGAAGTACAGTGCCTTCTCGTAAATCATGGTATAGCTATGTGTAAACAGATCAATGACTGCTTTTGAATTAGCGCAATGCTCTAGAGTGCCTTCTTGAGACCCCTAGGACGTGGCTCATTCTTGACCACTTGCAAAGCGATCATTCGCATACTCGCATCGCTTGGTTATTGACTGAGTGAATATAAATAATTCTAGTTTTTCTTTTATTTTCTATTTTTGCATTCTTGATAGACCTAAGCCATTCTCGTAATTTCTTTGAGCCTTGTACTTCTGTGCTGCCTGTGTCTGTTAATAACGAAGCCTTTCGCGCTACTGTTTTACTGTCTGTTTAATCGATAAGATATTACTTCTTTATCATTTTCATTACACATTTCTTTATGGAAGTGTCTGTTGATGTATGCCCTAAGATCCAATGATGATTTTGATTATTTATTGATTATGTATCACGATATTATTATATTAATATATCTGATTCTATTATTACATATCTGTGTTTTGTATAAATATAATAATACTCTTAAAATAGCTGACTTAATTAGTTAAGTACTATTTTTAAATGTCCCTAGTCAAGTATTATTGTGAAAGGGTAACAATAATACGTGGAGATTAGTATGTGTAGTGACTGATGA
>JAWDEX010000017.1:1819913-1839108 GCA_035221805.1 Trichilia hirta
CTTATTTTCGGGTAATTGGTACTGTAATAAAAGCATTGATGGTTCCTTCATGAAAAGGCATGGTGGCTGATAAATACAATCTCAGATATATGTGATAGGGAATTGCTTCCAGCAGGCAACCCATGGACCTGCCATGGTGATTGTATTTTATGATGCCTCAATCATCCAGGGCCTCATTTGCCCTAGCCATATTTTTGGAGACAACCTAAGAGACCTAAGAGTGTCAGTGTAATTGTGCTTAGGAAAGAAGCTTTTTAACCTCAACTAATCAAATAAGTCACTTGCGTAGATGTTCATTGGCTTCTTCCCAAATGAACCTGGAATTATAGTTAAAGACTGCGAAATTTTACTATTATGTAGATTAAACTGATCGAAATTAACCATGATATATTTATGATTTTTCATCCTGCATAGATGCGTAAACAAATAATGTTTCGTCAAAATCCTTTCGTGAATTTTGGATATCAACGATGTCACTATGATCATGTTTTTTCTACGGTGAACTCGGCAAAATTGGATTTGAGTTCGTGCCTATTATATTCGCTCCTTTCAGCTTTATATGACATAAAATGGCAAGGTAGAGCAGCAGCATTAATACTGTGGTTCCCTCAGTTCCAACACATTGCTCATTCTCATCTGCTTCTATGGATTTTGATAATAATATAGTTAATTGTTTATTCTTTGTTCTTAGGACTTGGATAGCCCACGTGATGTAATATTTAGTTTTCTGTGATTATCCACTAGCGTTGGCATAACATCTGGAGGGGCCGCCTTGTAACCTTAATCTTAATAGATTAGGCTTACCTCGAGTTGAGTTCTTTTACACAACTTCTTGGGGTTTCCAGTTAGCCTGACTCGTGCTTACCACTTGATCGGACAAGTAACTGGTATTTTGATATCATGGTCGGACCAAACTTTATTTGAATAAATCTAAAATGCAACATGTATCATAATTGAAGCAAGACAAATCTTAGTATCTTATAAATAGTTAGTTTCTTCCACCAAGCTAAAATTAAAGCAAGCATTTCAAATTTTTATTGTCATTTAAACTCATTACTTAATCCATTATTATGGATCCCCTGTTACCTCTAACTTCGCCTGCTGCAAAGTGGTTAGGAGCGGTCAATGCCATTTGAGTTCAGGCAATCTGTGGCAATAACTACACGTTCTCCAACTACTCAGATGCACAGAAATCTCTCATGCATCTTACACAGCTGCAGCTACATAATCATTCCGTTGCTAAAGACGTTGGGAAGGTTATCGGTCTCCTCTCTGGCATTGCTTCGGATCATTTGTTAACTTGTGTGGTACTCGTTATTGGTTATAGGATATGGAGTCCAATGGCTTGTTGTCAGCCAGCAAATTCATCCTCTTCCATACTGGCAGCTAACCAACCATTTTAGAACCACAGCAGTACTGCTTGTCCATAATGTAAACTAGCTTCATAATGAAAATTTAAATTGCTAATATTGCAGATGTGTATTTTCTGTGCATGGGAGGCAATGGCACAGCATGGATGAGTACAGCAGTGTTGGTGACTTGCATGCGTAACTTTCCCAAAAATCGAGGCCCTGTTTCTGGTATCCTAAAGGGCATGCGGAACGCAGCACAGCAATCTTTACAGATATGCATGGTTCCTCCCACTCATCAACATTTCTGCTCATGCTTGCAATTGTCCCTGCAATTGTTTGCCTTGCTGCAGTGCTCTTCCTCCATGAAGCACCACCAGTATAAGGGCCTGTAGAAGAGAGACAAAAAACAAAATTCTTTCACATTTTCAATGTCATTGCTAATGTCATAGCTGTCCATTTGATGGCATTTGACATCACCGGAAGTCTTGGCCATGTTACTCTCTATTATCGCGGTAGGACTTATTTTTCTTCTAGCTTTAGTCTCATTATACACAATTCTGCCAAAATCAACATCCTTCTTGGACATTGAACAACCAATCAGAGAACCATTACTCGCTCTCAAAAATATTCAACAGAGAAGCCAGAGAAGAACTCAGAAATACTGACGGATATTGTTAAAGTGCAGGATGTTGAAAGAACGAGAAAATCAGAAAACCATTAATTGGGGAGGAGAACACAATTATTGAGATGATGCAAACATTTGATTTCTGGATTCTATTAGGATCTTTTTTTGCTGCGTGGGCACAGGGATGTGTGTGATGAATATCATGGGACAGATGGGGCTGGCACTTGGGTTCAATGATGTTTCCATTTTTTTGTCACTCATTAGTATATAGAATTTCTTTGGACGAACTGTTTCAGGTTTCTTGTCAGAATACTACATCTGGTATGTTAAAACTTTCTTCCCTCCTCTCCCTTGAATAAATCAAGTCTCCATTTTCCCTGAAAAATGTCAGACCTTTATTGCGTCAGCTCAACATTATGTCCATGATCTGTTATGCAGGAAATGTGGTACACCAAGGCCTTTCTGGAATGCAGCTTATCAAGTAATAGTGGCTCTTGGATACATTATCATGGCCTTGACCTTGCCAGGATCGCTACATATTGGTTCCATTTTAGTTGGGATATGCTATGGTTCCGTCCAACAATAACAGTTCCAGTTGCTTCGGAGCTATTTGGTGTCAAATACTATGGCTTTCTGTACAATATCCTGATTTTCAACCTTCCTTTGGGTTCCTTCCTTTTCTCCGGTCTCCTTGCTGGTTATCTTTATGATGCTCAAGCTACTGGCTCTGCTGATGATGGTAACACTTGTGTTGGAGCACATTGTTGTTTACTTGTCTTTATGATCATGTCCCTGACATGCAGTATTGGGTTTTGGATTAGACATTTTGCTTGCTATTAGAACAAAAAATGTTTATTCCAGGGGTAATGAGGAAAAGAAATTCATTACTAAACAGCGGATTCAACTTCAATAAATTGCTGAGAAGCCTCGTTTAAAAGGTTCTGGAGATGGATTGACGCATGCCCAGTTCAGAGTGGCAAGGTTGATTGCTGCGTTAACTGCGTAAGTCTTCAATCTTTATCCACTGTAGATATGCAAGCTATCATATAGGTTTATTTGGAAATTGCAATCAATTTTTTTATGTAAATTGTTTGGGAAATTTCATAAATTTTCATTTCCTATTAGTGATATAACAATGAATAAAATATTAAAAATTAACAAAAATATACAATACACTAATAATAAACTATTTAATTGAATAACCTCAAAATCCAAATCAAATAATACAAGATAAAAAAAATTGTCAGCGTTCTTAATTCTCTTCCAGGTAGAAAAATCACCCGTCAATTTTTTTTATATTCATCGAATCATAATCCTTCATCATTGTCCGGCTTCTTGTCAACGAAATCCTTATTTTCCCAGCATTTTTAACATAATCTAATCAATTCAATCAACTCTGATACGCAAGCCATCCTATGAATATAGATTATATAATCAGTAGCATGGAGATCCTAAATTAACAGATAAAGTTTGGAACTTATCCATCACCTCAGATTCGGTTCTCCTCAGGTGTTGTGCTTTGACCGTTCATGAGTACATTACAATCTCCACTTATTTTTTCTGCATTCTATCCTGAAACTTGAATCCAGCTATCAAAAATTCAAAAAAGTGAAAGAGTCCGACAATTTGTAATTCAACGGTCTACATACCGTTGGCCAATTTGCTGGAGCGTGGAAGTCCCGATGCTGGTGCAAGCCAATCGTATAATGCCGTTTTCCCGTACAAATAGTTGTTTTATATCTGGGTTGGACTATGTTTCCATTGGTTGAAGCATCCGAAATTGTCCAACCACAAATAAGAAGGAAAGTCAGCGTACATGCAAGGGAGTCACGACTCAGGAGATCATCCACCTTCTGCAACAAACAGTAGCTCTCTCTAAATTGAAGAAGGGGAGGCCAGGATTGAATTTGGCCCTTCGATACGAAAATGGCGTGACAGATATTTGCTATTTTCAACACATCAGAATTGCAAGTGACAATAAAAATATATTGACATTATTTAAGGCTATTTTGATCTTTTTGTCACGAATTATGTATTACCACACACAGAATTCGAAGTTTTGTATCATTTGTCTAAGAATAAAGTACGAAAAATAGCTATATTTTTAATTATAATTATTAAAATAAATATTTTAAAATTTTTTTGACTAAATAAATTAAAAATATATATGCTTTAAACAATAATATTATAATAAAAATTATTAAAAAATATTAATTTCTATTATATTAAAAAATATCGTTTTAAATTATATTCAAAAATATTATTTTAAATTATATTAAAAAATATATTTTTAAATAATATTTAAAAGTATAATTTAAATTATATTCGAATATATAATTTTAAATTATATTTAAAAATTTAATTTTAAAGTATTATTTAAATTATGTTTAAAAATATTTTTTAAATTATATATAAAAGATATTATTTTTTTTTTTACGAGAGTATAATTATTTTAAAAAAATATATTTTTAATTTATTTAGTAAAAAATTTTTTAATACCTTTATTTTAATAAATATTTTTAAATAAATAATTATTTTAATACTTTTTCCTTTCTCTAAATCTGCATCATGCTTCCATCGTTCGTCGAATGTTTCCGTAGGAAAAACACGGATGACCTCGCAGTCGCCAAAGGAACAGTGTCATGGAAAGTGATAACAGCAAAAACACTCTAAGACCATCGTCGTTGCGATGGAAAATCCTTCGTCAAGCTCTTCTACGGCGTCCCTCGCCACAGAATTCCGGTACGTAACCACCTCTGATAGTTAGCCTCGCTGTTATCAGTTAAAACTTCGAATGTGGTGGTTCATAATTACTAATCTTCATTCTCAGATGAGCAATCTCAAGTTGGCATTATTAACTGTATTTCTCGAAAGACAACACGAGGATTCAATTTGATCCCCTGCCAGTCAGTCGATAAAATTTCCGGCTCTAGAGATGCCCGCATCAGTTACAACCTACCAGTGGCTGGCTCTCCTAAACTATTGCTCACGTGAGTTCATTCTGTGATTCGCTTCTTTGAACACTTGGTGAGATTGAAATAGAAAATTCGATTTTATGTGAATTATAGATCAATGATTTTGATACTTTAAAACAGAGTAGTAGAGCTAAGGTACATTTTAGTAATAGCTTAAAAATGAATTTCTAGCATTGATTGTTAGTCTAGTTGTGTTTTCTTTTAATACAATATTTGTCCTCGCTTTTTGTATTTTAATTTTATGCGTATCGTATATGATGATTACTCCCAGTGCTACTTTATGCAGCCAAAGAGTGGATAACCAAGCATACCTCGGTGATTTTGAGATTTGTAATAGATACAATATTGACAATACTGGACTCGTATGTAAGTTCTTTTCGAATTAAAAATTAATGTTTTGTGATTGAAAATCAACTGTCTGGATTTATATTTATTGTTTAAGAAAGTTCTCTGCTTTATCGTCGTCAGTTTCTCTCTTAGAACACTACTCCGACCATATGGAGGGTATCTAGCATTTATAGATTTGATTGCTACTCTATTTTCTGTTAATTGTATTGTTACTTTCTATATTATGAAGTTCCACTAGTACACTGAAATTTTCTTTTTGATTTGCTATGTTTATTTACAACTTTAATATGTTCTTTCCTTGTAAAGGTCACTGGCCATCGGAAGATGTCCTTGCTTTTTTCTGCTTGTCACATGCAGACATGTTCAGGTTGATTTTCTCTTTTGAACATTTACTTTACCTTTTTTCTTCTGTATTTCGTTTACTTGCATTAACAGAAGCTTTTTTTCCTCTAGTATGTAATTTTTACACTTCTGCTATTTTTCTTAATTCTCCAGGTCCAAAAGAGTTATCGAGCTTGGGTCGGGCTATGGTTTAGCTGGATTAGTTATTGCTGCAACTACTGAAGCAATAGAAGTTGTAATCTCTGATGGGAATCCTCAAGTAGTTGATTGTATCCTTCATAGGCATTAACGTAGGGAAATTTATGATTCTGTTAGATGTTTGAGGGACAAGGTATTCCAAAATACTGGACTTCTGATTATTTGGATAATCTGTGCCAAATCTTATCCTCCTGTATTCTGGGGTGATAGAAACATTTTTTATATAAAATTGGAGGGATAGAAATTTACCATAACTTCTTTCCTGTGTTGCACAGTTTGTGAATTTCAGATGTCTTGTCCTGTTCCAACAATGTGGAAAAGCAGTATTCAGTGTTAAATATCATGGGCTGTTAGGGGAGATGTGAGGGAGATTTGAGGGAAGGGTTTTGAATTTTTTCTATAATGCTACTCCGATTTTGGTTTAATTTTCTGCAGCAGTCAAGTGATATCATATTATGAATTCATTAACCTTGTTCGTGATATTGGTTATTCAATAATTTGTTGATCTGTTTCAGTTTCCATATATATTTTTGCTTCCATTTTGCATATTCTTTTTGAATGGAAAATCTTCAAACTTTAGAAGAATATTGGAGTCACTTTACTACAGATAATGCTCGTGATCATAAGATCTTTAGATTCAAAAACCCCATGCGTGAGCAAACTTGAAGATAGTTTCGTGAGACTACATTGAAGCTTCTGCAATAATCTGCAGAGGGAAGCACAACTGATAGCCAACACCCTTCATTTTTGGACTGGCCTAGACTGCATTTGTCCCTTATTGAGCTGTAACTGAACGTACTAATTATGCTATCCATTTGAAATTATTTGTGACATATTATATGCTTATTTATAACTTCATTTTAAGGCATTAATTGTACACTGTAAGGCATTGATTGTACACTTGACTATTGCAATGTGAATTACTTAAGCCAATTAAATAATTCCAATCCTAGAATTAGTTCTGTGCCTGCCAGAGTGTTGGGAACAACAATTAAGCATGGACTTTCCTTTTTGTTATTTTTGTGGAATTGTAACATGGACTTTTCATTTTGTTATTTTTGTGGAATTGTCAAGTAAATTTCTGTTGTGCTCATTGTGAGATGTTATTTAAATGTAGAGTCATCACCCAGCCAAGTCATGATTTAGCACTTAGGTTTTGATGGTTAGTTAAACTTGCTGATGGACATTGTGTTAATGGTGATGCTCATCACAATTATTTTTAGTTGATTTTCTGGGTCACCCTGAATGCCATTGTTGCTCTGTTTTTTGCTATCTGTGGCAGAAACAGACCCCTTCCCTCTTTTCCCTTGCTCTTTTGATCAGTGTTGAAAGTGGGTCTTGACATCCAGATATTCAGCGTAACATAGATGCCAATTCTGGAGCATTCGGTGGTGTAAGTGTGAAGTCCATGACTCTGCATTGGAACCAAGATGATTTTTCGAGTATTATTGACATATTCGATGTCATCGTTGCAAGTGACTGGTATTTTCTATACTGATCATTGACATTTTAATACAATACGCATCATGCTCTTAATTTCCATATAAAGAGAGGAATCATCCAATTTGGATTAGATGATTATTTACCATAAGTGCTGTAAATTATGTTACAAAGTGCTATATCTTATCCAATGATATCTTAACATTGGATAAAAATGGCATCGAATGGATTTTGGCACTAGGGTGTCATAATGGGTCCAATTTTTTTATGCATATCTGATTTTTCTATTATCAATAACTTCTATGAATTGAAATTGCTTTTTTTGCATACAATTTTTGATGGCCTGGAGTTGTCAACATATCCAAATTCTTTTCACTAATTGACTAATTTTACTTGTGGGTAATGCATAATGTATGATAATACGCTTGAAGGCCCAAGCTGACATGACTGTCTCACTATTTGGATAAATTTCTCTTCTCATATGCGTATTTTAGGTGGGATTCACTACTATACATCCAAGTTTCCAAATTTTATGTTAGGAGTTTCAAATTTTTTGTTAAAACTTTCAAGTTATAAGTTAGAATTTCAACTTTTGACTTAAATTGTCGAATTTCATGTTGTTGTTAATGATAGTTGTATTGTTACACGTGATGTAACATAAGCAAGTCTCATGTTAGGTACCACATTCTTTCGCTGCCAGCTTTTATAATTAAGAAGTAGTTGGAAAGTAAAGTGGTTGTCAATTATAATTGCTCTAAGTTTTCTTCAGTAGTCGAAAAAAAGGCTCTTGTATGTAGTATTCAATTCATGAACAGACACATCATAGTAAATAATGAGGTGACTTTTGTCACTTTTGTAATGAGTTTATCTTCTTTTATGCCATTTTGACAGTTCTTTAAAGAATTTGACAAAGACTTCACCCCTTTTCATTAAGATGTTGAAATACCTAAATTTTATTCACTAATCAACAAAAAGCACTATACCTAGAATACAATGCATGAAAATGTTAGCACATGCAAGCATAAACTGACATGAATTTCACTTTTCTGACGAGTTTTTCTTCTTTGATATTCTTAACTTGACATGTCATTTTGGCAGCACCTTTTTTAAGGAGTTTCACAAAGACCTTGCTCGAATTGTTAAATTGTTGTTGAAAAAGACTGGCCCATCTGAAGCTATATTTTTCAGCCCTAAAAGAGGTGACTCATTGGACAAGTTTTTAGAAGAAATTGAGGAAAATCATTTGCATTTTAGCTTAATAGAGAACTATGATGCTGAAGTTTGGAAGCGTCATCAGATGTTCACAAATGGGGATGATTCCTGGCCTAGCTATGATAAAGATCATTGCTACCCGTTATTGGTCAGAATTACACTGTAAACTCTTGGAGCCTATATTGCTTTTATTACGTGCAAGTATTTTAGTCATAATGATGCAGTTTACACGGAAAACTTTTTCTACCTTAGTTGACCATAGTGGTGCAGGGGTATGAAGATTATATTATGTAATTGCAAGCATAGAAATTTCCAAACGCTTCCCAATACATTACTATGGTCTGCAAGTTAATGGGTCCCTCATATCACTACAGCACGTAGGTCCTACTGATTTATAGTTTTTCAATAGTAAAAAGAGCTCACAGATGCTGTGTTTGATGATCTAATTGATTATGATTTTTCTTTCGAACTTAATAAAGGAGTGCACTGAAACTTTTGACTGGAGATCCCTTATCTTCATTTGAGCATGAAAGTTGCACTTAAATTGCCTTAAGATATATCTGTCAATTAGTAAATAAAGACCATCCCCATAAGGGATGATGTATAACAACGTCAAAAGCACTTTGTTGCTGTGTGGATCAATTAAACTAGCGTTCATTTGTTAGTGGAAAATTGCTCGATGCTTTTTGATTATATATTCCAGGATTGAGCATCCGTAATCAACGGAGTAAAATTCCGGGCTTGAATTCTAGGCTATAGCTGTGGTTAATTCCTTTTTTCCTTCGATCTTGTGTATCCACACTGAAGAACATGTTGAATGAATCTTGATTTCATGCATTCTTGTTATTTTTGTTGAAAGTTTGTACTATTTCGATGCATCATCACATTGCCAAGCAGGAACTCCCCAGAAGAGAGGCAACTGAATATTAAGAAAGGGAGGAGAATATAACTTCGTGCTGACACAATTATGATCGATACTGTAGAATTTTACATGATTGGTTATTTAAAATCCACTGAAAGCAAATAGGGCTAACAAAGTTTCTGAATGATGATTGATGGCAACAGTCATGAATAGAACCTTTTTCCCTTGGTTGTC
Source organism: Trichilia hirta (assembly GCA_035221805.1). NCBI lineage: Eukaryota > Viridiplantae > Streptophyta > Magnoliopsida > Sapindales > Meliaceae > Trichilia > Trichilia hirta. Next base: position 1,829,502 of record JAWDEX010000017.1, read on the forward strand.
ATTGGAAGGATTATTGTCTTATCATTGATTCTACAGAATTTGTAAGCCCAAAATTGCCAGTTGCATTTGGAATATCGAGTTGGTAATGGGTGTTGCAGCTTCTTCGTCTTTGATATTTCTTTGTTGCCCCGTATTCTAAATCATTTAGCATTGAATTTTTTGGGTAATGTTAACAGTTAGCTGTCGTATAAGTAGAGCTCCCCAAATTTTTCACTATAATATTCAATTCTGTTATTAGAATTCCGAATTTATGGTTTATTATTTACAAATTATGATAAGTATAAGAAAATCTTAAAATTATAACAAAAGATTCAAAAATTATAAGGAAATAGTTCTGGAGATCATACATTTGAATGTATAATTGCATGACAGGAATTTACTTCGGCTGTGGAATAAGGTTATTTGGTTCTTGGAATTTATTGTAGTCTTTTTTGTGTCTAATCAAAAGGGCCTCTTTCAGCTTAGCGTGACTCTAACTGTTTGGTTGCCCAAGTCATTTTTGTTATTTTCTTTATATTATCATCGTTAACCATAATTGACAATTTAGACAATACTTATCTTTTTCTACATGCGTATAGATGTGTTAGTTGAAGGAAATAGATTAACTATATTCTTAGTTACAGATATCTATAAGATTCTAGGGTATTAGATTAACTAAACCCATACGTGTATGGATAATATTCTCACTAGATTTTACTAAATGTAATAACTTGATAGCGACTGTGGTAGTGATAGAGTTTAGCTAAACAATATTAGATTCAATGTTCCTTGTTCATGGGCAACACTAGTAAGCATCGTTGAAAGAACGTTATTGTCCAGGGGCGACACTCTCAGTAATAGAAGAAACCATTCGGATTTATCATACTATTATCAATAATAATATTTTGTGCGAAAACTCTTAATCTTCAATGTTCCTTGTATCAGCATAAAGTGTGTGCGATGTGGTAAAAGTTTTGAGAAAGCTAAAAGGGAGAAGCATCATTGAGAATAGATCACAATCTTCTTATCTTCAAGAAAGTAGGTTTGTTTCCTTCTTCATGGTTACCCCACGCAAGTTGGTGAAGAATCCATCTCTTAGCTTTCATCTGACCGAAACATTTTATAATATTATACCCTTTGGGCGTCAATTCGGATCATTGCCTATATTGGCTTCCCTCGAGCTTAGCTTTTGGATTTCTTTCAACAACGGAAAAATGGTCCCTCAAGTTTCTTGTATTGATGCATGGAAGAAGGTTCAAGTCTCACAATTTTTATAGAATTTAATAGAAAATTTTAGTGCTCACACACTTAATTCTGCTTTCCAACCATCTATGGTGATATATGACATCCCACCCCCACCCCCACCCCCAAATTATAGAGTTTTTGTTTTATCAGTGTGTTTTTTTCACAAATTTAAGAGCTTTCCCATTGCATTTGACAGTAATCGTTGTCACCTAAAATGATAATATGAAGCGACCATTTGCTATATATGACAATTACCTATACCTGAGGTGGAGATAAAGCTTAATGAATCGACATTTTATAATAATTTGTTTCTTATCAATTCTCAATTCCTCAATTGTATAATGTTATCTTGAATGCAATTATTGAAAAAAGCTATGATCGTTTTGTCAATTATATCTAAGTGCGTTCCTTTTCTGCCTAAAAAATTTTGTATTCTGTTAAAAATATCGTCAGTTCCTGTTAAAAATCTGCATACAGTTACCTATTTATTAACTACCAAACCAAAAGAATCTTCGATGGTGTCAATTCTGTTGAAAAAGCTAATGAAAGCTTCCATGGAAAATGACTGTTTTGATTTGATTTTACTTCCACATTTTTCTTTACTTTCCTCGTAAACACAGCTTACAAGGTAAGCTTGTGATACTCGCAAATTGCATTGTACACCCCACAGATCCACCAAACGAAGTCTTGTACCATTTAATAATGAAAAGAATAAAGGAAGGAAGAGACTCAATTCTCAAAAGTTTTGTTTCAATTTATAATTATTAACTTTCTTGAAACTTTTGCTTTAGCTACGAAGATAGAGAGCCATAGAAAATGTAAGCAAAAAAGCAGAGACTGAAAACATATTCTATTAATTAATTTCAGAAAAGAAAAATATATGTTTTTATATATTAATAATAATCTTTTCATTTTAAAACATTAATTATGCTAGGATTGCAAGTGGATTGTTTCAATCTGGATTTTGTCATGTTTTCCTAGCTAGGCAAAAAATAAAGAGTGACAATAATGTCGCTATCTGTGCTTTCTCCAGGTCTCGGTTCTCTCTTTGAGAAGTATTACAACTGTAAGGAGAAAAGAAACAGAGGAATAGCCACAACAAGAGCAGATTGCAGAGCAATACAAGGATGAATTCTTGTTGAATCTCCAATGGCCAAATTGGCTAACAATGAACTAGCTAATGTAGCTGCCTGAACAGGTTTGGAATCTGACCCAGGATCATCTGAGTCTTCTTCTCCCCTGGAAGATGAATTAGAATTACTGGCAGACTTCAAACTGCTAACAATAATAATCATGTTAAAAATAGAATTAATGAAATTCAATGACCGATTCGAGAATTCAACGGAACAAACAAGATGAAAAAGATAAGAAATTAACATTATTTACCTTGGAGAAGTCGGACAAAATGTAACGGTATAATCGGCATCAGTGCACGTAAATGTACTCGTGGCATCATCATAAGCATAGCTGTAAGATTTTGGACACGCGTTCTTGAAAATGGTCGAGTACATAGACGGCTTGCAAGTGGCGGGTGAGTTATACGCGCCACTGCAACAGTATTCAGGGGTGCCAAAGGCCTCGCAAGCACTCCTACAGCCGGCACCGCCTTGGACTCTTAGTTCGTTAGGACAACTTCTGTTTAAGTCCGTCACACATCCTGTGGTGGAGCATGCACCGGAACCACCGTTTCCTTCAACAATCATCGGCAAGTTATAGCCATCAACAAGACTGACGTCGTAGAAGTCCTGTGAACCGGAACCGAGTGTGAACTCGGCTAAGGTGGCTGGTGGATTAGCGCCGGCTCCGTTGCATTCGACTTCTCCAGAGCCGCAGTCTGCGGTGGCGCAGGATCCATGTCCTGAGCTGTCAAAGTTGCAACCTGTTCTTCCCCAGAACCGACCGGACCACCCTGTCGGCACCTGGAAAGAACGTGAACTACCCTTAGAAAGCTCAAAGCCTGTGCTGTCTAGTTTCGGAGTTCCCAGAATTCCTGGCCAGATAGTGTAATCGCATTTGTTCACCAGCGTGAATGAAGCAGCCGTAACACCTGTAAGAACAAAACAACGTCCAAATTTGTAAGAAATCTTCGACATTCAATTACTGGACAACGTAATATGAAGTTTCCATTTTCCAACCTTCCGAAATGAAGAGAAGCACAAGGCCGAGGGTCACCACACTAGAAGAGTGAGAGAGCTGAAAGAGAAGAGCCATGGCAAATCAAGTTTGATCAACCAATTTCACTTTGTTAAATGAATGTTTAAGAAGAATGTTCAGCGAAACAATATTGTTAGAGAAGAATCAATGGTTAGAATTTGTGAATTTATGAGTGCTCAATAATGGGATTCAGAGAAAGAAAAGAAAGAAATCCTTCTCTTTATTTTTTTATTTTTTTGGTTTTGTTTGTACCTCAGTCTCTTCCTTTCTTATAAAGAGTGCATGGAAGGAGGCTAAGGCTGAGGGCCGAGGCAGAGTGAGTGGTATTGGCAGTGTTGGGGGATTGATTTGTACTAATATTCTGATTGTTTATAAGCGCAAGCCTTCGGCGGAAAAAATGCATATGGCCACTTCCTGGAATTAGCCTGGATGTGGTGTCGTAAGGTCCACCTAACTCTACCAATTAGGCTCTAGTTTATTGCTCAGGAATCGGATTTCCGTCGTTAGTCTTCGACGTGGCACTATCCCATTCGTTATCCAGAAGCTTTGAAACCTTCGGCTGAGAAAAATTCTTGATACAGTACAAATAATAACAATAAGTCTTATAAAATAGACTATAAATGTGGAAGTATTTTTTATTTGATCAAAATTAGGAATTGTATTTGGTATTTTAATTTTATTATAACTTACAGTTTAAAGAGATGGAAACCCTGTATTAATAATTCAATATTAATAAATAATTAAAAGTTTTTTTATTAATTTTTTTTGAAAGAAGTTAAAAGTGTTTTCTTTCTTCCTTTCTTTTTATAAGAAAACATTCGAAACATTTTTTTATTTTTATTTTATAAAATGTAGTTTGGATCATTGCAATTGTGTAGCGTGCTGAAGCTTAGCTGTCGCATGTTTTGTGGCTAATAGAATCGGCTAACGGAGTTACTATTGTGTTTTTATCTGGAGTTCTGTTAATTGACGGCGTTTGAAACGTGTCACAATATCATTGCTTTATCTTATGGGATTACTTGCTTCGAAACGGGAAGCAGACCACATGCATGTGCTGGGATGATTTTGCACCATGCCATTTTGAATGATCAGAAAAGTTTTATGATTTGTTAGTGACTCTTGTTGATCATTATCAATCAAAGATTCAGACTTTTGTCATATACCGTCTGATCATGATCAGGATAAGATTTGATTTTGAACAATCTTTGCAGTTTAGTATTTTTGTCAGGTACTTGAACTTGATGGCAAATAGGTCCATTTTGAAATGTCTTATATTTCGGTAGAGGTCCATTTACATTTATTTAATTATGTTTAGGAGTTTTCTTTTGAGAATTTCAAATAATAGTCACAAATAGGATTGTTTTTGTTATAACAATAATAATTATAAATGATTCATAATATATAATGCAATAAAATTAAAATTTTTGAATGCTCATTTATATACAAAATCTTAAAAAATATAACAAAAAACATTTGTTAAAAATGAACTTACAACTCCTATATTTTAAGAAGAAATTATATGGATCAACCCATTTTTGTTATGCTACGAGTCATGACATCCTTGATCAAAGATATTATTTTAACCTTTGATCAAGTTAAAAGGACAAACTTACTAATGCAAATTTGTAGAAGGATTCCAATGCAGAAAATGATCATTGAATTGTGGAGGATGGAGTGTGTCAAAATTTTTATTTATTTATTTTAAAATTTTGTTGCTAAGGTAATAGTTCTTTCCTAGTTTATTTTCTAATGTTCTGTTGCTAAGTTGGTAATTCTTTCCTAATTTATTTTCTAAATTATAGCATCATATGTAATCCTTGTCAAGTTGTAGTAACGAAAGGAAGAGGCAATTGCCATTTTCTTTTTTATCAATTCGAGATCGGAGAGATCTTTTTTACAAAGAGACTCTGTTTTTGTTTTTTATTTGTGTGTGTGTGTGTGTGAGCGTGCGTTTTCTTCCTTCTTGGAACCTAGTAACAGGAGGTTGGTTCTGCAGGCTAGCATTAATTTGAAATTAGAGCAAAGTTTCCTTCTTTAAGGAATTCGGTGGATTATACCTGTACCTACAATGATAATTTTTACAATATGTTAAATAACCAAAATTCAATCACTGACCTACCCCATCTACAAGAGCAGATCACCCAACTCGCATCTGTCATGGAGTAGATTAATCATAGGTTTGATGCAATGAACGAACGTAAAACTCGAGATAAGTTTAGACCTTACAGTAGGAGGGTGCATGGACTTTTTCAAGAGGATGAAGTGAACAATAATGAAGAGGACTAAGAGAATGAGAAATATAGAGAGTGGGACAAGGGATATGGTGACTGTAGAGCTCGCTTTGGGTATAATGGTTGTGAATTTTTCAAGTGACAAGGAGGGCTCGATGTTAACCATCACCCTTTTGATGAATTAATGATAAGTATTTAAAAGTGTATAATTATCAATAGTTAAATTCATTATTTTATACTTTATAATATGATTAACTCTCTTAATTATGTATATTTTTAGTCTTGTGTTTAAAATTTACTTTATTTATAATTATTATTTAATTTTTATTATAATGCAACAACGATAAAATAAGCATAATTTTTTAACCAAGAGAAATTTTAAGATTATTCAAGTTTTTATGAGAAGAAGATTCATTGAACTACAAATATTCATTTTATAGCAACTATCAAATTTAAATATTAGCCCAAACTAAGATTCATTTGCACTACTAGTCTAGTTTAATATTTATTTTATTATTTTGACCATAATTTGGAATAGACAATTCGAATTAATTCAATTCAAGTCTTTTTAGAAAGATAAGATAAGTCTTAACAACTCTTCTTTAGACATGATAGACAAATCTATCAACATTAGGTGCTAAATTATGTACTAATATTGAGTTGGTGAATAGAACTAAAATATTCAACTACCCAATTAATTGATTTGATCTTTAGTTGATCTCTTAAACTCATCTTTGTCTCTTAATTCTTAGTGTATCTTTAAAGCTCTCCTTTGTGCTTATAAATAGTAGTCTTATTTATTGTTTATTACACATTTAAGACATATTCAAGAGATATTGAAAAAATCACTTTGTCATTATGTTTTCATTCTCTCTCATTTCTATATATTCCTAATCTCTTATTTAAGGTTAGAAAGTTAGTATTAATGAAACTATAGTATGTTTTTTTGATCTTCCTTTTATTCTTTAATATCTATTCTTTTTATTTAATTAAAAAGCTTATTTTTAAAATATATTTTAATTTATTTTAAGTTTAGATTTTTTAATGCCTTGATTTTTTGTAGACAATTAGTATAAAAAATGCTTTAACATTTACATATTATAAACACTTTTTCTTAAATGTTTTTCAATTAATTTAAAAGATATACCTTTATTCAAACTTTTCTATTTTATAGAAAAGATATTTTTATGAACTAAAAATAATTTTTATTTTTGGATTGAGATAACTCTTTAATTAGTCTTAGTTAAGTTATAAAAAGGATTAAGATTTTTTTTATCACATTTTAAAGGTATAAATTTTTAAAATTTTAGTGTTTTAATTTATATTTAATCTTCATTTAGTAATTTTTCTTTTAAATATGTCTATTATTAATTTTACCTTTTTTTTTGAACCTTTGTTATTGGACTTATTTTGGACACAATTTAATCACCAAACAACTAAGTCTAATACATAATCATTCATTTCGGATTTAACTAATCTCAAATAAGCTTAATTGTAAAACTTTTTGCACTAAATAGTAATTCTCATAATAAATAGTAACTTATTCCCAAAAATCAATCAAAATATGAAAACTAAGACATTAATGAGGGTGAGAGTCTTATCAATTGATTGATTTAACTCTTAGATGCTCTAATCACAAATAATGTAAAAAATCCCAAATAGTGAACAGTGACCTTAACTATCTCTCTACTGAATCAACCAAGCAAAGGTTACAGAGTGTTGAGGACATTGAATATGTGTGGTTTACAAGCAGAAACGCAAGTTTACTCATTTGAGAATTGACCAAAATGAAAGAAGAAGGAAGAAGTTGCATAAGAGAGTAAAAATGAGGAACCCTGGGGAAAAAATGGATTTGGAGAGAAAATGATTCATTTTGCTTCTTTTGGTTTTATATATACATGAAATGGGTGGGGAAATGATAGAAATAGGCTTGAAAACATTAAAAGAATGGATGAAATTAAAGCAAGAGATGGCAAAAGTGAACTTTCCATGACTATTACCAATGTTCGACTCTATTTTACAAAAGGGGAAAGGAATTTGTCACCTAACCGATGCTAATCATCAATCTCAGGCCAAGTATGGCTCCAGATCTAGCGCTAGTTTGATGGTGGTGGCTTATGCCGATTTTGTCCTACCCAAGCTACCTTGCTCTCCTTTTGACTACCTACACCACTTATCCTCTATTTTAAGCTTTGATTCTCTCTCTTCTCACCTGTAATTTCCATTATATTTCTTTTTATAAACTCTTTATTACGTCCTCTTTTAGTAAAAATAAACATCTTATCAATTAGATTTTTCAATCAATGAAAATTTACATTGAAGCTCGGGCCTGCGACTAAGACTTCAAGACAAATTTTCTCAAACTAATTACATTTTATCCAAATCTTCTCAAAATAATTATTAGACATCAATATGGGGTTAAAAAATCACTATTACAACATGAACATAAAGTTTTTTTAATAAAATAATGATAATTCCCTTCTATATAAATTTATTATAATACCCTCGAATTGAGATACAGGGTGCAACATTTTCCTTGCACCTTGTCATTGATGACACATAAATTATCACAAAATAACACTGTTTCATTATTATTTTGCAAAAGTTTTGATATGCTAATCAAGCTTTTTATGATTTCAAAAGCATGAAAAACTAATTTCAAGTGTATGATAGACATGGAATATGTGTGAATTGTAATAATTTCTAAATTTCTTACATAAGGAATTTTAAGTTTGGCACTATTACTTACTGACAACCTATCATCACCTGAGTATTCAGTAGCCAAATTGAGATTGTTGAGGTTATTGGTGATGTGGTTTATTGCACCACTATCCAAGAACCACTCTTGCTTAGAAGAACTTCTAGTTGTTATCATGTATGCTCCTTTCTTCACTCCTCTTTCATTCTCTAGGGATACTGGTTGACATGTTGACATGTTGGCACTATATGTCCAATTTTGTTGTATAGTTGACATGTTGGTTTATTGGCTTTGCTTCCTCTTCCTCTTCCTCTTTCACACACTTATTAGAATTTTTACTTGCAAGCATCTGGTTCATTCTAACCATATTTTTCTAATTAAGCTGATTAAACCTTTCAGTCTTACACTAATTCCTTATCTAAAAGCTATTAAATTAAGTGAAATTTACAGATAAGTTTGGATTCATGTTATAGTTGATTTGGGGAGAGAATTTTTCAATTGTATTTTTAAAGCCCATAAGTGCAACACACTCTCCTTGTTTTTTCATATTTGCAACATTTCAAGGGATATTCACAACTATAGGGTTTTAATCTATACCTAGGCCTTTTAATAAAAACATTGTAAGTTCTTGTTTGGTTATATTCTATCATACAACAAAATTTGGGATCGTAACTATTATAGAGGTAAGGATATCTTACCCTCATAAGCTTTAATCAAAACCTATATATAGACATTTATACTCAGGTATCACTTTCAAATAAATGCAAATTATGTGCAAGAAACTCATAAATATGTAAAAAGGGCTCTATGACCAATTGCACAATATATACCGTATACAAAAAAGTGCCCAAATGATATATATAATATACATGTACCTTATCAGGTGTTATGCCCATATACATAAAATAAATAGACCCATGTAAAACAAAAGCTCTTAGGTGACTTCACTAAGGAATTGGCATTCCAACGCTCTTCATGAAATTTCTACGAGTCCTTACTTAGGAAATGAATCATATAATGGTATGAAAAACTCAGTGAGTGAATACTGAAAAATATATAAAACATATTTTATAAAAAATATTCTCTTTTAGGTATAAAACATAATATTAATATATCAATTACAAACTTTTCGTAAATTCAGAAGTAATATTTCAAAGTATCAAATTTATCAAAGACATATGATGAGATGTAAATAGGTATCAGGTGCTAGGTAGTAGATCACCCTTCATTTTATACTTCTTACTTGTACCAATACCTTCACGTATACATATATCAAATCATGTAATCAAAGCATGTGTAC
>JAWDEX010000017.1:1839208-1870386 GCA_035221805.1 Trichilia hirta
GATCAAAACCTGCAAATGGACTTTTGTAAGAGTATTTTTAACTAAATCACATGTGTTTTAACTATAATAATAATAATAATAATAATATGAATAAGAATATGAATACTTGAGGGATGTAATATTAAAAACACAAACAACAGGATAATTTATAGAATTCAACGATACTAAATCTCGTATTATATTTGAAAAAAAATTGTTATTAGAGAAGGAACAATTGGTATAAATTCCAACCTAATTATCGAAAAGAAACATTAGTGTAAAAGAAAAGGAGGGAAAGAAATCTCTCTAAAAGCTGTTTGTTACTACGGTACACTTTCGTTTATTTGTAATTGGAAAGGATGAATTAGGAGGGTCAAAACTAACTTTTACCCAATATAGAATTAACAGAAAATATTTATTGCATACAATTGAATTCCCTCATTCACAATTCCTCATGATAACTGGTGTATTGTCTGAATGACATCACGGTCTGAATATCTTCCAATTCCATCTGCAGAAACTTAGTGCAGATTTACATGGTGTTCTCATATATATCTTTCTGGAATAATCTTCTGTAACAATTAAAAGTAAAAAAATACTTAATGATACAATTATCCAATGAATTATGACTGACTCTTCTTTCACTCTTTATTTTTTCTTAGTTTGCTTTAGCTTTCTAGTGGGTCAGCTTTGTCTACTTTCTAAGTCATGATGATAATGCCATTGATTTCTCAGGATAAAGCTTTTGTGTAGGTTTTAAATGGGTTCAAAGTCTACAAATTTCTTTAAATGGACATAAATTCATAAATGTCGCCTTACATTCCATGTGAGTTTCCCATTCCAGAAGATTATTATGGACACAGATTGGAATTAAAATCAACCAGTATGCATGCAGATAGATGAGCAGCTAGGCCTTGCCAAGAATTTGTAATTGGAGCAGGCATTAATGGCCAGGAAAATCATAATAAGAAAAATCTGATTTAATCTGCCGTTACAAACTATCATGGCCCATGTGAAATTGATGTTGACGTGTGGTGGATGGCAAAGAAAACAATTGAGATCATGACGACAATGAAAAAAAAAAGTTGTAAAAAGATTTTTCATTGTGACAGAAGTAGAAGTACATAGACAATGTGATGATTTACCATTGCAATTCACGAACAATATAATGAACAGTCTATCAGATTGAAGTACATATCAACTGTGAGATTTGACTTGATTCGACATAAATTCTTATTGCTTATTTTTCATGTTTCCTGACAATTATTGCTTATTCGATATATTTATTTCCTGCAAAATACAATAGTATGATAACTTGATTCAACTTATCAGAATTCTCATTAAGAATAGAGACTACATATCAATAAGGAGATTAGAATACTATAACTTTCTCATATCATTCTTGGAAAATTATGTACGATCCACAGATCCATCGACATCGTGGGATCTACACTGATGCCCTGTAAAGCCGCCATGTGAATAACATTTTTGACTTTATCTTTTTAATAGGCAGGCAGCACCAGTATTCCCTTTTTCATTTTCCTTGATCAGTCGTGTTATTTTATTAAAGTGTAGCGTCATTGCTTCCACTGCTACATTATACTGATTTTGATAGTAAGAATACTAACATAATTTCTGAAAAGGGTTTTGCCGGATCTTTCGATTTTTCAATAGTTAACTTGGGGGGTTTGTTTAAGGAAAAAGGCTTTGTATTATACGAGTAATCATGAGAACTGGCTCTCACTCTCTAGTAACAAAGGAGGAATATTAAGATTGAATACGACAAAGGAAGGAAAGATACCTACTAGGGGTCTAACAGACACGAAACACAGCAATGCATTTTAAAAAAATGGTAGAGGTCAAGAGAAAGGAATTTTGAGATGGAAGCCAACATTGGAGGAAGGAAAGTGAACACCTACTGTATGGCTTTAGTCTTACCCTTATCAAGATATGGTTTCTTTGAAAGTGGCTTTTGTTTGCTTTCTTTAATTCTTAATTAATTATGTAGTCTAACTTTTCTTGATTGTCCTCCCAAAATTGTCTACGAATTTTCAAAGATTATTCGACTTTATTGCGTTTACACACTCTTTCTCATTAATTTAGGCTTTTTGAAGACCCAAAGAGACAAGAATCATATAACATGTTGTGTTGTAATAAAATGGATCATGTTGATTTCTGGTATTTGGTGCATTTGGAGGGGTTAAGCCAATTGTCTACGTCTAGTAAAATGAACATAAGAAAACCATGAAAACCTTGGAGAAAAAGTGCTTCCACGAGAAATTGGAAAACTAGAAGCAAAATGTCCAAGGGCTACGTGACTTGGAAGTAATCTGTTAAAGCCTGTCGCAAAGATTTTAGCACTTGGGGTTTAAAAAAAAGTCGGAAAACAGTGTTCCCAGTGGCAAGGCCAAGTAGGGAAGGGGAAGGCTTTGAAATTTTGATGACTTCTTTGCACAGTATACTTGTCAATGAGCAGATAAAGCCCTGAAATTATTGGCGTATTCTGGGCTGCTTTATCAAATGTCTATGACTTCCCCAAGAAGCACTTCTGCAGTTCTGCTTTACAGCCCACCTCCACCAATAATTATCTCTAATTTTCTTCTCTCACAGCTCGTAAATTAAGATTTGCCTTTAGAAACCTAATTAATAACCTAATCCAGTACAGCCACCGTAATGCATTCACTTCTTTATTCAACACTTCTCCTTGTTCATGATAAAAGGCTAGCTACTAGCCCATTTCATACATCGTGTTCAACATGATAAGACATGAATACGTGCATGAAATAGACAGATATATCTGCATATGAGTATTTGAAGCAATATAAAATTAATTGCAGGATTGACCATCGTTTCAAACAGGGAGCAAACCTGATTTGAATCTCTACCTCCGTCAACTCCCGCATCTAAACAGAATGTTACGATTTGTCACAACTTTCTTCTAGTTTAGCTTGTGTCCATCACCATTCATAAAACTAGAAATATGTGCCCCATTCTTCCTGGCATACTTAAAGTTGGAGTGTGCTCAGAAAATTTCGCATGTTAGTTGTTTCTCGCTTAGCTTAAGTAGCAACCACAAACCAGCCATCCCTACTTTCTTAAATGGTCTTGGCTCAACTCTTCATTATCTTATCCTGAATTGAAAGTGATGTGACGCAATCGCTTTCTTTAATTTCTGAACGAAGGTATAAAATAGCCGTCTTATTGTGTGCTACTGCTATTGCATTTCATCGATTAACACTGGATTGAAAATGGTGATGATTGGCACTTGTAGCTTATTTGAATTAGGCATATTTGATGAGTCCACCAATGGTAAGAGTAAACGGTGATCACACGTATCGAATCTCTGTATTTCATGTAAACGTGAGAACACATGGAATTTAACACAAACAGTACTGAAAACGAAGTGCACTACTATAACACATGGACTAATGATCCACAACACAACAATGATATATGAACAAACCTCCTGTAAAATCATTGACTTTGTGGAAGTGAAAGCAAAATGTGTCACAAGAAAATGTTTTTATGAAACCATTTAAGAATGCCAATTTGACTGAAGGATGGACAGTGGTGAGTGGTTGTTGACGTTGCATTATCTGGATTATACCTGGATTGATTTTTGACATGGAAACGATGATTACCACAAAAAAGGGAGACATTTTATCCCTTAACCTCTCGCTTTTATCGGATAATTTAAGCCATTGTCATCCATACGTATAAACTTGCTTTAGACATTGCTTTTGTTAGTACTAAAATATGATTATAATTTTATTTGTGCTTGTATTTAATTTTATATTTAAAATAATTAAAATTTTCAAATGACATTCACTATCCATCAGAATTAAAAGTTAAAAAACTTGAGTTCAAGAATAATTTATTTTATAACAATAATAATATCATATTATTGTTACGTAATTCATTCTATTTATTTTTATTAATTGTATTAACACTTATATTTGGATTTAATTAAAATTTTCATATCTTATTTGTTATCTACAAAAAGATTATCTAGAAAATTTGTATGTTGAGTATACTTTTGTTGTAAATATATTCTAAATATAATCCATAATTTTAAAATTTATAAATTCACCGTAAATTTATCAAAAATCTTTCTTTCGTATATGAAATTCATTAAATTCTTCCACAATATTGTATTAATTTGAAACGCCGGCTCTCGTATTTATGACATTCATGAATATTCAAAAACTCTGTTTTTGGGTGAGTGGAGTTGTGTACTAAGAGCATTACAAACATAGCATATGATATTAAACAGTCTGAATAGCAGCCTAAGGGAATGTTGTTAGCTAGAATAAATAGGTAAAATATTTATTAAAAATAACTACATTAAAATAATAATATCTTATAAAAAATTAAAAACAGAAATTTGAAAATAGACAAGAAACTTTTATTTGAAAGTGAACTATTTATTTTTAAATATTAGAAAATGGAGTGAAAATTTTTGCCCTAAACTGAAATGAAAATTTTTATTTGAAAGTAGATTCAAAAGTTAAGCGGAGAGTTTTATTTAAAAATGAATACTCTTCTTCAGAACATGATTTTGTTTAGAATTCAAAAGTGGATTTCAAGTATTTTAATTATTTTAAAATAGATTAAAAATTCATTTTGATATCAAAATTAATAAATTATGACATTTTAATTTATCTTTTTATTTATGATACATTTCTTAATTAGGCCTTTGGTACTAAATTTTTTAAAAATATACATTGTTGTACTTGTAAACACATTATATATAATTCAAATTTTAATCTCTCTGTAAACTCTCAGCAAATTATTTTATTTTTAACATAATTTTTATTTATATACATATATAACTATTCTATTATTTAAGAAACTCAATTATAGAACTTTAAATATATTTAATTATCAAACAAAAATTCTTAATTCAAATAAAAAGTATAAAAATCATTTTATTGAGAATTATTATCTAAAAGGTATATTTTTAATTTAGTTACTCAAAAAATTTTTAATATGACTATTTTAATAAATATTTTTACGAATATAATTATTTTTGTACATTTAAATTAAAATATTGCAATCGACATACTGCAAGATCCAAACCGTAATCTAAATAAATATTAAAATCCATTGCAACTGTCACCAACGTATGAAAACAATGGTGTCTGTATATATATATATAAGATGAGAAATGTGAAGTCATTTCTCTTTTAGCATTATTAGGCTAAAGTTGCAAAAGTTTACAAAAGCAAATTCATAATTCTCTAATTTAATATTTAAAATTAGAAAATAATCTAACACTAAGACGCCAGCACCGAGTCATGAATTTCTGTCTGCAAATCAAGAAACGAGACTGCTGATGCATGATAATTTTGTATTCGTTCTTTACGTATCACATCTATTACCTGAAATTCAATTAAGAATTTCCAGAATCTGGTACCTGAAAAAGAGAGAAGAAGAGATGAGAACCAAGAGTTGTTGAAGGGAGATGCAGGCTAGTTGGGCCGGAGGCGTACCATCCAAAATTTTGGACAAATTGTGGACTTTTGTTAATGTTTTTACTTTTAGGACCCCCTTGGGGGGTAAGCAAAACCCCACGCCCAAAATATCAAACTGGGAAGCAGGCAGACTACGAAATGATGTTTACTCGCTAAATAGTATACTACTTGTGTTTGGTAGTGGCTTGACAGCTTTAATTCAGCTGCCACAATCGCCATACTGCCGACAAAATTACGATGGCAATGCAGATGGAAGTCGGTGATGTGTATCCAGTGCAGGCCGATGCATTGGCGGTAACTGGAAGTTCCCAATTTGTAGACTTCACACTGCAACCGCATATCACAATCATATGTAAACCAGGATTCTAACTAGTTATGGACGGTGCCTGTTTTGTTTTATAAATTATGACACATGAAAATTACTCTTGAAAAACAAAACATGGGAAGCATATGTATCAGACAAGAATTATTAGAAAATGGTCCCCCATCAGTAGCCCAACCGACCCAGGTAGGTAACAAAAGCATTTGACAATTTTTGACAAATATTTAAGGACAAAATCTCGGTGGCTGGCCACAGTTTTCATAAACCTCCAATTACACCTGTGATTTGCTATAAAACCGTCACGGGAATCGTTATCTTAGGAAAAAATCAATTCAAAAATGATTACGTAATTCAATAAAATAATCAATGAATTAATTACCTTGTAGTAGGTCCAGGACAGAAAGTTATACGTAATCGGCTCCGGTGCATGCGAAAGTGCTGGTTCCGTCGTCATAGGCATAGCTGTAAGCTTAAGGACAAGCATTCTTGACGAACATGGAGTAAGAACTTGGTTTGCATGTATCAGGTGTGGCGTAAGCACCACTACAGCAAAACTGCGGATCGTGAAATGCTTCACAGGTGCTTTTACAGGCGACGTTTTCACCGTTTGAGGCTTCTGTAACTTTGAGTTCCGAAGGACTCGCACTGTTTAAGTAGGCAACACAGCCCGTAGTGGTGCAGTTGCCTCCAGTTCCACCTTGTGGAGTAACCAGCATGGGAAGATTATATCCGTCAACAAGACTGACGTCGTAAAAGTCAGGCCCGCCTGCGCCGTCAAGAGTGAATTCAGCTGAGGTGGCAGGACGTGTGGTACCGCCGCCAGAGCATTCAAGAGTTCCGGTGCCGCAGTCACCAGTTAGGCAAGTGAATTTTCCGGTTGTGTCGTCTTGGTTGCAGTAAGTCCGACCCCATAAACGACCCGACCATGAAGTTGGAACTGAGATTAAAGTAGACTGGCCTGGTACCAGAGAGAAGCCTGTCGGAGAAAGTGGCAGAGTTCCAGCCCCTGTTAGTATGCCTGGCCAGACTGTGTAGCTACACTTGTTTGTAATAGTGAAAGTTCATGAAAATGTTCCTGAAAATGAATACAAGCCATTATACACAAATCTTTGATAGAAGATTTCAATTAATGATATAAGCACTAGGAAATCGATGTTACCATAAAGCAAGTGAAGAAGACAGAGACTAATTATGCTGATAGTAACTTGAATGCGAGCCATTGATGATTACAGAATAATTCTTGGAGAAGAATGAAGTTGTAAGTTTTGTATACGTAGAGAGTTGGTTTTGTTTTGTATGCGTAGAGTATGGAGATGTGGGAAATGAGGGCAAAATTTATAGGGTAATGACCCACCGCCCATGTTGTCACATGGACAATGACGACGCCATACGAGGTTCGGCAAACAGTGAGAGCACATATTAATTTTTAATTAATTCCTGCTCTTTCGGTTTCCCAGGAGAATGGTAAAGATAGTATAATGTTATATGTCACCAATCATATAGTGGAAATCAAATTTCTAAATTAGGGTGACATACAAAATATATCAATAATCTCTTGGGATGGCGCAAGATATGCATTGGGATTCAGTTTGCTCTTCTGAATGAACTGAACCACTTCTTACAGTTGGCAGAGAGGGGACGGCTCCAAATTCAGATAGGAATGATTAATAATCAGATAAGGACATTGCGGAGACATTGTTCGCATAGTTACAGTACTGTATCTTTCTTCCAACCGGAAAATGATCTAGAAACAATATGGTTCTAACGTTTATGCCGTGGGATATATCAACGTTGGTTAGTTTTTCGGCAGGTGCTTGGACGGATGTGTAGATTAGATGAATATGGAAAACGAAAAAGAAAAGAAAAGAAAAAAAAGGAAGGTCTGAAATACAAGAAGAAAATAAATATTATTGCAATTCAAATTTTGGGAAATAGCTCATTTTGGCGTTAAGCATACTCTTGACAATTGCTTATTTGGTTATTCGATCACTGATAATTTTATTTTCCAACCGTATAACGATGTCATATCGATAATGTAAAAACTCAAGATGAAAGCTCACGTCCCTTGAATGAGTTGAAATGCCAGTAATTGGCATTTTCATCCTCTTTTAAAAAAAATATAAACACTAACACTAACATCAGCCTATAATATCTAATTAGTCGAGTCAAAGACGTCCAATATAATTGTTAAAACGTGGTTTCACGAAACGAGTGAGCAATTTTTTTTTTAACTATTGGAAAAACTCGAGAAAAATATAGGTAACAAAACTATACTAGTTATCGAAGGAGAAATGCCCCTGTCGAAATCCTAGGGGTTACTGGCTCGAAAACTCCGGAAAAAGCAAAACAGTAGCCTATTAGTAAGCTGAAGATTCATCAGGTTATTAGTGGGAAGCCCACTTAAGCCCAACATTTAAATTAGTCATAACCCAGCCTCCAGTGAAATGCAAGAAAGTGGTTGGCCGTGGTTGGCCCAGGTTGCATCGGGGAGACTTACGTCCAGGCATCAAAGCAATTAGTATCACAAAAGTTCAATGTTACTTATCATCTGCAATTGCAAATAAAGCGTCTGTACATGTAGTGATCTATTATCAACTTTCAAGTTAATGCTTCTGAAACACTTTCAGATTGTACAAATGCTGCATTGTTAACCCCACAGGCTACAATTAATACGCATCGGCATTTCCACTACATGTGAATTGCGTTTCCACGATCATGTGGAATGGTTCGATTCTGAATAAAGCCAACAAACACCATAACAACTTGGGGTCAAAGTTTTGTTGCCGTTCAGAAAATTCAAAACGAAGCTTCTCATTCACAGAAAAGCTAGTACTTTCTTGCCAAAACAGATCAATGCACAGAGATCATCAGGCAAAGCAGTTCTTTCACGCAGTATCTTAGGTTTTGTAATGATTCAAAGGGAGGTACTTTTACACAGATCAAGTTGTATCAAATGATAGCATCTAATAAGGGGTCGTTTGAAGTACAAAAATGTTGAACTAATACCTATGAATTTTAACATAATGTGTTATCTGCATGCACAGCCGATTGAAGGTTTAAATGGGTACTGAAGTTTGCTTACAATTGTTCACCACTGAAGAAGATGCTAGCATTCCCTCAACTTAGTATCAATCATATAAGCAAATTTAACATCAGAAAGAGACCACAAAGACTGCTCAGACAGAGTCAAGTAGTGAGGGATGTAGGTGGCGCAGGTAGTATTGTAATCAAGATAATAAACAAATAAACAAAAGTGCAATGGATAGAAGCCTTAAACTTATGCCAAGAAGTTAAGAACCTGTGCAATGAATTTTTTTGAATCAAGTTTTACACCTAATATCAGACAGAACAATGCAGGAAACAGCAAATAGAAGACGAGGTATTCAACATATCATACACCAATGTAAGGGTCTAGGAATTGTAAGCTTATAAAGAAATTTAGCTAACTTACAAAACTAAACGGTTGCAAAACTCAATTTGAGACTCAACCAACACCTGAGACGTTCAGCATACTGTCTGTTTTGGTTTGATTTACTCAACTCCTAATTAAAAACCTCATGGACTTCATGGACTTGTGTGGATATATAGTATTAGCATACATTAACTCATGAATCTGAGTATATGTGCCAACAAAATGCATGTAACACACCGTAATAACATCCACCAGAAACCAATCCATTAAACCACATCACAACAATCCAATATCAAGACAACCACAATTAGGTAAGGCATAGGACGTGGAGATACTAGATATGAAATCAAATTGCCCAAATTCAGCTCATTGGTAAATAGAAATGCAGAGCAACTAGCCTAATAATAACCTTCTGATTACCATGTAGGAATGATGCCACATAACACCATCACAATATCACACAATCCAATATAAAAGCAACATAATAATTCACACTTTTAGATAATAAGTGCTGCATTAGAATCCCGCAATCAGTAATACCAATATAGAGCGACACCAATATAAAAGGAAAAGATTTTAAAACGCCTATACGCCTATTCGAACCACCTCATATATGCACCAAAACTTGAAGAAACAATCTTCGCAAAAAACGGCGGCCATATAATCAAAAACCAGAACCCTTCCTATGTATAAGCCAAAAATCAATTAATCGTAGATTTAAGTAAAAATAAAAGAAGTAATATTTACTCCTTTCTGCTTAACCAGTCAATCAAGATGCGACCTTAGTGCACTCCCTCGCAAAATGCCCTGGCTTCCCACAGTTGAAGCAAGAACCACCACCTCCTCCATACCTTCCACCGCCGCTTCCCTCAACACAATCTCTAGCCAAGTGACCAGACTTTCCACAGTTATAGCAGCGACCACCACCGGATCCTCCTCCAGCGCCGCTTCCCCTACTTGTACAATCCCTCGCAACGTGTCCATAACTACCACACTTGAAGCAGCCACCATTGTTATTATTGCCACTTCCACCTTGCTGACGTGGACAGTCCTTAGCGAAATGCTGGGCATCACCACAGTTATAACAGCCACCGGCGATGTTGCCGTTGTAGTTACCGCCGTTCCTTCTGCTACTAGTACACTCCCGGGCCAAGTGTCCCACACCGTCACAATTATAGCACACAATTCCAACGGGACCGTAATGGTCACCGTTATTTCTTCTGTTTTCGTTGTTTCCTTTCCAGTTTCCACCAAATCCAGCGGCACTACGTCCACCACGGCTATTGTTATAACCGTCGTTCCTAGGGGAGTGAATAGGGGCTCCACCGGGAGCAGTGACGTCAAGAGCTTGGTATTTTCCGTCCGCCTCCAGTTGCACATCGAACTCCACGGACTGATTCTCGTAAAGAGTACGATAACCGTCTGATTTGATGGATTTCTGATGAACAAAGAGATCCGCACCACCATCGTCTGGCTTAATGAATCCGTATCCCTTTGCGTCGTCGAACCATGTGACCTTGCCGGTCGATCTTGAAAGCTGCGCCATTCCTTTGATTAAAGTGATTAATCTAGTGGTCAAATTGATGTTCGTTGCGCAGGTGCAAGATTTAAGAGACAGAGATGGAATATATAGAGAAGATGTAAGAGAAAAGCAAAGTAAACCCTAGCGCAAGTCCTTCTTCTACACGGTCATTCCGTTGTTTACAATTATCTGCTATTGGTTTCATCATAAGATAATGTGGACCTGTTTTTTCTTTTGTGGACCCCAAATTTTATGCCTGATGAGCCCGTGGAGGACATTTTTTGGGCCACTTTTGACTCCAATTCGATATTTTCAATCTCTTTACCATCCACGGATATCGTCTTTCCGGACGAAGCATCCTGATTTTAGTAAATATTTCCACGTCGTATTATTATTATCACTCACCTCTCATATTTTTTAAAAATAGTCTCTTTATATGTAAAGAGAATGTGAAAACGTACATCCCTCTCTCTCTTTCTAAGCACTAATTATTATAATTATTTTTATATTTTTTAATATAATAATAAAATTCTCTATCAAATATATATTTTTTATTCTCATAAAATAATAATTAAATATTTAATAATCTTGTGTTAAATTACTTTTGAGTATTTATTTTGTTATTAAATTGTATTTAACTATGCTAGTGACGACAATAATAAAGTGATGGAGTTGCATTAGAGTTTTTTAATTTTTAATAAATTTTAGCATGATTGAATATTGCAAATTAGTTGGTCATTCATTCTTTCTACCACAAAAATATTATGTATCTTTATCTCTTTTATTATATATATATAACACGCAACTAATAAGTATCCCATTATTTGAATTAAGAATTTATCATTATTAATTAAAATAAATACTTTTACTTTAATATTTCACTATTAATTCATGTTTTCATTTTATTTACAAACTATTGTATAATTACAATCTGTTTACAAACATGTCTTGTAAGGGCGGCAAATTTTCTAATCTTCATAAAACCAATATTTAATGGATTGTATGTCATGTTGAACATTGCTCCAATATAATATATCGCAAGATCCATGGCCCCTCAAGAGACAATAATAAAATTATGTATAGACAACAGTTATAAATTGCTACTGATTCCGACAACGCAACAAACAAAAATACAAAGAAAATGGAAAAGAGATTTACCTATCTACACAAGGCAAGCTCATTAGGATGGATGCTTAAAAAAGAAGGGCATAATTTGTACAAAGTAATGAAAGCATTAGTAGACTTCAACATTCCATTGTTCAGCTTTCTTCAATTGCCTTTTGTACTCCATCCAATCAATGCCTGGATATGGTACCAGAAAAAACCAAACAATTAGAGGAATCTTTTACTCAAATCCTTTTTGCTAAAGTTGGTAGAATTAGAGCTTTTATCTTACCATCCTCGGCCGCTAGGGATACCATAATGTCATCTATTCCCTTCTCCATGCCTTTCAACCCACACATGTAGACGTAGGTGTTGTCTTTCTTCAGTAATTCCCAGAGCTCTTCTGCGTATTCGGCCATTCGGGTTTGAATATACATCTTCTCACCTTTATCATTCATTTGCTCTCGGCTCACTGCAAAGTCAAGCCTAAAGTTATTGGGGGCCTTCTCCTTCATCTTCTCAAATTCCTGTTGCATTCAGCATAAGCTAATTTCAGCACAAATAGGAATTAGTTGATAGAAATTAGTTGAGTTAGTTAAGAATTTAATGGATGAGAAAACTTAATTTTTGCTCACCTCCTTGTATAGCAGAGAGCTGCTAGTGGGGACACCCAAGAAAAGCCACGCCAAACCATTGAACTACAAAGAATATCAAAAACCTAGGTAATTCATAAATGATACTCATTATTAAATAAAAGAAAAATGATTCAATGCAACATATAATTAATTGCGCCTAATGTAAGATTTTTGACCAAGGATTTGGAAGTAACAACTATATGTGGCACTCAACACATCATCTTGAGGAAATAATTCAGAAGAGTCAAGTAAATTCATTCTACCTTGTAGTTCTCGTGCTTCTCAAAGAACATTTTCCATAAAAATGCTCGGAAAGGAGCAATTCCAGTTCCAGTTGCAAGCTGCAATGGAAAAAGAAAAAAGTAATGCATTGAAATTATATGACCAAATCAAAGTTATTACCAAAAACAGGAAAATTTATCAAAATGCCATAGAATTCTAATTAACTAATGTAAGAATTGTTGATAATACCATGATGATTGTGGCATTGGGATCCTTTGGCATAAGCATTTCTTTCCCAACGGGTCCTGTAATCTTTACTTCAGCACCTGGTTTCAAGTCACCTGAAAAAACAAACAATTAGATTTACAGAAAGGATATATTAACTGAGGTATCTTTGGTCAGAAATTGTTTCTTGTTAGAGATGTCTGAAGTAAAATGATATCCTAATAAATTCCTTCGCATTCAAAGGACATCTATTCAAATAACATAAAGAAGCAGAACCTCTGCATTCTTACACAAGAAATTGGAGCAGACTCCCTTAACAAATTCTCCATTTTCGTTGGTGTACACAAGCCTTTTCACACATAGAGAAACCTGTGTGTAGACAATTAGATACAACCAACAAGTGAATTAAAGCCAGCCAGATTTTCAGGGGTAGTTTGTGATTATATGCAAGCAGTGGGTATAAATCATTTAATCTTGATACAATCTGAGAGCCTATCTATTTTATGCAATTGAGAACTTGGGTATAAATAATAAGGGATAATAAGCTCACAGTTTTGGAGTCTCCAAAGTCACCAAGTGCACTGCTAGCAATAGAGTATAATCTCAATTTGTGAGGTTTCCCATTCTTGTCAACACCATCTGCAATCACCCCAATTGATTGTCCTTCTCTGTATGGCACCTCTCCTAGATTATGCTCCCAATAAACCAGGCATCAACAGAATGCATGACTTTTACATTAACCAATCAACAATCAAAATCAAAGTTTAAAACGTAAAGACAACTTGTGTTGATAAATTTAATATAAAGACAATTTGTGTGCATATGTATTGAAGAATTTAGCAAATTCTATGAATACTTTTCATACCTTCTGTGCTGAAAACCATGTGCCAGGTCTCTCCAGGTGCATCATCCCCTGTGATCTTAGTGTTTAAAAGGCATCTTCCAATGTAAGGGTTCTTAGGTTTGAATTTGTTAACAACAACACCTTCCTCATCTTTTTTTGATTCTTTCTTAACCTTAGCAGGAGCCTCCGTTGTAACCTGAGCTCTAACAGAAACCACTCTGCCTCCAATAGAAACATCTCTGTAGTAGAAAGGAACCTGAATCAAAGAAATCATAATCCATTCATAAACTGAAAGTGCAATAATGGAACTACCCAATAAAAATCATAACCATACAAAAATAGAAAAACTCTTACCTTTTTGAAGCCGATTCTTTCTCCAGAGATGATAGAGGTTCTGGTGGGAAGAGAAGTTGATTTGGAGGATGGAAGAGACACTGCGGCACTAACTGCTGCCATGATTGTTGATGATTCCCAAAGAAAAAATGATGAATGGAGTAGAAAATGTGAAGGGGAAGGGGAAGGGGATTGGCGAAAAGAGTGATATAAGAGAATGAAAAGGTCAAGATTTTATTGTTTTTGATTATTATTCAGGATATTGAATTGGGTGGAGGATATTGGAAAGCCAATGCGGTGGATAAGTTTATGAGTAAATGTACGACTGTCACTGTTTTGTCTTAGGACACCGTATGGCATGGTATGGTATGGTATTGTCTAAAGCCACTATTTAACAGTCTTAACTCCCTAATTTCTTTTCTTGTATATTTATTACTAGGCTGATGCTGAAATGGCTATATTACACTTATACTATGGATTTATTTTACTATAGATGGTCTATTTTTCATAATTTTTTTTTAAGTTATAAGTAGAGATTTTAACATAAAACTATTAATTACTTAATTATTATAATTATTTTTTAATAAAAATTGTATAATTATTAGGTAAATTTTTAAAGTTATGTTAAAAAAGAAATGAATTATCGTTTTTAAAAATAAAATTTTTTTAATAATTTAATATTTAAAAAATTTTAAAATGTGTACTCAAAACTCTAATCTACTTCTAACAGAGGTAAAATAGTTTTTGAATTCTCTAAAAAGTTTTTTTAATAATAATTTAGCAATATAAAAAATATTTGAATAATACTTTTATAAAAAAAGAATAAAATTATACCAAATAAGCACGGAGTAACATAAATGTATATCGGTTACTCTAATACGAATTAGGGGATTGTTTGATATAAATGGAAAACTTACGTATTTATTTGTAAAAATATACAAACTTGATTATCTGAATGTTATTACCCCGAAAATGAAGTTTACCGCAGGCGATGGCAGTGGGATATTTCTCTTTTTGGGTAGCAGCAACCCTAGGGGTGGCTTTGCTAGCCCAAGAGATTTGGTGCCTAAGTGATACTAATGGGCACCCTCTTTTTCTTAAGAGTACAGCCTTAAACGATTAACAGATCTTAGCCCAATGCTCTCCATAAAATGGTGTGTAGTTAGAACAATGGAGTGTATGGAGAGCCTTGCTTACACAATAGATTTCGATAAACGATTACAGAATTACATCTGATTTTTATGTACACTCCATTGGAATGATGAATACAGAAACAAAACAACGAACGAAAATTTTCTGGCTGCAACAACCAATTACAATCTACATCGGTAATATCAATGGAATCCTCTTGAACCTCTGGACTGATAAAGCTCCAACCGACTTTTGGCATCTTCTAACAATTTCTCCACTGTTTGATCTTGGGTCATGCTACTCTGCTTTGATGCCCATTCTAGTACTGTGAGCACCTCTGCCTGTTCTAGTTCCTCGCTGTCTGGTACATGCAATGCAATGTAGCATAGAAGAACCAATGCTGATAACTGAACAATTTGTTCTCCAAAATACACAAGCTGAACCAAATGCTTTGACCCTCCGGCATTGATAATTGCGTTGGAGTGGTCCAAGTGGAGATAGTTATCAGAGCATGCGAACTTTGTTAGCGCAATGGAAGCCTCCCTAGATACTTCAGCTTCTCTTTCATCAAGAAGTTTAACCAATGGAGAGATAATTCTCGTCTCTGTGGCTCTAAATGTCCTGGCCAAATTCCCGATTGACTTAATGCAGGGAATTAGGAGGGCATAATCTTCTTTTTCAATGATCCTGAGTAATTGATCAACAACAGCTTTACAAGCAGGTGAATTGGGCTTGAATGCAGATCTTCTCAATTCAGCATCTTGCTCTGCCACTGTTGTGATCTCCATCAATGCCATAGCAGAATTTTTTTGAACCTCTTCAGTACCTTTCTCTAAAAGAACTGCAAAACATAACAATGCTCTGGACTCAGTTATGCTGCGACAATTGGGGGAATTTCCCTTGGAAAGATTACAAAGTGCTCTTGCTGCCATTTCTTTCATGTAGGCCTTAGTTGCAGGGTCTTCAAGTTCCCTCCCCTTAGTATGAGCCCCATAAACTGAAACACTGTGCTGATGTGAGGACTGTTGATTTTGCTTCATATTGTTGTGATGACAATTACTTTTCACATTATTGCTCTGATTTGTAACATTTTCTTGTTTCTCAACCGGATTCATCCCACCGTTCATTGCCATTGTACTCCTAACCACATTATGCATTTGATTCACAGTCTTCTTTCCCAGCGGACGAGCAATCAGGCTATGAGTTTGCTTGTCCTCATCATCATCAACGTCCTTGCGGTTCTTACTATTAGTACTAGTATTTGCATTATTATACTTGTTACTTGCAACAACAACAGCATGAATGGACGTGGCTTTACTCACAATAGCATACCTGCTATGCTCTTGTACAGTCTCAAAAGCTAGATGACCAACAAGCATCCGAATTATGTGATGTTGTGCAAAAAGATCTTTACATTTCGAATAATGTGCAGCTAATTCCGACACAGCCCAGGCTACAACTGCTTGCACCTTCATTGGACCTTCTTTGAGTATTTTCGCAAACACTGAGCAAACACCCATATGAATCATGTGTTCGACGCTTTCAGGGTCGCGTCCTAACAAACCAATTGCTCTTGCAGCATTCTCTTGACCTTCTAATTTACCTTCTTTGACTAGTTTCAATAACGGTCCAACCCCACCTTCTTCGATAATTAGCTTTCCATAACGATCATTATCTCGAGCCAGCGATACTAGCGATGCGGCCGCGTCGGACCGGTCATCGAGGGAACCAATATAAAGAATTGCAATATGTTCCCATATAAGACACAAGATTGGCTCATTAGCAGCGATTGGAGGGAGGCCTAAATACTCATCGTCGCGTTCATCAGCTGAAGCAGAGACACGAAGAAGCCAGGAAACGTCTCCGATTGAATTCTCCAGCTGAGACGACATTTTACGAAACGCTGCAGCCGGAATGATGGTGAAAACGCGCTTAATCCAGCCATTCGCACGACATTTGATGACTAAAGACAGAGCTTTGTTCAAGACTTGTTCTGTGTCGTCAATGATCCGGCATGTCGGTCGCTCGTAAAGATCGGAGCTAGCTCGAGCCGCCTGTCTGAGTAGCGTCAGCAGTTTTTCTGTCTTGGATTTGATCTCGTTGCACTCTTGTTTCATAGAAGTAGCCTCATCTGCAGCTTTGACAACCTGATCAGCAATCTGGATCGGTTTTGCCAAGATTTGCTTCACTCTGTCCGCCATTCAATTTCACAGCAGAGGTAAAACTCAAATCTTTATCCCCCTCTTCAGTAAAACACAAACAGATCAAGAAACCAAGAATAAAAGTTCTGTATTATGCATAAATGAACCGTGTAGATTATTTTTTTTCCTCGGAGTTTATCCTTGAAAAGCGGAGATGATAAAGGCAAGTGGTGGGGTAGTCTGAGATTTGAGAAAATGAACTGGAAATGTTTTGAATTGTGTTTTTCATTTTCTTTCGTGCTGCTATGGATTACGGAATATGTGAAAGAGAAAATATTAAAGAAGAATCAAAGTCGTCGATGGTGAACGGGTTTTACAAGGTCAAACGCGGCTTCTTCGTCTCCAATTGGTCATGTAAATGAAATATTGATTACAGATTGTAGCGCTGCACCCGACTGAATTTGATTATTATTTCATATTCCAATATTATTTAAAATGTTTTCAAATACATCAAAAGTGGGGTCCACTCTACCTTGTTAACCAATCAGAACTTGTCTCTAACATTCATGAGACTTCCTGTTGGGACTTCATTTTCTATTAGCAGGACGATACAAGCAACTACCCCCCCTCTTAGATTCATTGTGTACAAGTGATTTAAGGCTGATTGTTTTTACTGTATTTTGATTATGGTTAGTATTAATGCTTCAAAATAAATGAGACAGCACAGTTAAAACATTTTGTATTAAATATTAAAAATAGGGATGTAATGGGGTTTTAGCTAATTCTGTAATTGTTTCTTTCAAATTTTGTGTTTGGCAATTCCACAAACTCATCAAGTTTAATGCATTTGCCCATTGAAGAAGCGATTTATTTTCGTTTATTCTTAGAATGATAATAGATGGATCTTCTTTTTATAGCCTAGCTAGTTTAATTTCCAAGAACAAAAGGGGTTGCAAATATGGAAGTCTAGCAATTTAATAGATTTAGAACTTTTTTTTTCTAACGTATTATTTCCAATCAAAGAATATTGTTTAATTTTATTATTAATTATAAAGTTTTATGTCTTAATTTATATAGTAATTGAGTTAAGAGAAGGGATCTTCTAATTCAAAATTTTTACACAAATAATAAATAGTTATTAAATTGAAATATACTTTTTATTTTAATTCCGAATCATAATTAAATTAAATCAAATAAATAGTTTAAAATTTATTTAAAGATTTTATCTTCATTGGATATAAAAATATTAATTTTATTTAGTATTATAATATTTCTATCATATTTAAACAAAAATTGATAGAATTTATATTTTTATATTAATATTTATTATTTATAATTTTATGCAGCAATAGTATTTGTGATTAATATAATTTTATAATGAAATAAATATAACAAGTGTTTGCATTTTGGACTATTCAAATGTACTAAATATAGCCTTTTTTTTTTTTTTTTTTAACGGAGATGAGAAGCTTAATAAAATTCGCAAGCTGACATATCCATAAATTATTATTTCCATGTATGGTGGGATGATTTAACAAACAAACATGTTTTGGGAGTTGTTTTTAATTATTATGTTGATGGGGTCAATCTTTTAATTTTTTTTATTTTTCGTTTCTTGTTTTAGTTGCATGATTTTAAAAGGAGAATTTATTTCCCATATAACTAATAAAAAGCAAGAAAACGATGTAAAGCTAAGACTAAATCAGTTGATTGACGTGTCTAATTGTTGATCATATTCATCTTTTCTAAGAAATTTTGTATGCTTGGGTTTGATGGTTTCCCCTGGGCATATATTTTTGATTCTCCAAGTAAAACTAGCAATCATATTACAAATCTTCTTTCTGTTTTTCGGGAATTTGGCATTTTCACCAGATTTGGTACCAATAGACATTTGAGTTTTCTTGAAAATGGGTAGTTTTAAAGTTACTCGACAAAAGTTTCATATCCATTTCTTCAGATATGGTGAAGAAAGCAGTGATGAAAATAAGATGCCCAGGTCATGTCCAGACAAGAGGTTAAAGTCGTTTGTTTGCAGGTTCATATTTTTTCAATTAGCTTCCTTTTTGGAGCTCATGTAGATCGACAGGATTGAGTCTGGTCAGGTGGTTGCTTAATAGAAATATCAAAGTAGACATAATCTTGGATAATAGCATGCCAAAAATTTTCAGCCAATAAAATTTTCATTAAATGCTCCTTGTTAAACCATTTATTGTTGATGGCTTCCTTAAAATTTAAGTTTCACATTTTTTTTTTCAAAATGTATTACTGATTATCATACATTGTAATGCTATAATATTTTTCAAAAAATTTAAAAGCATTGAGGCCAAGGAGGCTTCATTGATAATCAAAACTTACCAGGCTAGAGGTTGGTTTGGGCACTAAGCAATTCAACAAGCTAGCGGAGAAGAGTAGTTCTAAATGTCCTCTACCATTTCTTAAACAGAGGGTGTTCTATTACAATTTTATTGTCTAATGATCTTGGGACATGGCTGTTCAGTAAAAGATTAACCATCGGAGACTTGTACTGAGAACTTATCCATGACAGATTTGCTGCAATAACTGTTGCTTACTCCAATCAAGTTAAAAATTACATTAAAAATTCAGAGACTTAGACAATAGAAGGTTAGTTGATTCAACAGTGAATTGAAGGAGTGTTAATAACTGTAACTTATCTATAAGTTGAAGATAGACTGTCAATACCAAGCTCTTCATCCTTCAAAGGGGCCCATCCCCATTTCAGAGAGTTTGTTAAGATCGTACAAAATAAAAAATGTGATGATTCGTAGCCAAGAAATTATTCCAGTTCCACAAACAAAGCTTTCTACCTGCCCTACCTTGTAATAAATTTTAGATTGCAATGGAAACAAATTACACATTTTGTCCTCATTTGTTACATTAGTAGGGCACAACTGAGCTGATAATCTTGGACATGTGCACGGAGATCCCGGAGTAATTTGGGAAATTCTGAATCATACGAAGGTGCTTCCTCACCAGGCAAAATGAGGGAAACATAGATATTGGGGGTTTATAGGAAAGTGAAAAGTGAAGTGTTTAGCTTTAAGTAAAGTGAGCAATACAATATCTATACATAAACCTTGCTAGCTTTACCAAAAAAGGCAGCAAGAAGGAAGGAGGAAAAAAGAGGGTGAGAACTGAAGTGGGAACAATGTTGTTCCAATACGAAACGCATTGCCCGTACATATGACTTATAACACGATTACAATATGAACTGGCCATTGGAATCTGGATTTCTTTGTAATCCAGATAACTACAAAGAATCAACGACGTTATCAAATGGAAACGAGGGAGATCAGTACGAGACTTTATATTGATATTATCATGTGATTTTCTGTTTATTTACATTTTACTGTTCTTTTACATCGTTGAAATGATATATACAACACGGTATTCATGCCACAGATTTGCAAATTAGGTTACTTTATTAGAGTTAATTAAAAATGGATGGGAGTTGAAATTTTGTCGATGCTGTACGAAATGTCTATGTACCAGTTTGGCTGCGTCTACGGCATACGTCTTTCCTCGAAGTAACCTGGATTCTGGTCTGCTTAGTTCTTATCGGAAAAGTCGCAATATGACCGAATTTTAATCCAACATCTACAGTAAAAGGTAGGAATTTGAAGCACTTGCATTGGCCAATGTATTACGGATGCGACCCAGGATTCACAATAATGCTAGAAAGATAATGATGTTATGTATTGTCCTTAATATATGATCATAAATTGTTTGCAGGCAAGCGTGGCGTGCTAATCAAAGGAGTTATTTTCATCCAAATAGTATATCTCACTTCCTCCATGAGTGTGGAGTATATATTTTTAATGTGCCTGCTGTTGCTGTTTATCGTGTCATTCTCTTGAAACAGTGGTTTTATAAGGCAATACGTTATATGTTGACAAAATTAAGCAGAGACAATAGCGATGAGTGATTGCTGCAGCTACTGTTTGTGAGTGCAGTGCCACGATGGCAGTTGGTTGGGCATGGTTAATTAATCTTTCTTGATTTTATTCTATTGGAATTTTTGGCTAGTTTCCATGAAGCTGCTGCTACATTATCCGATCCATGGCCTTCAGTGGGCAGCAATAATTTGCAAGAGAACGACCACAATATCACGATGCATATACGATCACTTTTCCTTTGGAACAGAATCATATTTGTAATGACTATGTTAATGCTGGTCCTCCGTTAGAGGACCACAATATCATGGTCGTCGTCTTCTCTTTTGAATTTAGTACAAAGGAGATTCGGAAAATTTATCAAGAGTTTTAATCTCTTTCAGTTTCAGTCTTCATATATAACCCAACGTGCGTTTTGTTTTCCGGGTTATTGGTACGTACCGACCTGTTAATTATATCAAACAAATCCTAAACCCAAGTTGATATCAGCAAAGCCCGAATCCAGCATAGGATCATCCAATGGGAGTCCAAACAATCAACTAAAACTTGGCCAATCTTTTCATCTCATCGCATGTGGAAAGTTACGAAAGATGCAGAACAGCCGACATGAGCTTCTCAATTGTTCCTTACAAGCAGTTGAATGGATAAGGAATAGACAGATCACTCGTCAGCTTCTCCGTTAATGGAGATAAGTTATCAAGTATACCCTTTCCATGTTGTGTATAAGGGTTCACATTCACACTCACTGCTACTTTCAATGTCAGGCTTATAAATAATCCATTTTCATTGTAAAAATCTGAAAGTGACGTACGAAAGGAGACAAGGAATACCACTTACAGATTATCTAGATATATATTCAAACCACTTTGATGAACTGATATTCTGGTCATCTATATTTAGGGTAAAACTAAAACTAAGACAATTTCAACTGGCAAAAAGAATGCATATATCATGTGCACAACATGATTCTGTGAGGAGAACTTAGAATTTATATCAATAGAAAGAAGACTAGATTATTGAAGATACACTAAAAATGAAATTAATAGTTAAGTTATAAAATCTGAAATTAAAGAGAAAACAACCTACAATATCAGGAACAAAATGAATCTTGCCCCCTTCAAAATCTCTCGCAGAGAATTACTGTAGTTAATTGTCTTCTTCAACAAATATCAGCTCTTTCACAAGTTATATAGATAGATTTTTGTAGTCCTCGTTTGATTTTACCCACACAACGGTTAAATTAGAATAACTACCATCTACTGATCTACATACATATTTGTCCTAAAACGACGGTCTCATGAATGCATAATCCTTCTTACAGTGAAGTTATACCAGTCAGTTGAGATAGATAGATCGATAGATATAAATTCGTTAGCACAAAGTTCGCATTTAAACTCAATTAATTTATTGGAATTGATGACTAAATAAATGGTATAGTCATACTCTTATAAATAGGACTTTAATTATTGTTTTTGCTGCTGTTCAAAAATAAAATTAAAAGAATATTTATAACAATGATTTTTAATAATATTTATTTATATTTTTATTAATATTTAAATATTTTCATGTTCGACCACTTCCACACTAATTCAACCTTACCGTTTGTATGCTACAGTTAATCGAGTAATATAACATCTGTGTGTGCGCCGTTTCATTCAAGAGCATGAGCCCAAGACAAAGGTTCCAAAGAATCAAGTTTCCATTGAAACCAATTTGTTAGTCCGCTCACCGTGGGCCTTGTCTAAGATTTTGTAATTGAATGTTATAATCACCCTGCTCCTTAAGAAGTTTAAACTTTTCGCTTTGGAAAAAGCAGAGGCGTGTAGACGAATAGATGGGGTATATTCAGTTTTAGGTCTCATTTTGTAATCATTCTAAATTCATAAGCTCAATACAGGTCAGCAGATAAGCTCAAACTTCATTATAAACATTCAATATTGTTGATAAATTAGCATAGTTCTATATGTTCAGTGTGCATATGTATTTTATATTTTAATAAACTAAATTTTTCATTTTACATTTTACCTGTTGTTTCTTTAATTGCAATATACAAGCTTTAGAGTAAACAACAACAAACCAGACTAATTATACATAATTGTCTGGTAAGAATTAGGCATAAGCCTGTCTAATTCCAATCTCAAACACCCATTAATCCTATTAATTAAGCAAAAAGATCATTAAAACCCTAATCATAATTCCTTTAATCAACATTAAAAGACCAATATTGCTGATTGTTTAATTGATAAGCTAACCTGTGCTATTTTGTTCATTCAGCAGTTGAACTGAACTTCAATCCTTCTTATAAGGAGTGACACTCATTGGACAACCACTCTTCAATCTTGAAAACATTAACCATGGCACAATGCTAGAGTCAGAATCAACCACCTCCCACCTGAATAAATAAATCAATTAGTTAAGTTCATTATAATAATTAATTAAATAGTTAATTTAGATTAAAATTTTAATTAAACTCACTAGTAAGTGGTGATAAGGCTATGAAGAAAGACAAGCATCATGCATGTAACCCTGTTCATTCCTAGGCAAATTCTGCTCCCAAGCTGAAAGCTAAGTAGCTATATCGCTTTTTCTCACCCTGTGCTCAATTACAGAATAAGTTATATTATAATTAATAAGGATTAATTGATAATTGAAAAATAATTGCATACTTCACACTTAGAAGGATTGAATACATCAGGATTGTTGAAGAACATAGAATCAAGGTGGATTGATTTAGCATCAACGTCCCGGAGTACCATTCTTGGAAACCATGTGACTATAGATGACATTCCCAAGGATTCTTTCACTACCAGTATTTTATCACCGATTTCCAATGCATGTAGTAATTAATTAAATAAACCGTAAATTTATTATATAAATATATGATTTACCTTTGATGCATAAGGCACGTTGTAATTAAGATCTTCCAAGGCAAGAAATGTCTTTTTTGAAGTATTTTCGGCTAGTTTACGTTGCTCAGCCTGCTTCAAATAAAGTCCAATTTAATGGCTATATAAAAACGAACACAGCAAAATGATGGAATAATAATAATAGTTATTATTATTATTATTACTACTATTACAGTGGAAAATGATTGGAAGAAAATACCTTAAGTCATCTAGGGCCTCTCGGTTTGCCCCTGAGTTAATTGACCATCCAAGTGATTGCATTTGCTGCGGTATCTTGACATGCCAATTATATATTTATACTAATTATAATTCAAAAGAAAATTCTTCACCAAATTTTAATTACTTCCAATTACGTAGTAAACTGCAATTATCATGGTCAAAGTATTATCTTTAATCTGAGCATCTGTCAACTTCTTCGGGGTTTCACTAGAAGAAGAAGAAGAAGCGAATTATCAACGTCCTCTTTCACAGGGTGCTGTAAAAGGTCCTCGCGTTGAGCTTCGATGCCTCCTTTTCTTCGAAGGGTAATCATTTTCTCCAATGTCTTCGTAATTCTTTTTCTTGCCCAAATCATCATTAATTAAAGTAAAAGACAATCTAAAATCATTATCAATATCATTTGCTTGACCGAAGTGATGAGTAATTAATTTGGTGGGTAAACACTAAACGGTACCTGAATGCTTTTATAAATTGTAAAATCTATTCCATGATAACTTCAAAGGGAAAGCAAGAATTGCTTCATAAACTTGAGCTACATCTCTTTCAGCATTTCTAGTTCTTCTCCGCTCTCTAGACTCATCAATATTTTGCACATTGCTTGCAAGGTTATCTGCACAATGTACTAATAATAATGGTCATTAAACTCAATTAATAATTATATACCCATTAAGTTTTAATCATTATTACTGATTCACAATTTGACCTTAAGAGCTTCCCTGAGAACGACGACCGTGCCTTTCTGTTCCCGGTTAGGAAGAGATTGCAGGATGAGTTGATCATCAAACTGTTGGATAAAAGCTGACAGAGAATTTGTGGAGAATAAGTTCCCCTAGACGAGTAGGGATCGTTTTGTGGTTTTCATGCTGGGAACGCTACGATCTCCCACAAGCTCTCAATATATTTGATGTATTTCTTCGTGAAATTCTCTCGTCCATTTATCAGTACAATCTTCGCTGCCTCTGTGCTCGAGAAAAAAAAACTGAGTGTTTTCAAATATGCTGGTATTAAATCAATCTCCGTACCTGTACTTCAGCATAAGTAGATAATTAATACGTATATTCTACTAATTGTGTATGAGAATAGAATAGAATAGAATTTGAAGAGCAAGAAATGCATGAAAGACTTATTACTTTTGACGACGAACTTGGACAAAGTCGTAGCAGCCCTTGCGACTATGATGGCCGCCATGAAGTGCATGGTTTCTCCAATGGAAGGAAGTTCTTGATTTCCCGGAGGAAAACCGGCGGATGATTCATCCCACATAAGCTTGTAAACATGGCCTGTAATCAGAATCGACATGAAGTCAAGGATAAGTACCAAGTGGAAATAGAGGAAAGCCATCCATTTTAGCAACTCCAGAAAGTGAAATGTTAAGATGAAATATATTCGAATCTTGTACATATATTATAAATGGAGAGAGAGTGTTATTTTTTATTTTTTTATTTTTTTATTTTTTTATTTTTTTAATGTGTGTTTCTATAAGCATGTCTATTTTTGAATCTTGAATCACGATTATAGAGGGATTAAGGGAGTGACAAGTGTCAGTTCGTTAGCCAATGATGCTGGGATCTTGGGCTACAGAATTCATTATGCCCACTTTGGACTCCAAGTGGCATTTTTGAATTAAAAGGGGTCAGCAATCCACACGCAAGTGTTGTCCATAAAGCAGAATGTTGTCATGGCCATTAAGGAGAGAATTGGGCCATAAGTCCACGAGCCTTTCATTCATGGGCTTGATCTTCGAATTTGTAAGAATGGCCTCATTACATGGGAAAGGTAGAGCTCCAATGGTAGTAAATGTTTCAAACAATGTTGCTTAAGTAATGAGCAATGCATATTTTCCCAATATTTAAATAAGAGGATAATTTTTGAAAATAATCGATGCAAGACAATTATGATGGCTTCTATTGCATTATATATAGCCTTTAGAAGGTTAATATATAAGAATTATAATTGTACAAACTCTTAACCAACTGTTTCATATTTTTCTATTATAACAGGAATAATAACTATAAGGTGACCGACAATCATGAAATTTTAAATTAAATAAAAAGAAAATCTAAATTTTAACTACGATACTTAAAATTCTTAAGTGATGTGTTAAGATTATCCCCCTGCCAAGTGATTAATTAGTATATTAAAAATGCATTTAGTCAATTGAAAATGGAATAGCCTTTATGATAATTCATATAAGTAAATGACAATAATTTTGCTACTGGGATATTAAAGCAAGAGATAGGCCTTTAATCCATTCTACGTGGTCTGAGCTCTTTTAATTTTGGGCCTTGTTCAAAAATTTCAAAAGTAAACATGTATTTGGTCTTTCTCCCGTCTGCAGTGTGAATACAGTTGTTGTAAACTCTTCTGTTGGGGAAAGAAAAGCGTATAACGTGCTTCTTTTCAATTTATAACGGTGGACAAAAGATGCAGAGCTTGAAGTGTTCGATGGGGACTAAAAGTTTGCACAATCCTGGGAATTGAATCGAAATCATCATTGTACGATCATAGCTACATTACATTGAAATTTCTATAATACATTTCCCATGGCCCATGGACTTCCTCAATTCAGCTTTCTTTGGTTGCGGATAATATAGATCAATTATATTGTCGATTAAAGAAAGAGATGTGACCCATTTGAAATCATTGGTTTTTGAAAAAAATTTGGGTCTCCAATCTATCGCTTAGCACATTATAAACCTTAAAGATAAAGATGAGACCCACCACTCCCACTCCCGACCAAGCGAACAGAAAAATTTAGTCATATTTCTAAGAGAAATAGCAAATGTAAGCAAATCAAATTCTACCCAGATGGTACTAACTGTGTCAAAATTTTGGTTAATATCCGTGATAGTGAGAAGCAAATGTTTTGGTTAGACTTTTCATGGAGCTAAATTAATGAAAACTTAGGGCATACCAAAAAATTTTAGTAGCTCAGCTTTAATAAAAAGAATCCCAACTCCCAATACTTTTTTTATCTCCTTTCCCATCTTCTTTGTTATAGTGCTGTGTTATCAAATCATCTATCCTCCTCAGTAGCTGGGCTATAATGGATCGAAGTTCCACATTCATTGTCTCCCCCTATCTCCTTTGCTATCCCATCTGCAAAAACTTTAGTAGGCGTAGTAGCTAGATTAGCTCTCATTGTCTCTGAATTAAAGCACTTCCAATTGCAACAGTGAATTTGTAATGCTTGCTAATAGCTATCTATCATCATCACAACTTTCCCAGAAGGAGATAAGCTTTTACTTGCACTGTAGGGAGAGCAATGAACAAATATTTTACAATCCATGCTGATCTTGACTTTTAAATATTTAATAATTTCATATACCAAAATATTCATGAGAA
The DNA here is from genome assembly GCA_035221805.1 of Trichilia hirta. Taxonomy (NCBI): domain Eukaryota; kingdom Viridiplantae; phylum Streptophyta; class Magnoliopsida; order Sapindales; family Meliaceae; genus Trichilia; species Trichilia hirta. The sequence continues at coordinate 1,866,934 of JAWDEX010000017.1, forward strand.
AATGGGTCTCCAATATTTCATAAAAATCTATGATAAAGTGTGAATAATGAAATGGGTTTATTTATTTATTATTGTTTATTGTCCCATTGTGTTCACAGTAAATGTTGGAAGGAGATTCCAATAAGATAACAAATGAATTCCATGATTCATGATCCATGATCACTGATGAATTTTTCCAGAGGAAAATGACAACAAAAATTGATATCGGCAGTCAAATCAAATTTTCCCATGATTTCTTCGGTGGAGCCTGATGAAGCAAATTCAAAGAGAAATTGGACTGTTTGGAAAGGGAGACTGAACTGCCGTGGGGTCGCGATTGCGTGGGATCATTTATCCTGCAGGATTTAGGGAGGACTCTTTGTTTTGTATAAATTTTTAAGCGAGAATAATGAGAAATACTCTTATAATTTTAATTTGTCATATTTAATTTTAGATAAATTTATTTATATCTTAAATTTTATTAAAAATATTTTTTATTTTATAAATTCATTGAAAAAATTCAAAAAATAATCTTTGTCCTATACACTCTTAATAATACTTAGTTAATTTTTTCATTATGTATATTAATATTTTTTGAAACTCATAAAAGTACTTATCTTACTTAATTTTTTCATTATATAATATATTTAACCATATAGTATGGTTAAAAATTACGAAACTAAGAAAAAAATAGATTGGCTAAATTATTTTCTATAAAAAATAAAATAAAACTTGAATATGCAAAACTATTAAAAAAAAAAAAAAGAAGAGTTATTAAAATATAATTAATTGAATTAAAATAAGACAAAACAAAAACTAGAGATGATATTTCATGAACTCTAATAGAAATAATTTATATACTGTAGAGATATGTTATAAAATTAATATGTAAAAAAATACATTTATACTTTTTGAATTCTCTCCAAAATTATATTTTTTATGAGTTGATTGTAAAAAATGCGTGATAAATTATTTTGATTTTAAAGACAAGTATTTAAAATTTAAAATAAAAAATTATAAGTAGCTGTATTTTAACGGGTATTAAAAATAATATTTTTATACATTTAAATTATATTACCTTTAATAATAATTTATATGAACAATGTTATTACAATAAAATTTTTTTATTAAAATATATGTATTTGAAATAAAATTTAGCGTATAATTTAAAAAATATTATTATAACTTATAATGTTATTGACATTTTTGATTAAATTAAAATTTTATCAATAATTTTTATATGTGAATAAGTTAAAGATAATAATTAATATTATTAAAATTTTTATCTTCTAATTAATTATTTTTAAAATTTTTAAATATAATTATTTAATAAAGTATTATAATATATATAAGGGGATTTTATAAATAACTATATAATATAAACAAATAATAATGATAATATAAAAATAATTTAAAATATTATAATTTCTTGATTAAAAAAATAATGGATTTATATTCAACTTTATAAAAATATATATATATTTTTAGAATATTATTTAAACTTATTAAATGAATTTAACAACATTTTTAACCGTCTATTCTAAATTAATATTTTTCATTAGCATCCCAACTTTCATTCCATCATACACACAACCTTCCATAACTATTAACTATTAATTGTCAAAATTTTATACATCAAAAAGTTTCTTAAACTTCTCTTTCGTTTCTAACTTCTTCCATACATCAATAAAAAAATAAAACAATGACGAATTATTTACATGAATGAGGGGAACAATGCAATAACACGTGCTAGACAAAATGAAAACAGACAAAGATTAAAAGATAAATATTTGCCAAATATGACTTTGAATTTTAAACAAATATAAATTTCTTCGTGTCCCAATCTTACTAGTTGTCTAATTATTTTATTAAGGTCGGTTTTGTCTCTAATCAGTACTCCATTGCTCACAATCACAGTATCTCAGTTTGGATTCTATTATATCAATTAATACTATGATGAATATATCATATAATAATAGCCATGATTGCGTCATTTTACACGATTCATAGTATAATTAATCAAAGATTAATTAATGGATTAACAATACTATACTTTAACGATGATAATTGTATCCTAATCTATCTCAGCTTGCATAATATATATAAGAAATAACAACGACAACGTAATTTAAAGTCATTAAAAGACAAAGAAAGAAATTCAACATAGTGTGATTGGACAGTTTTGCATGATGGAGAAACTTGTGCGGTATAACGTGGATGTGATTGTGTCATGAGATCCAATCGTTGATCCTTAGGAAGGGAATTTTCAATTTTTTTAAATAAAATTTTTAATAATAAAATGCACATTTGAGGACCACCCAATCTCTGGACCATTGTTGAATTATGTTTCATCCCACTAACTGCTATTCAATGGGTCTATCTTATCTCATACACCATCACATTTATATGCATGGAATAGGATTAAAAAATTATTTTCTACAACTAATGGTATACTATTCTCAAGTTCTCAACCCACACAACGTGTCACACCCCAATTTGAACGCCTCATGCGTTACAATTGCCATAAACTGCTTATCTATATTTTAAATTCTTCAAAATACATATAGAGAGTCTCAAAAAAAAAAACTTATCAATATTTTAAAATAAATTAAAATATTTTAAAATAATTTTTCAAAAATATTCTCACAACTACTTTTATAATTTATATTTATCATCGAACTAATCACAAATTCATTTTAATTTAACATCAAAATTAAATATAATAAAATTTTCAAATCAAATATAACCCTAAAAATAATAAAATAATATATTAAAAAAAGAGCTCAATAGTTACAATATAATAATCTCAAAATTTTAAAACTTATAATATTTTTCCAGTTCAAAAAAAATAAAAAAAAAAAGACAAATATCAAATATATTTTAATAAATAAAAAATAAAATAATTTGTAAATCGAGTAAAAATATATACCTGAATAAACTAACTTTTACGCAATCACCATCTATTAATAGACGAAAGTAAATTTTAAAATCTTTGAAATAAGAGTGAGGACTGAGTATACGAGAGTATACTCTCTCAGTGAATTAAGTCAAAATAAATCAAAATTTACTCTAAATTATCAAACTAATTGCTAAATTTATAAAGCATTTAAAAAGGAGTTTAGATAAAAATATTATGTTTTTATTTTAGAAATATGGTCTATAATAAAAATTATTAGATCGATCACCCTTCTCAGTAGTTACTCTAATCATGAGTAACCTCGAAATTATCTATAAATTTTTTATACAATCAAACCAATGAGTTTTTATAAAAGAAATTTATTTTTATATAGTAACAAGAAAATGCACGAGTTTGCTACAAAAATCATGTCTACTATTAATGTTGATCTCGAATAGTCATATAATAATAACTGTGACTAACCTCAATGAGACTCACAGATAGAGGCATAAATTAATCACACAAAATCATTCGTTATTCTCCATATATATGCCTCCATAATTTAAATTTCAAACACA
>JAWDEX010000017.1:1870486-1882343 GCA_035221805.1 Trichilia hirta
ATTTTGATGGTACCATAAATTAAGATCAAACTTAGAAAAAACTCTAGCGCCCCCAATTTCATCTAGTAATTCATAAATAATTAGAATAGAAAACTTATCAAGAATAGTGATATTGTTTAATGCCCTACAATCTACACAAAAATGCCAACTCTTATCTTTTTTCTTAACTAGCAATACTAGACTGGAATATGGACTCAAACTTGGCTTAATGACACCCGCAGACAATAATTCATGAACATCTTTTCTATTTCATTTCTCTTGTGGAAAGAATACTTGTAAGGTCTAACATTGGGTGGCACTACTCCTTATTGAAGCCTAGTTGCATGATTCTTGCTCCTGGTTATTGATAGCCCCAATGGTTGATCAAAGATTGATTTATACACATCTAATAGCTGCAAAATCTCCTCAGATACTGGCTGTTTCATATTGTTTCCCATACTCTACAACTCTTCACATAAGTAGCTACCCTTTCTTGCCTCTAAATTAAAATTTTTCTTTTCTTCTGTCAGCAATAAACCAAAAAATTCCATTGTATATCCCATATCCCCCTTTTGCATATTTATAATTATAGCCTTTAAAGAAACTAGGGTCTTTATTAATGCCAGATCTCCCTGCAAAACAACCTTCCTGCCATCCACATCAACTGTTATAGTAAGCTCCCCATAATTTGAAGTAAATTCGCTCAATTTTTCCACCTAATTGACTCCTAAAACCGCATCTGCACTCCCGATCTCAAATGGATAAAAATATTTCCTAACAATCAAGCTAGTAAGAATTAATTCAACTTTTCTATAAATACCCTCTCCCCTTACACAATACATTTCACCAACCTCTACCCTAAATTTTTTATCATCATCTACTGCAATCCCCAATTTTTTGCACCAATTGCTTAGAAATAAAATAGTGAGATGCATCATTGTCAATGAGAACCATAACTTTTTGGCTTTTAGTCACCTTATGTAACTTGAGTATCCTTTTTGACTGCATAATACCTATTATAGAATTCAAGGAGAGTGCCATATGAGACACTATATCTTTTTCATTTTTAGTGAAACCAACCAACTCCTTGCCCTCAATCTCCTTCTCAAGCTTCTCTTTTTTGTCTTCTTCTCCATTCAAAATCAACACCATTAAACTACTACTCTTACAAACATGTCTTGGACCAAACTTTTCGTCACATTTAAAACACAACCCCTTTTCTCTTTAAATTTGGATCTTTTTCTCAGAAAACCAATGAAAAAGGCTATTAGAAGCGATGCTACTTTCTACTAGTTATGATTTGCATAAGTCAGAGTGTATTGAAAGGTGCTTATCATGGCTTAGATTGGTAGATTTGGAATAAAAATTGGATTTTAAGATTTTATTACCCGTTTCGCCCTCTTTTAACCTAAATTTGTATCGAGTTTTAGCATGGGTAAAATTCTTTACCAGAGGGTCAGACCTAGGTGGGTAGTGAATGTGCCCAGCTCGTCCTTTTATTTCTTGTGTATTTACCAACAACTAAAGCCTTTTTTCTATATTTTGTGCAATATCAATTACAAATGAAAGAGCATAAGTTGAAAAAACTTTTAAATCTGCTTGAATCTCCTTGTGTAACCTGTTTAAAAAAAATTCCATTAACAATTCATCAGAAGCTTCAGGAATTAAACTTGAATATAACTCAAACTGTGAAATATATTGTCTTATAGTGCCTTTCTGACGTAAATTCATCAAAGCGTTATAAGCCGATTTAATTGTACCTAATTAAAATCACATTAACAAGGACTCCTCTAACTTACTCTAAGTTGGAATCGGCTTTTGTGACTCTTGCCATTGGAACCAAGTTACTGCTTCCTCCTCAAAGCATAAGGACGCCATTGTTACATTCTCTACATCTGTAGTGCGATTGATAGTAAAGAACCATTCTGCTTTAAAAATCCAACTCTGTGGATCCTTCTTGTTAAATAATCATAGGTCAATCTTTCTATGTCTGTTATCCCTTGAACCCCTTGAACCCTTCTTAACTTCCTCTTCATCTGCTACTTCATGGGAACTACCTTCTGTTTTAGCAAGGCCTTTATTCTTTTCAATGCTATTCATCTTTGCTCGCATTTCTGCCATAAACTCAATTGTCATTTTTCTTAACTCCTCCATACTTGTTTTGACCCATCGATTTCTTATGCCACATTCGCTTGTGAATTCATCTGCTTACTTGATCGTGTTTGAGCCATTGTTATCCCACACTTAGTATTGTCAGTTCTGATACCAATTTGATAGGGACTAGGTGAATTTCACATTACAATAGTAAATTTAAGAGCAAAGTGGCTGAATAATTCTTTTATTAATTGCTAACAACAATTGTCTTGCTCTTTGATAATGTCTAATGACAAAACATAATTGAAACAACTGAATAGTAATAAGGGTGTGTAGCCCTCTAGGGCCTCATTGGAAATAAGTTCTAATGTTTTCACATCTCTTAAGTAATCTTCCCAATTTATTTTGAAATATTAGTATATATCATGTGAAAAATAACTATTCAGCAAAGTCTTAATTGGTACCAACTTCTTATATCAAATTCCCTTGATGTAGTTGTTATATTTTTATCCTGATCATGTAGTTGCTATCTTATCCTGATCCAGCTTCAACTTAAAATTCTAAAATTTTGAAATCCAATCCAACTTCCACTTTTGATTCTCTGTTGAATGCCACTTGTCTTCTTGGAATGTACTGTTTTGCCCTTCTTTTATAAACATGGACAGGTAGAGATGCAAAACATTGCACTTGCATATGATTTATAACACGATTAAAATATCAACTAGCCATTAGAATCTGGATTTCTTTATAATCCAGATAACTAGTAGTCAACGACGTTCTCAATGGAAACAGAGGAGATCAGCACGAGACTTTATATTTATATAATGATGTGCTTTTCTATTTATTTACATTTAGTGTTCTTTTACACCATTGAAAAGATGTACGAGAGGATGCATGTCACTCATCTTCACATTAGGTTACTTTATTTCGAATTAGTTAAAAATGGATGGGTCCTTAAACCTGGTAGAAGTTGTACGAGATGTCTATGTACCAGATTGGCTGCGTCTATGGCGTACGTCTTTTCTCGAAGCAACCTGGATTCTTGGCTGTTTATTTCTTATCGGTGACGTCGCAATCTGACCGAATTTTAAGCTAACATCTACTGTAAAAGGTAGGAATCTGAAGTTCCAGATTTTGCCATTGTATTACGGAGTGCGACCCAGGAATCACAATAATGCTAGAAAGAAAGAAAACGCTGTTATATATTTTTTCTAATATATTGCACGCATGGGTGTCGTATCTAATCAATCGAGTTATTTTCATCCAGATAGTACATCTCACCTCGTCCATGCATGTTGAGTATATATATGTAATGCTCCCACTGTTGCTGTTTATCATGTCATTCTCTTGAAACAGTAGTCGTTTTAAATGGCAGCACGTTATATGAGCAGAAACAATACAGTGATGAGTGATTGCTGCTGCTGCTACTTGTGAGTGCAATACTACGATGACAGCCGGTTGGACATGGTTAATTAATCTTTCATGAGTTTATTCTCTTGGAATTTTTGGTTGGTTTCCATAATGCTGCTTCTATATTATTCGATCCATGGTCCTCAGTAGGCAGAATTAATTTGCAAGAGAACAAGTTTATAACCAAAAAGGGACCCAACATTTCCATTTAAGATAGCCGATCTTGATGCATATAAGATCACTTTTGCTTTGGAACCGAACCATACGCGGTACTAATAATGTTATAGTTGCTGCTAGCTAGTCCTCAGTTATATGGAACAGAACCATATATAACCCAACGTGTGATTTGTTTTCCAGGTTATTGGGACGTACCAAGCTGTCAATTATATCAAACAAATTCTACACCGGAAGTTGATATCCTGGAAGACCCGAATCCAACATAGGATCATCCAGTGGGAGTCCAAACAATCAACTGAAACTTGGCCAATCGTCTCATCACATCTTCATCTTATCTATGTAGTATTAGTTATAACGAGCTCAAGTCATCTGGTTTGCATGTGGAAAGTCACGATAGATATAGAACAGCTGACATGAATTAAAGGCTTCTCAATAATTCTTTACAAGCAGATGAACGGATACAGGAATTGACAGGTTACTCATCAGCTTCCCTGTTAACGGAGATAAGTTATCAAGTAGATCCTTTCAATGTTCTATATTAGAGTACACACTCGCACTCCCTTCAATGTTTGATTAATTCTGGGCTTGAAGGCTTATAAATAATTAATTCATTTTCGTTGTAGAAATTTGAAAGTAAAATAATTAGGGAGAAAAGGAATGCCACTTACAGATTATCTAGATATATATCCAAACCACTTTAACAAGCTGATATTCTGATGATCTTATCTATATTTGGAGTAAAACCAAAACAACTTCAACCGGAAAAAGATCTTCTATATCATGTATGAAACATGATTCTGCGAGGGAAACTCAGAATTCATATCAATAGAAAGAAGACTAGATTACTGAACATACACCAAGAATGAAATTAATAGTTAAGTTATTATCAGGGCACAGTGAATCTTACCCCTTTCAAAATCTCTTGCATAGAATTACTATAGTTAATTGTCTGCTGCAACAAATATCAGTTCCTTCACAAGTTATATAGACAGATTTTTGTAGTCCTTGTTTGATTTTACCGACAACAGTTAATTAGAATAACTACCATCTACAGATCTACATATTTGTCCTAAACGATGGTCTCATGGAAGCATAATCCTTCTTACACTGAATTTATACTAGGCAGTTGCCACCTATAAAAAAGAGAAGATTAATCCTAGCTATATATTTTGTTAGCTCGAAGTTCACATTTAAACTTAATTTATCGGAGTTGTCGATTAAATATATGGTATAGTCATACCCCTATATATAAGACTTCCGTGCTGCTTTTATTGTACTTTAAAAATAAAATTAAAAAAAAATGTTGAATAATACTAATTTTTGATGATCATATTTTTACACACTACATCATACTTCTCGTTTGTGTGCTACAATTAAGCAAGCGATATAACATCAAGGTGCCATTCCATACTGGGGCATTAGCCCTCGGCAAAGGTTTCAAAGAAGCAAGTTTCTATAGAAGCCCATATGTGAATCGGCTCACTATGGGCCTTGTCTAAGTTTCGTCAACTAATGTGGTTATAATCACCCCCCTTCTGAATAAGTCGACTTTTTTAGCTATGGGAAAGCGGATGCGTAGAGAAGGGGTGTATTTAGTTTTAGGTTACTCTTTGGAAGACCTCAACACATGTCAACAGCAGATGAGCCCAAATGTTATTAAACACATCCAATAACGTTGATAAATTTGCATAGTCACACACTTTCAGCGTGCAGTTGTATTTTATATTTTAATACCCCGCTTTTTTCATTTTACATTTTGCAGTAACTTACAATACTGTTGTTTCTTTATTTGCAATATGTAAGCTCAGAGTAAACAACACCAAACCAGACTAATTATACATAATTGACTGGTAAGACTTAGTTATAAGCATGCCTAATTCTAACCTCAAACACCCAGTAATCCAATTAATTAAGCAAAGAGATCGTTAAAACCCTAATCATAATCCCTTTGATCAACATTAAAACACCAATTAAAATACTGCCGATTGTTTACTTGATAAGCTAGCAGCTGTGCTATTTTGTTCATTCAGCAGCTGAACTGAACTTCAATCCTTATTATAACGAGTGACACGTATCGGATAGCCACTCTTCAATCTTGAAAACATTGCCCATGGCTCAATGCTAGAGTCATAATCAAGAACCTCCCACCTGAATAAATAAATAAATTAGTTAAGCTCATTATATTAAATAATTAATTAGTTAATTTAGATTAAACGTTTCATTGAACTGACTTGTAAGTGGTGATAAGGCGGTGAAGAAAGACAAGCATCATGCATTTAGCCATGTTCATTCCCAGGCAAGTCCTGCCTCCCAAGCTAAAAGCTAAGAAGCTGTATGGCTTGGTGTCATCCTGTGGTCAATTATAAAATAAGTTATACATTTAATAAGGATTAATTGATAATTGCGAAATAATTGCATACTTACTTCAAATCTAGAAGGATTGAACACATCAGGTTCGTTGAAGAACATAGAATCAAGGTGGATTGATTTAGCATCAACGTTAACATTCCACCCACTCTTAATTTTATATCCTAACAAAAAAATATTAACAAAAATAAATAAAGTTCATCAGCAGAAGATTATTACATTTAATTTATTGTTATGAGTAGAAATATTATTGATTAACAAACCTTGTATTTCACAGTCCCGGAGTACCATTCTTGGAAACCATGCAACTATAGATGACATTCTCAAGGATTCTTTCACTACCTGTTATTTTATTACCCATTTTCAATGCATGTAGTAATTAAAGGAACTGTAAAATTATCATACAAATATATGATTTACCTTTGAAGCATAAGGCATGTGGTAATTAAGATCTTCCAAGGCAAGAAATGGCTTTTTTGAAGTATTTTCCGCTAGTTTATGCTGCTCAGCCTGCTCCAAATTCATTTTAATGAACACATAAAAACGAACATAGCTAAATGATGGAAGAACAATAATAATAGTTGTTATTATTATCATCATCATCCGTTCAGATGTTTATGTGTTTGTATCTTATAAAAAAAGATTCTTTTTACACTGGAAAATGATTGGAAGAAAAATACCTTAAGTAATTCTAGTGCCTCTTGGTTTTCCCCGATGTACTTGACCATCCAAGTAATCGCACTTGCTGTGGTATCTTGACCTGCCAATTATATATTTATACTTATACTAATTATAAATCGAAACAAAAGTTCTTCCCCAAATTTCAATTAGCTCCAATTAAGTAGTAACCTGTAACCTGCAATTATCATGGTCAAAATATTATCTTGAATCTGAGTATCTGTCAACTTCGGGGTTTCACTAGAAGAAGAAGAAGCTAATTTATCTACTTCCTCTGTCACAAGGTACTGTAAAAAGTCCTCACGTTGAGCTTCAATGCCTCCTTTTCTTCGAAGGGTAATCATTTTCTTCAATGTCTTCATAATTCTTTTTCTTGCCTGTATCATCATTAATCAAAGTAAAAGATAATCTAAAATCATTATCAATATCATGGGCTTGAACGAAGAGACGATAAGTTAATTTAGTGAGTGAACAGTACCTGAATGCCTTTGTAAAATCTAGTCCACGGTAACTTGAAAGGGAAAGCCAGCATTGCTTCATAAACTTGAGCTACATCTTTTTCCAGCATTTCTAGATCTTCTCCACTCTCTAAACTCATCAATATTTTGCACATTGCTTGAAAGGTTATCTGCACAATGTACAAATAATAATAATAATTAAAATCAATTAATAATTATATACCCACTAAGTTTAAATCATTGTTGATGATTAACCAAGAAACCTTAAGAGCTTCCCTGAGAACGACGACCGTGCCTTTCTGTTCCCAGGCAGGAAGAGATTGCAAGATGAGGTGATCAAACTGTTGAGTAAAATTTGATAGAGAATTTGTGGAGAATAAGTATGCGAGACGAGAACGAATCATTTTGTGGTTTTCATGGGAAGCACACAGAACGCTATGATCTCCCACAAGCTCTGCAATTGACTTGATGTATTTCTTCGTAAAATTTTCTCCTTCATTGCCTAGTATAATTTTCGCAGCCTCTGTGCTCGAGAAAAAAACCTCAGTGTTTCGAAATATGCTTGTCTTAAAGCAACCTCCGTACCTGTACTTCAAAATTAGTAGATCAATTAATACGTATATTAATATTATACTAATTGTCAATGAGAATAGAATAAAATTCGAAGAGCAAGAGCCAAGAGATGCACAAAAGACTTCTATTACTTTAGACGACGAACTTGGACAAAGTCGTAGAATCCTTTGCTACTATTGATGGCCGCCATGAAGTGCATGGTTTCTCCAATGAAAGGAAGTCCTTGATTTCCCGGAGGAAAACCGGCGGATGATTCTTCCCGTATCAGCTTGTAAACATGGGCTATTATCAGAATCGACATGGTGCCAAGAACAAGTACCGAGTAGACAGAGAGAAGAAGGGTATCGTCCATTTTAATTTGGGTTATTTGATTAACTACTTGAGAGAGAGAGAGAGCTCCTGGGGTGACAGTGAAATGGGATATAGGATATGCTGGACCACTGTCCTTGTATATATATATATATATATATATAATGTGGAGAGAGAATTTGTTTTTTATGTGTTCCTATGCATTTCTATATATCTGAATCTTGAATCAGAAGCTCAAGGGATTGAGGGAGTGACAAGTGTCAGTTCGTTACTAAATGATGCTGGGATCTTGGGCTACAGAGTCGGATCGTTGGTTTGCCACTTTCAGTCCAAAGTGGGCAGGATGAATGATGGACGTCAGTCCTACTAATTGATGACAAGTTAGTGGAAATGAATCATCATGTGATTTTTGAATTTAAAGGTGTCAGTGATTTACACGCAAGTGATATCGATAAAAGAAAAAGTTGCTATGGCCGTTAACGACGGGATTGGGCCATACGTTCATGGGCTTAATCTTAGCATTTCTAACAACGGCCTCATTGCATCTGAAGAGAAGACAACTAGCATAACTTACTATAGCATTCTATATAGTTATTATAATGTCAACATCTAAGAATTATAATTTTATAAACTCTTAACCAAATGTTTTATATGTTTGTATTACAACAAGAATGATAACTATAAGGTGACTGATCATGATGAAATTTTAAACTGAATAAAAAGAACTCCTTGAATTTTAAAAATGATTGTTAAAATGCTTAAGTGATGAGTTAAGCAAGCCAAATTTTATTTATTTGAGTGAAATTTTGAATTGTTCCATAGAAATATTTTTAGTGGTTGTCTTGTTAACCTTTTTCAGTAATTCTTTCACATTTAATAAAATAAAGACAAATGTTAAAGATTAAACTAAGATTTTAATTGGGATTGTGTTTTTTTATTGGATTTAAAAATAAAATTAAAAAAATATTTAATAACATTAATTTTATTAAATTTTAACATCTAATATTCTATTCAATAACATCTCAATGCGAAACGAAGCTTATTAATACTAAAAGCATTTAAGTTTTAGCTTGTAAGTTGTTATCTTGACAACTAATATCAGTTGTATAACTTGGCATGATATGTTATCATGGATGTATATTAAACCATGATAATTAAAGGCTTCAAATTTCTTAATGTTTACAAGACCCCAAAATCAGATTATTACCATGCCCAGTGATCAGTGTATTAACCATGCAATGCGCTTGGTCCATTAAAAATTGTATGGTCTTTGTGCTTATTCATACAATAAATGACAAGGTATCATGATACTGGGAATCAAACTCAATCATAAAAGCTCGGAAGCCTAGCCCACGAAGGAAGCAAGTTGTTAGGCCTTTATCCTTCCAATGTGGGCCCAGTCCTTTTATTTTCCGCCTCCTACAAAAATTTCGAAACCACACTGGCATTTTTCTTTCTCCCGTCCCAATGTGAATAGAGTGGTTATAAACTCTTGACTTGTGTTCAGAAAAGAAAAGCGTATAACGTGCTTCTTTTCCATTAATATATGCTAAGCCTGAGGCGCACAGCAGGACTAAAAGTTTGCGCAATCCTGGGAATTGCGTATCTCTAAGAGAAATGGAAAAACGTAAATAAATCAAAATTTACAGTATGATATTAAGTGGTGTTAGAAATATTTTGTCATCTAATAAACAAATAATTTAATACTTAATTTTAAATTAATATTAATTATTAAAAATATTTTGTTACCCAATTGTGCATACTTAAATATAAAATACAAAATTATAAAGTATGGATATGCATACCTAACTGAATTATGAATACAATATTTTTAGAATTTTTTTTTTTTAATTTTTAGATAATGATAGTGTTATCAATGAAATAAAATAAAGATAATTTAAGATTTTATGTATTTTTTATAATTTTTTCATAAAGTTAGAGATGAGATATAACTTATTTTAATTAATTATTATTATTAAACTTTTTAATTAAATATTTTAATATAATTCATAGCCTATAGTGACTGTCCAACTAATTTATTGAAGAAGTTAAATTTAATTTATTTTAAATAATATAATTGAATTCATATATTAAATCGTTATTTCATTAGTTTGTTTTAATAAAATTATAAATAATATAATTAATATAAGCCAACAAATATATAACAACAATATAAAAAAAAAATTGCAAGTTTTCTTTTCTTTTTTTTTTCTTTGTCTTGCTTTACTTTACTTTACATTAAACATTAATTTTCCACTTTGGCTACATTAATCAATCTTAATTATTTTAGTTGGTTGAAAAATTATCTTAGACTAATGATAAAGAAAATATTTTGTGTGGTCACGTTAAAAAATGATAGTTATAAGTCCAACTTCTTAAAATAATTCAGTCTAATTTAATGTTTAATAATAGACTATGACAATTAATGCATCTATTATTAATAAATAATCAATCTAAAATCACAAATATTATTAATTAAATTGACATGAATCTTGAGATTAGTAATGTAGTAAGGTATGTTATGATGCGATTATAAGAAAATTCATCATCATCTTATCAATCTTTTTTATAATTTTTTATCCTTATACTCTAATACTAAAACTAGAAAACTATCAGACTCTAACGAGTCTATATTTTTGTGATTACTATAATTTTGTTTTTGAGACTTTATATAATATTAATAGATATATCTAATATAATCATTAGCCTTATAAGTCCATATCCCTAACTACTATTTTCTTAATCTCAAGACATTATATGGTAATAATAAATATATTAAATACAATTGTCATGCTTCAAATTTATAGTATATCTTAATTGACATATTGAATAACAAATATAATATCATGATCATCAGAAACAATATAATAAACAATTATATAAGAATAATGCACAATTATTCGCATCTATATGAAAACATATATAATGTTAGAATCTTACTGAATCAAGGTATTATTAAATTTCTCTATACCTATGTTTATAACATGCTGCTCAAAAGTTATGAGTTTTAGAATTTTGATTAAAGGATCAGCTAACATGGAGTCTGTTCTAATATTTTTTATCATAACATCTCTCTTTTTTATTAAATCTCTAACTGTCAAGTACTTGATCTTTATGTAATTTGATCTATATTAATCCTCTTATTCTTGAAATAGAATATAGTAGCACTATTATTACAATAGATCTTCACAAGCCCAGAGTTAGATCAAATTAACTCTTTAAAGCTCTTAAACTGCATGAGTAAATGCTTCAAAATAAGTAACAAACTCTACATACATGATTAAGGAAGCTATTAGAGTTTGGTTTATACTTTTGCGAGGAAATGGCTCTCCTGCCAATATAAAGATATAACTTAAAGTGGATTTTAGGTCATTTAGACATCCACTAAAATCTACATTAGAATACCTAATTAATTCAAAAGTGTTAACTCTATTATATATCAACATAAAATCCTTTGTACTTTGCAGATATCTCATTATATTTTTGGCTACAATCCAATAATTATGTACAGGATATGACATATATTGGCCAAATCCAATTATAGCAAAAATTATGTCTAGTCTAGTACAAATCTATGCATATATGGGACTCTCATTATACATGGATACAAAATATTTTTCATCACATCCCTTTCAAGATCATTTTATGATACTAATCTTTACTAAACTTGTCTTCTTTTATAATTAGTACTTTTTTAGGCTTATGATAAGTACATAAAAGTATATGAGTATTCAAATTTAAATTCATTATTTTACACTTTGAATATAATTAATTCCCTTAAATTATGCATATTTCTAGTCTTTGGAATAAAT
>JAWDEX010000017.1:1883300-1898710 GCA_035221805.1 Trichilia hirta
TCTAATCAAATTTCACTAAGAGTGCTTCATACAAGTTTAATTTCACCAATCATTAATAAATTCTAATACGTTTCGAAAGATTTTTCGATTATGCTCATTTTATAATTTATTCTTATTTTTGAATTTTTTAAACGTTAAACTCTTTATCACTTTATTTTATCATTAATTTTCATAATCTCAACTCAATTTTATGAATTAGGCTTAAATTATATAAAATTTTTAGTTGTACTGTTCAATTAGTGTTTATTTTAACTCTAATTTCTTAAATTTTATAATTTTGTCAACTTATCCGCATATAATATTTTTATATGTTCTAATCAATGCAAAATTAAGTTCAATTGTATCAATTAAAGCTTAATTTAAATCGAATGGACAGTAATTTTAAAATTTAAGTTCTTAATTTTATAAAATTAAATGGTTACATAGGTAAAAAAGTTCACCAATTGTTAGTTAGAAATCTCACAAACTTTTACTTTAATTTAAATTAAGAGAAATTTTAAGTATAAAGTTCGATCATTATTTAACTTATTTTTATAAGAATTCTAAATTGTGAAAATAATTATATCACAAAAAAGGAGAGGTTAAAAAGACTAAGAATGCGTAAAAATTTTTAAAAATAGTAAAATTTGGAAAAAGAAATTGAAGAACAGGAGTAAGGGGAGAAGAGAAGTAAAAGGCTAGGGTTCTGAAAGGGGAAAAAAAGATCTACACTCCTTTTGAGAAATTAAAATAATGGAGAAATTTCTTACCCTATTTTCTTAAAATATGCAAAGGGTTTACCCAACGAATGTTAATCACATTTATACACAAACATATAAATTATTTATTTGTATCCTTTCACTCGATTGACAAATTAAAAAACAAAAATATCAACACAAAGAGCATAATCTGGTTCGTATTATACCGCTGAGGTATAATGGCATTACGCCGGTGACAAATTTCTCAATTATAAATATTGTAAATAGAAATTCTGATGGAATTAATAAACTGAAATTTAAATTTATGTTAGATCCTAGAAAAGCTATGAGGAAGAAAAAAGAACGGCTTTGATTATTTGAAGAAAAGCTACATCTCCAGATTGTTAATTAGTAATATACAGGATAGTATATCATCATCTTCTTCCTATTTAATGGTTCCATTTCTAGCGTATACAAATTACTACGAGGTATACTGTGGAGTAGCGGTGACGTAAGCGGAACAATTATTCAAGTCACTACCAGCACTGGTCGGTCTCCCAATTCCTTCCAGAATATCCTGAATATCGGGACATGGTGGTGGTCAACGGTCTTCTTCTTCGGAAGAGATTCTGGTCATAAACGGCGCGTTTTGCAGGATCCGATAGAGTGCAGTAAGCTGAATGAATCTTGATGAACTCGTCCGCCGAAGAGTCTCTCCGATGAATGTCTACTACATCTGGATGACAAATCCTCGCTAATCGACGATACGCCGTTTTTATCTCCTGATTGGTTGCCCCTCTCGGTATCCCTAGAACCTCGTACAGCGACGTGCACGATGCCATACGGTTTGAATTCCAAAACGTGCGTGGATGTGGAGCTTGTACTTCTCCTCTGGAAGTGTAAGAATGAGTAGTTGTGGCGACGGCGAGAGGTCGACGGAGTCTGACACGTGGCGTAGTAGGATGTGCTATGGTTCTGGATTGGACGGCGAAGTGTGGAGAGCTGAGATTGCACAACTGAGAGTTAGTAAGGACAGGATATATGAAATAAAATGTCTTCACTGGACTGGATTGAAGCTTTTTTGTATGGTTAAAAATAATTGAATGCTACTTGTAATAATAATGTTCATCCTCTATCCGATATGTCCAGCGTAGCGTAGGATTGGGTAATGGTGGGTCTGCCTTGTCCATTTACTTCTCTGATAATGGATATGGGCCTAACTTTTTGTTGGAAGAGAATTTTGTTGATTTATTTGTGGAAAAAAATTCGGACTTTTTCTTTTTCTTTGAGGGGAATTTTTCAGATTCAATAGTCTGGTATTTTTTGTTTTTATGTTTACGAATTTAGATAGGGACAACAAGATTCCAATTAACACTAAATACATTTTTTTAATAAAAAAATATTAGGAATTAAAATTATTGCATCTTGAAAAGCAAGTTGCAATTGGAATATAAAATTGTATGTTTGTTATTTTTTAATTTTAGTTATTATTATTATAATGATGATATTTTAATAAACTCAAGGAATGAAGAAGATTGACCATCAAAATGTCCAAATATATTTTTAGCATCTTTATACTTGGAGAATGAAAAATGTAATCTTTTAGAAGAATTAGAACTTTTTTGAATGGGCTTACGGGTTTGAATAGAACATTGTTAGGCCTCTAAAACCTAATACAAATATTTGAAAGTTAACATGATTTTAAAACATTAAAAAAAAAATTATTGTATCTTAATTTATAAATATCAATAATTCAAATTACATTGAAAAGTTGATTTCAAGGCCTATAATTTTGATGATGATAATATTTTAATAAACTTAATGGTATATAAATTAAAATCCATGAGTTAGCGGTTATTAAATATTGTAGGTGGGTGTATCATCATCATACATATATGATGAGGAGACGAAGTTCATGCATTGTGGGATGCTGTGCTGTCTCCATGGGATCGTATCATTTCCAATTCTGCTGAAATAATACTGGATGGATAATAAAAACAAGGAAAACAAGTGTTGTATACCAGAGCAAAAATTAATTTAGCTACAACTACTTCACATTTTAGAAATGTAGCTGTAGCCACAACCCGAGGGTCTATGTCTATATGTTTAAAAAATCTAAAATCTACATTTAAAGGGACGATTTTTAGTGTTAAGAAGTATATATGAAGAAGAAAATTACAATGAAGATCATATGAAAAATGAAGTTTTTTTGTCAAAAACATGTTTTGGATGGTTAATTTATGCTTAATTTTAGAAAAATAAAATTGTAGAACGTATTTAGTAATACTTACTTTCAATAAGATTTAAATAATATAGCTTTTAGTTCACAGTAATAAAAGTAAAATGTAGGTATATGGTTAATATTTTCGAAAGACCCTAAGATAATTATACTCTACCTCTATATTTATTAAATAATATTAAATTATCGTCATTGATATCCATGCACATTCATGGATTATGGGGGACTAGCCACTATCATTTACATTTATTAAAGATATTTGTTATATCACAAGGTTCTCAAGTTAGGGTTTGACTTATTAATTTTTTTATCCATGATAAATTGTATCTCATTTAGTCGGTGATGGAATCGAATCAAAGATTTATCGACTGTCGAAAGTCACATAGGTACCACTTGAGTACACTAGGTGTAAAAACCAACATCAACAACCATTAAATATTTTGTAATAAATTTACGTATCAAAATATTCTATAAATAAAAAATAAAATATTTAAAATGTATAATATATTTTATTAAATTGATTATTTTTTATTTTTAATAATTATAATTCAACATTTTTTACTCTTCTAATTTATTATTCTTTTCTATAATTATATCTCCACCATACGGACTATTAGGTTCAAACTCATTTAAAAAGTCAAATATAAATAGTTATCAAACAACCGAGTGATGATATGTGAAAGTCTTCTAATTTGTTCATATTTAATTAATTAATTAAATATTTGACAAATTAATTATAGTTAATGACAATTTACTCTCACAAGTTAAAATTTATATACATAAATAATTATTACAATAATCAAACATATCAAATATATTATTCAAATATAATTTTAAATTGAAGTAAAATATAAAAGAAAGGGGGAAGGGTGACAGATTGAAAATGAGAAAAAATAATTACTTCTATATTTTAAGTCTATTTGTGAAATTTCACATTAATATTATGTGATATTAATTTGGACTTATTTTTATTTATACAATTATAATTTTATACTTCATTTAATTAATTCTTATTAAAAAATAATAATTTGAGGTGATATGTAAATTTACAAAATATTTATTAAAAATTTGATATTATTTAATAAATATGGAGGTAGAAAGTAATTGTATTGGGTATTACATGAATTTAAATATTAAAAGATAAAAAATACCATTTTAGGGATGTGGTTGAATATTTCTAATTTTTACAGGGTGTGATTGGATGTTAGACCAAACTTAAAAGGTCAAAACATCTTTTTTTCCAAAAATATAAGAAAATTTTATTAAAAATTGACGCTATCAAAGATTTTTTATAATTTTATTTTTAAAATTAAGTAAAAACTATTTTATCAAATATGCTCTAAATATGGTATAAATTAAGAATATTTACTTTAATTAATGTATTTTAAAAGTATAATAATTAAAGTATATGATAAATATGAATTTTTATTAAAAATTACTACGGTTTTCGATTATTTATATTTAACATCTATTAAAATTTAAGAATAAAGTGATAACAAGCATTATATAAGTTAAGAGAAGAACCTTTAGTATTAAATTAGAAAAATACTTTGTCATTCGTATGAAATAAAAGAAATTACATATTTTGCCTATCATCTCCTTGTAATATAAACTAGTAATAAATGGATTCTATGGAAATATGATCTATTGCAATCTCATCATTCATAATAATTATTTATTTTAAAAATTCTCTTAAATTATTAGTAAGTACTTAGGATGTAGAATATAACATATAATTAGAAAAAAAGGATGTAAAATGTCTGTTGTGACAAATAAAATTATTCAATCCTTTAAACAACGTGTAATTACCATTAAAATTATGTCACTTTTTTCAATAACCAATTGGGCTGGATTAATATACACAACAGAAAATAAGGCACTGATTAGGTACCCAAGTTAATAAAGACCGTATTATGATATTGATCTATTAATTTTTGGGCTATGAAATGAATATGTTCCTCCAAGCAATAGCCAATGGTTGGCATGTGAGTAAACTTACGTCCATATTTTAGATATTTATTTTTTGTTTTCAAATCCGTAATGCCCTCTTGAATTGTAAGTAATGAAATTATTGAATTTGTCATTTTATCTAAAAGTTTAAGCTTTTAAATAAAGTGAAAATTTCAATATGATATCAGAGAGTAAGACTAGCCTCATGCCATGTGTTTAAATTTTCATATTTTTAAAAAAATTAAATTTATGTCACAAAATCTATGGGCTCTTAAATTCTTTATGCCATTCACCTCAAGCTTATTGTCTTATCACGTGAACGGAGTACCACAAACTTTTACACGCGAGAAAATTGTTAAGTTTAAATATAATTGTTTTGGGCCTTGTCTAAATATTTAAGTTTTTAAATAAAGTGGGAAATTCAACAGATATCATCCTCCATTTCCATAATTTCCTAGAGATTCCATTTCCTTCATCATTAATTCGAAGAATGTAAGTTAATTTTCCTTGAAAATAGTTCATGTAGAAGGTGACGATAGAGCCCCATATTGTCGGTCACCAATAGGATCAATTGATAAATGAAGGTAAGCAGTATAGGAAGCAGATGTGATTGAATCGATCAAATACATGAAATTAGAAGAAAACAATTACAACCGTGCGTGACTTAGATATGCATTATATATATCGAGCAAGATGCTATTGCGATTACCAACCATTTTAGCTAGAATCAAGTATAAGAGATCAACAACACAACAGATTAAACCTATTAATAGATATTCTATCTCCAAGGTTTATATTTACCATTTTTAACTTAGTCTGCCTATTACCAAAATGATAATGCATGCACTGTTTTGGGGTTTTGAAACAGAATATTTTACTTTTAAGTGCATTTTAAGTATAATTTATTTATATTTAAGTTATGAATTTTTATAGTATATATTAGTATTAGTAGTCATTAATTTAATAATAATTAACATTTTTAGTAATAGAATCATTTAATTTGTAATACTATAACTGTTAACATGATTATTAATTTTTAAAACAATTTTGTTAACAAATGTCTTTAAGGCACTTATTAAAATTTTTATATTTATCATTTATAGTAATTTTTGGTATATAACGAAATAATTAATGAGTTTTTTTTTATTGAATTTTAATACATTAAAAATTATAACTTATCAAATATAAAAATTTTAATAAGTGCCCACTCTTTAGCAAAACCCCTTATGAAATAAAAATATAACGTTATTAAATTTTTGTGCAAATAACAAGGAACCTTGAATGTTTTCTAGACCTTTTGTTTTTATTTTCATTAAAATATTATTATTATTGATTAAGATTAATTCCTGCTTTTATTGATTTGTTTATAGCATAATGCTGCAGAGAAAGTTGGAAAATTTAAATTAAATAGCTTATAATGTAAATAATATTGAAAATGTATTTTTGTTAGGTGACAATTGGAGAAGGTTTATTAAAAGAGGTCTTTGAGTTTACTAAAATATTATATAAATTATATCAATCAATTAATTTGATTTTGTAAATATATTTTTTTAAAACCCTTCCAAATCAGATGAACTAAATACCCTCATGTCTTGCCTTTGCGGAAGATTTTATAAATAGATGTGCTTCAAATGAATGAACAAACCAAGTGCATTTGAATCAACCAAAGTTTCTTTTCTTCTTCCTATTACGTTTCAGTATGAAACCCGTTATCACTAACGGAATCCGTCGTTCCGTTCCAAGGAAGCAAAGATTCAATTGGACGCATGCGCTTAATTTCCGGTTTGTTTATGCAGTGAGAAAGCTTGGTGGTCCAATTATTGATAACCCGCAAGCTGTGCTCAATCTGATGGCCGTGGAAGCACCAGGCCTAACAAGAGACACGGTCAA
Organism: Trichilia hirta; assembly: GCA_035221805.1. Taxonomy (NCBI): domain Eukaryota; kingdom Viridiplantae; phylum Streptophyta; class Magnoliopsida; order Sapindales; family Meliaceae; genus Trichilia; species Trichilia hirta. The sequence goes on from JAWDEX010000017.1 coordinate 1,890,057, forward strand.
GAACCATTTACAGATGTATCGATATCAGTTTTTCATACTAGCAACTGCTGCATCTCAACATTCTCCAATTCAAGTTGACAGCAAAGAAATTATGAGGATTGTTAGTGAAGAAATCAAGAAGCAGCAGAAGAATAGGAGGACGGAGTTGCAGGATGATTTAGATTTACTCATTGATGGTATCAATGATGCTCAAACTCAGTACATACAAAACATCTTAAGTGATCATATTCGTCCAGAAATGTCACTTATACAGGAGATTAATATCGGATTCATGGATTACAGTAGACAAGTACTACCACCACCGCCGCAACAAAGACAACAACAGAAACCGAAATTTTCCGAGAGTGAGGAAGATTTTACATTTTGGAATGAAGTTCTTCCAGAAGCCAGTTATATACATGATGAATTAATACCACCACCACTTCCAACTCAACAACAGCAACAGAATGTTTCCGAGACTGAGGAAGAGTTCACAGTTTTGAATGAAGATCATCCAGAAGTCAGTTATATACACGATGAATTAATACCGCCACCACCACCTCAAAAACAGAAACAGCTTGTTTTCGAGACAGAGGAAGAGTTAGTTCGGAATGAAGATCTTTCAGAGGTCAGTCGTATACATGAATTAATGAACTTTGATTGATGATCATTGCATGTGCTAATATACATGTATGTATAGCTTTTATGTGCGTGGTTTTCGGTTTGATTTATAAACTTACGTAGGATATTTGTAGCTAGACTTGTCATTATACAACCAAACTAATTCCTATTGTTTCCAATTTCGAAATGCTCGTCATCATGAAGTCCTCTTCCGACGGCGGAAACGGTCTGAACAATCTCATTGTGTTCACCCTGCGAATGGTCGATTGCGTTGGACGCATGAGCTTCAGGAATGGTTTGTTATTGCTGTAGCGAAGGCTGGTGGGGTTCATCTGGCTACACCACAAGCTGTGCTCAATGTCACGGCCTTCGAAGGTTTAAGTATACAACATGTCAAGAGCTATTTACAGAAATATCGAATGAAATACGTCCGAGATATCGCAACATCCAAGAATATTTTATCTCGAAAGAGAAGACCCACCATTCAATTCGAATTCGGGTAGTTCATCATCATCATCATTATCAGGGATGAAAACAACTGATGCACTGATGCTGGTGATGGAGGAGCTAAGGAAGATTCAGACACAATTAGATTTGCAGATATGAAGAGAAACAGCGTACGACGTCGTCCGTTATTTATGAATCGACGATGACGAGTCCACTGGGCAGCGAAACGCCACATACGTGAACATATGGCGATTCGTTATCATGATCTGTAATTAATGACCTGTAATTTCAGCATCTATATACTTGTGTTGCGTTTAAGAGTCCGCTTAGTAATTTTTTTTTTTTTAATCTAGAACTTCAGTTTTGGTTAAACTCTTTCGATTTCTTCGTACGGCACTAAGTTAAAACGTGTCTAGTACTCAACTCCCCTATTATAAATACATATTTATAAATGATTTGTGCAAAAATAATAGTCAAACTCAAAATGGAACTCAGAATCTCAAAAATAAGAGGCTACTTTCCCTTAATAATCATGATCATTCGAAATTAATTTAAATATAATGGATCCAAGCGTCATGACGATGGAGGTTGTCATAAAACATATGGTAGACATATGAGCTAATCAAATGAGTTACTAGACATGGATGGCCAATCTCTCTGGTTAATGCTAGAATCTAGATAAATAAATAAGATTCATATAGTAAATTGATTATCAAAATAATAAGGTCTTTTTTTATCAAAATAAAGTCTAAAACTTCAAAAAAAAAATTGAATATTGCTACTTACAAACACATTTGTATAAATTGATATAATAATATTATATTAATGGCACGATACCACATATCTTACATTTTCGAAAGTCAAATACAGAGTAGATAGAGTTTAAAAAAAAAAAAAAGAAGTTAAATTACAATATATGAGTCATATGATATAATTCGTATGGGGTGTTTGTTAGTGGCATGACTAAAATAGAATTTAACTCGGAAAATAATTGGTAATTTTTTAATAATTCCATTTGGAATTTTTTATATTCATATTTATTTTTTGGGTATTTTTAATGTTTATTTAATGCCTTTATCCTATTAATACGATATATCAAAGGTATCTTTAAAATTTTAAATAAAAAATATTGTTAAACAAAATATATCAAATAGAGACGACCTTGAATATTTCTAAAGGCATATTTAAGATTAAAATGTTGTAAGTTTAAAATTGTAATTGTATTTTTCAAAGATATGTAAAAGGATTAATTAAAGTGATTGTTGTTATATGAGAGATTTTAAAAATATTATATGAAAGTAAAAATAAAAAGTTTCACGAAAGTTGATATTATCAATTTTTATTTAATTTTATCTTAAAATTAAATAAAAATTAATAATATCTTATATATCCTAATTCTTTTGGGTCAAAGAAATTAAGGTACTGATGCTAATTGTGAGTTATCTTAAAAAATTAATGCCTGCCTTTTCTTTTTTCTTTTCCACTTTTGTAATTTTAAATAATTTGCTACCCTCTTAATAAAATATAATTAATTTATATTTAATAACAGGACATACATCTTCATGAATGAAATCTCTACCAAATATGAATACAGCACAGCCCTTATTTAGCGGGTTCTAGTCAAAGTCATTGAATATATGGGAAAAAAATTAGTGAAAATAAATTATTAGAAGAAGAAGAAGAAGAAGAAGAAGAAAGATAATTGTAATCAGTTAATTGACCTTTATTAAAATTAGCAACAATGGTCAAAGTACACAATTGAAATTTTCTAATCATTTAATTTACAAAAATTAAAAAAAAAAAAATCAAAACCAGTGAAGTGGGTAACTCTTTTTTCCACTTATAAAGAAAATCACATTTATCCAAATATGGAAATGCACTATAAAAACATTAGGTAATTATTCAATTCTCTTTCATCTTACAAACTCACTCTCATTCCTCTCTTTCTCTCTTTCAAATTTTTCTTCACTTCAATACTACTGAGTTTGGAGGAAAAAACTTGTTGGGAGAGATAAACAGGAAATTTACACAGCAGGTTATTATTTTAAGGTAATTTTTTTACTAAAAAAATTTATTACACTGTTGTGATATTAATTAATACATGGTTTTAATACAATGTTGCATTTTTTTTATTCTTCTTTAATTTTATCTGAAATTTGGGTAAATATTAATTGTTGTGGAATTTTAATGTAATTAACATGTTTTTTTGTTTGTTTGTGTGTTTTACAAGTATAATATTTGGACATGATTATTATGTTTGTTTAATTTCTAGTTTTTTGTATAAATAAATAAATCTATTGATATTTTTATCTTATTTTTATACTTGTAAATGGTAATTTAAAAAATATTTTTAGGAAAATAAATATAAGATTTTCTACACAGATCTGTCTTTAATGTGTGTATAAGTATTTCTATCAAAAATAAAAATAAATTAATCACCGGACAGGGACGACTCCGTCCATGACTACAGAGGTCGCCGTTACCTCCGTGTAAATTGGAAACCACCGCCGATCGGACACACTACTCTCATCAAAAGCACCTACATTTAGAAACCAAAACAAAATAAATAAAAATTAAAAAAAAAAAAAATCCGGAGCCCAGAAACCGCAACCTGTCAGCCGTCACAAAGATAAAACCCAAAAAAACAGATAATTAGAAACAAAGAGTACGCCAGAATTTCACTTTTTTAGGAAACAAAATTGGTGTTTTCCCTTTTTTTATTTTTGTTTCTCTCCTGTTCGCTATTTCCTGTGATGGGTTTGGTTTAGCAGATTGGCAGTAAGAAAGAAAGGAAAGAACGTTTTATTGTTTTTTGGTGAATTTACTTTCGTTTTTCATTTTAACCTAAATTAAATTTAGTTCTGTGTTCTTGATACCATTACCATATCCTGGTTTCTCTTGACTGGTGTTTGTTTTTTGGTAGTATGGAAAGAGGAAAGATGTTGAGAAAAATTCACAGGTGTTCTTTTTGTAACACTCCTGGTCACAACACAAGGACTTGTACGAAAACTAGTTGTCTGAAACTTTTCGGTATGAACATTTATTATGAAAAGCATGAAGAAGTCCAGTCAATGAAAGTAAGTGGACTATTTCTGCTTCGAGTTTGTAATTAACAATATTTTCTTTAGTTACTTAGTATTTAATTAAGTGAAGACCATTTCTAATTTTAAATTAAATTTGATAAGTAAATAAACAACTGCCACACTCTAATTAATAGAGATTTAATTAGGTCATCCCTTCCATTCATATGATTTTACTTTCTACGTATCTTATTTTCTTCTTAATTTTCTTGTGTTTGTCCATAGGCACAGCGGATGGGGCAAGAAACAGCAGGAAATTATCAAGACATGAATGAGTTTAAACTTTTTGGCTTTGGTATTCTTGGTAGAAAAAAAGGTAATTAATTTCTTGTCAGTTTTCAATCTCTATTTATTAATCCTTTGACAGATTGATTAAATGTAAATTCAATAGGCAATCAAAATGGAAGGCAGCATGAAAAACCACGTATTCGATGGGATGAAGATGAACATAAACTGTTTGTAGCTGGTTTGAAATGGCTAGGATATGGTAAGTGGAAGGCAATTTCAACCAATTTTGTGACCACTAGGACCCCTGCACAGGTTGCCAGCCATGCACAAAAACATTGCTTTTATCTGTCTTCAGGCCATGAAAACAAGTCGACAAAAAGAAGCATATTTAACATGAAGTTTGAGGATCATGTAATCTCTCTTTCCCCATTGCATATCATTTTTCTTTTTTTAACATTAATGTTTTCTTGTCTATATAATATAATTATGATTGTCCTTGGATGGACAGGACCTAATGCCTCCTCGAGGATTTCCGACATCGGAGGGAAATAATGCTACCACAAGCTCATCAAAAGTATGTCTCTTTTCCCCACTGAACAAAGCTTATTAATTTAATTCTACTTTCTTGTTTGCTGTTAAAAGGAATTACATTCTTTTTCAAAATAAATAATTACAATATATAATTAATTAATTAATTAATGTATGGTGTTCTTGAATTGACAATCTCCATTTCCTACTCCGTCTTCTCCTGTAACAATACTGAAAAAGATTGATCCAACTTCATCGGAAGTAAGTTTTAATTTTGATTTGAGTTTTATGACAACAATTTTTGAAGTTGTTATATATGTAACCATAAATTAGTTGAACTCTGAAATGGTTACAGGCAAGTGCTTCTTCTTCAACGATCACCATAGCTCATGAGCTTGAAGGGGTAACGTTTATCTACCAGTAGTGTTTTTCTACAAACGAAAAATAAAGTAAATTGAACTGACAATATTGCTTTGATATATGGTCTGATGTATTGATTGCAGGGTAGATATGGGTATTGAAGTAAGATGATGAAGTGATCGGCGCATCATTTCTTGGATTGAGTCAGTCGAATGGCTATAATCTTAATTCCTAAAGCTAGTATTCCATCTTAATTGGAACCATTGGACATAGAAATTAAATAACAAATGAATAATATTTAGATGATTTATCAGTATGTTATCTTGTAATTTGAGATTTAGCTAAATTAGAACATACAATGGTTTGCGTATGCACTTAATGATGTAAGATCAATTTTACAGACAGTGGTTTTGGAAAAATTTGTATCTTTACATCTTTAAATGCATTAATATTATGATGTTTTCTTAATTAGTATTTTTCTTGTTGAATGGTGCACAGGTTCTAATTTTTAAATTAAAATTTTTATGTTATACTAATTTATAAAATATAGGAAAACTAATTATCACATTTTCAAAATTTTAATGAAAATTATTTCTATTTTCCCCACTGTTATTGTGATGTGAACATGCTGCGACACGTATTAAATGTTATAGGCTGTGATTTTCACCAAATATTATATAAAAATAATGTAATATTGTCATTAAGGTTTTCAGAAAGTTTACCCAATTTAAAAAAAATAAATAAATAAATGTGCTTCTTTTACTTTTCTGTAGTAAAAAAAGTCCATGATAAAGCTACCAATCAGCGATTGACAGACGCACGAGCATTTCTGACATTAACGGGTCACTCGACAGCCCAACAAACAAATTGAGATTGTAAACATACAAGTCCCTTTCTATTGTATATTCATAAAAATTATCATAGTTAAACTATTTATATGGAATAGGCTCCCAACAAGTCCTGAAATGATTTCGATCCCGTTTACTGTCTAGCACTACCATGGAAAAAATGTAATATTTGATCAACATCAGCGAATGATATTTATTTTTAAGAAATGTCAAAGTTTATGACTCCCAAGTGTCAATATGATTGAAAGAATTTCATCTTCGTTTTAGTAAAACAAAACTCAAAAATATTTTAAAAAATCTGAATGTCTTTTTGTGAGTGTGACCCTAAACCATAATCACATTCACTCTACCTATTCCTTCTTCGACTGCCTCTGTATCTGCCTTTGTCAGACCCACTTACAAAGTGGAAGCATTATTTCTTTCAGTCTCTTTGTTATCATGTCGGACGATTCCTATTTCATTGTAATGATATGAAAAAGGAAAAAAGAATTTCTATTGTTTTGAGATTGGAATTGAAATTTTGTGGTGGGGATTTTCGGAATTACGGAGGAACATAATTTTGTGATTACATTAGATGGTAGAAAGATTGTCCGTACACATGGGATAAGTTCTTGAAAAAAGGAAGAAAGAAACTAGAAAAAACGACACATGGTTTAGGAACCCCGCCCAATATTTATCGTACTTCTTATGAAAAAATTTGACGAACTGAAAAATTCCGAAGTTCATTAGAGTATGATTCCAAATTTCCAATTTTTTTTGGGTAAAATAAAAAACATGTAAAAGTTAGAAATTAGCAGGATAATAACATGCGGATCCCTATATATCTATAATTTAACAAATAGATCTGTAAATGTCCGTTTACATCGAATTAATTGCCAACTCCTACGGGAAAAATAAAGACTTTTCATTGTGGAGTTACGTCCTCTTAAATTTTAGTGGTCAAAGTTTAATATTATCTGGATGATTTAGTTCTTTTAAAGATTTATTTTATATAAACAGGCAAATTATATTTTTATTCACAAGAATTAAAAATTAAAGAAATTAAATACTAATATCCTGTTAATTTTCTATTCACCAAAAGTTTTAGAACACTGTTGCACATTGATCTTTGAGTTTTACTATTCATTATTGCATTTAGCTGCTTATTCTTTTTTAATGTTCTATATTTTTCTTTGTAAAAATTCATTAGTTTTTGATTCATTTTTGCTAGTTTGTATTTTTTAGCGTGCTAGAGTTCAAATTTTAAGATTTCTAACATGCTTATGTCTTGCAACATTAATTAAGAAGGCATTGAAGAGAAAAAGAAAGCTAAAAATAGAAGAAAAATGCAAAATAGACATAGCCTTGGGCACTTTGGTGCCAACCTAATGCGCTTCAATGCTCAGAACAGCGGTCAAATCAGTCAAAAAGAATAAATAAATTGTATCAGTTAAGATGAATCATACGACAATTTATATATAGATGAAAGATTCTGGATGTCTAGCTTTTGAAGAATTTCTGGGATTAAAAATTAGAGTTCTGTAAAAAAAATATTATATTTTTAATAACTACTGTTCAGGCTGAAATGGAGACCAGATGCATGCATAATCAAGTCGGAATCGTGGGCGCTTCGATGCCCAAAACTATTGCTAGGCATCCAGTCAGAATTTGAGAAAATACCTTGGAGTGCCAGGGCAATCCGACGAGGCTCCTTTGGTTTTTCTCACTTATTTGCTTCCAAACTCAAATCATTTCAAATTAGCTCTATAAAAAACATCATTAGGGTTTTTACAAATGGGAGAGTAGAGGGATTTGAAGCCTAGTACTAAGGAGAATTTACTTCCCAAAGAGAGAAAGAGAAAAGAAGAGGGAAAAGAACAAGGGCTTCAAGAGAAAAATTGCACAATTCAGAGGTAGAAGAGCGCAATTTGGCATCATTCTATAACTTTTTCTCTTATCCTTCATATGTAGAATAGAGATGTTATTTTTATTATGTTCTATGTGCCTTTTAGGAATTTAATATAGTTAAACTATGATCACTTAAATTATTTTATTTTCAATTAGTTAATGATTGTTCCTTTCTAATATGTTGCTATTTCGATTTACACTCAAGGCTTTTATTGACTTGAACACTTTGTTACATGATTTTATTTTTTAATGTGAGATCGAGAGGTGATTATGGAATTTGCATGGTGGAAATACTACATATCATGATAGAATAGTAATATTTATAAAATGTGTGCAAATTATGTGTTTCTTTGCTCGTAATGCGTTTCGATAAGTGCAAGGTTTCTACGAAAGTGTTCAAACCTGTTTATTCAAGTAGAATTATTAATATTCATGAGACTTTTAGGATTATATTTAGAAAAATGTGGAGGCAATTATGGAATGTCGTTAGTTAGTTTATGTGCAATAGTTATGCATGATTAGTTTAATAAACTCAACTCTCTAGAATTTAAGTCTACCGATCCTCCTTTTGTTTACTTAGTACTTAGGTCGTGGTGTGAATTTTATGTCGTTTGAATTTTAATTTTGTTTAGTTTAGTTTTACTTGCTTTTTGTATTCAAATAAAATTAGAGTTAA
>JAWDEX010000017.1:1898810-1928571 GCA_035221805.1 Trichilia hirta
GCGGTATGTGGAGACAGGAATTGCATCAAGCTTATCTTCGTGATCGGTTTGACGATCTTCTTGGTCATCATTTTGTTCTTGATTTTCAGGAAAGTAGTTTGAATTTGATCCTTGGAAACATTGGAGGCATGGGAAGAGCATGTAGATGAGCAAGCAAGTGCAACCAACGAAAATAACTACGATAATGAGTGACAGTGCTGTTGGGAATCGGTTGAACCCAAAGGGTTTAGGAGGTGGAGCTCCTGTAGGGGCGCCATTTTGATCGGCAATTAAGTTTACAGTGGCCATGGTTTTATGCATAGAAAATTAGAGTTGGCTTAATTGGCTGTGGAAATTAGAAATTAATACCATATATATGTATGCTACCCGAAATATGGAAGAGCAATAATTAGTGATTGGTTTACAAAATTTCAGTAATATCATCATTATATATGTAGAGAGAGATTAAAGTTTGTAATACGATCATTCGCTTACGGTTCATTTTCATTTTTTTCCCTCTTAAAATTTCATCCATTGGTTTATAATTTCAAATTATAAAAGACTTGTTATCTTTTAGAATCTAAGTTATGACTACTTCATGTTTATTATTTTTTATTTTTTATTTTTGTGTGTCATGTGTTGTATATTTAGATACAATAGCACCTTTTATTGTAAATATTATACATATTAATTATCAAACAAAAAAATGGAAAAAAAAGAAAAAAGAAAAAACTTGAATTCTTTCCATAGCATTTTTTTGTTCTGTTTCCATTATATATTGCACTTTGAGTGGATTCCAATTAATAAAGGACAGCAGAATTTTGTAAAATTCCCATTAATGAAATGCCTGCCACATTAACAAGTCTGTCTAATGAATTGCCACACCCAATATAGGTGGTATATTCAAAATTATTGGCTATAGATTAATAGATGAACGACAGTTAGGTTTCATATACGAAGTCAGAGATGCTTGAATTACCCTTTTGTTTGTTTTTCAGCAACTAAGAAAGGTGAATATAAACGAAAACAAAAGGAAAAGAGAGGAAGAGAAATAAGATTCTAGAATTGATGTTGTAATGCATGAGAAGGAAAAGAAAGGGAAGCGTTGGTTACAGTAAACCATATTGAAAGTCACAAATATGGCCATACCCTCTTCATTCACATGTGTTGACAAAGGTTAAAGTGGATCTCAAATTTCTAAAAAGATTGTATTAAGAGCAATATTACATATACAAATCTTTATATAAATTAATGTCATCTAAAAATTAAAAAAAAAAAAAATTATGAAACAATAATATAACAACATCACATTAATTTGCATATAAATTTATATTTGTAATATTGTTGTTTTATAAATGAGAAATCGTTGCACCTCAGATATAGGAGACAACCATCAATGAATATTACAATTACCACAGGTAGTATACCAAATTTTACTTAATAACAACTAATTGAACAATTGAAAGATATGAAGCAAGCCATTGATGAACACAGTACTTAATTATGGAACATGTGCATACACCTAGGCAAAGATTTTACAGTATCGCCATTCATATATTTATTCAAGTATTTGAGTTAATGTCATGTTGAAAAGACTTAATGGAAGAAGAATGTGTCAAAATATATTGCCATAAAAATTATTTTAGACTTGTCTTGATCATGATTTTAAGTGATTTGACAACATATAATAGATGGAAGAGGTTTTGATATTATTATTCTCTTGGGCTTCTCTGAAAGAGTCCAATTACTTTAAACACCTAAGCTGATTGAACCTAAAGAAAAAAATTATATTTTTTTCGAGAAGTCTTATTATACATATTTAAAAAATAAGACAAAGAACATCATAGAATAGCACGGTATCTAACAATTATTGACTTTACTAAATGTTAACGTAGATATAGAAAATATTCTAAAATAATTACATACGGGAGTTCTTTAGTAGATAATTGTAAAAATATTAAATATAAATATTAATTTATATAATTAAATTTGTTTACTTGACAATATTTTAAATACGTTAAATACGAACTTTTATTTTCAACCCTTGGATAAATCCAAGGGCTGATTTTCTTCGATTCCTTATTTAGCTTGCGTGTGAAAATTAACGAAAGCCGACCGTAAAGCTTTAGCCGTAGCTGCCCAAGCAATAATCAATTGTGGTATTTTTTTTGAACTAATAAAAAAATATAATTTTTCTCTCTTCAAGTGTAATTATTGAAAATAATAAATCAGTAATTGATTCTGGTAGCAGCATCTAATACCTGCACGCATTTTTTTTTTAGTATTTTATTAAGAATTTGTTAAACAGTAGCGTTAACGCTCTTAATAAGATTATTTTATTTAATAAATTATAATTTTAATATATAAAAATCTCATTAATTATTATAATAAATATAAAAATTATAAATAATAAATATAAAATTTTTAACTAGTGCTTTAAAAATACTGTTTGAAAAAACCCTTTTATGAATATAAAAATATAAATTTTACTAATGAGTGTATTTTTTTATATTTAAAAAATTATAATGTATTGAAATTTATAAAAACTACTTATTAATTACTATATTAAATACAAAAAAATGACTATAAATAATAAATATAAAAATTTTACGAAGAACACTCTTTAAAAAAATTCTAAAAATATATATTCCTCTTTAAGTATGATTATTGAAAACGAAAAATAAACACTCTACTCTTGCAACTCTTCCCAATTTCTTTATGCCACTAACAGAGAAGAGTATACGTGGCAATATATAACTTTTCCTTGCTGTTTGATCCCATATGCTCATAAAAGAACTAAAGACTTTGTAAGCATCATGAAATAGCAAGTATCAAATCAATCAAATAGAAGAAATATGAGAAGTGTGATTTAATTTTGTGGTTGATTAGTTTGAACGGATAGCTCAAATCGTTTGAATGAATTCTTGCAAGTTAAAAGACATAGTGCATGAAAAAATTAAGTCGAATAAATGGAGAAATTTATTTTATCAATTAAACAAAAAAAAAAAATAAGTCAAAGGATTTGATAAAATTTATTCGACTAAATTGAGGAATTTGTCTGATAGAATAGAGTAAATTTCTGTTGATCAAGTTTGATTTTAAATTTTTTAATTTCTTTAGAAATTTTGTTTAAATGGGACATCTTATAAGTTAAAAAGGAGGTTTTCTAGAAACGAATTTAGGTTAATAAAAAACTTAGATAGAACACGAGATAAAAAGAAAGAGCAATAAATTTAAATATTGTTCTTGATTTTGTAATCATTAAAACTCTAGTTAAATATAAATTATTCTTTTATGTAATCTTACTTTTTCTTTTACAGTTTGCATTTTATTTTTTTTTTTGTAAATTATAACTTTACTTTATTCTCGAGGGTTATTACTTACGTAGTTTGTGTTTTTTTTGTAAATTATAACTTCACTTTATTCTTGAGGGTTATTGAGTGATCAAATAGCTTCTATATCAGCAAGCATTTTAACAATTTATTAGTTTGTTTTCTAGATAAATGGCATCAGAACTTATTAAAAAATAACAGATTAAAAAAGACCAATAATGGAGAACACCAAATTCACTATTAAAAAATACACAAGAAATAAAGATTTCAATCTTTGAAAATTGAAGATGTGAATCTTAGTTGACCATGAAGGCCTAAACTTGGCATTTAACGGAGAAAAGGCTAAATAATCAAAGACAAGGAAATTAAAAGAAAAGCAAGGAGTGCTTTGATGTTGTCCTTATTAAACAAGGTCTTAAGAGAAATCTCACAACAACAACAACAACGCCAAAAAAAAAATAAATAAATAAATGGGGAAATGGCTAAAGAGATTTGACAAAAGCTTAAAGACAAATACATGACAAAATCTATAGCAAAGCAGTTCTACCTAAAGAAAAAGATATACTCGTTCTACTTGAAAGAAGGTTGAGTTCAATACTTTTAACAAATTTCATGGCCTCAATTGGAGGTGTATTTAACTACAAGATACACTTGACAGAGATTCACCTATATCAGTGTGGAATTGGATCGATTCCTATGAAAGCTAGGCGGGTAGCTCTAGAAACACTCATGAAAATCAGGAAACCACATTGCCATCAAAGTGGGACACCGCAAAATATCAATACTATGTGAAAATTTAATATGATTATTTAGTCCAATAATTTGCATAAAATCAGCTCTGATTCATAGAAATTTTAATATTTCATCAAGTTCTTGCAAATCACAATTGGATGCCTGGTTCATAGCTTTGAAAGCACCAGTTCATATACATTAAATTCTAATTTGATGAAGAAAGATTGTGTATTTTTAGAATATATGGAGGGATTGTAGCTATACAGAGAGTGTGTTCCGAAAACACACACACATTTTAATTGGGCTGCTATGAAATTAAATTACTTGATTAATGTTTGTGATGGAGTTACAAAGTTGGTTAATGCTAGTGATGGAGTTACAAAAATTAGTTCATTTTAAATCCAAAATTGTGGCAGTTTCATGACATAAATGTAAGGTATAATTGCTGCAATTAACTAAACCATAACAACAAAAATTTCTTCAACTATATAAGCGGGGGTTACTGGCAACAGTAGAGATGAATTGAAAGCATTCCTTCCTTAAATGTTTGCTTGCTATTCTTACTTTTTTCTTCACTATTAATATCTCCTACGTTGTTCTAAAATTATTGCATTTGGAAATGCACCCTTGCAATAATCTGGCCATTGAATCATGCAGAAGGCACCGTCTTTCGACACCCGAGTTTGCACCAAGAAATCTTCCTAGAAGGGCGAAAATCTGTTCTTTAGGATAGTGATAACATGCCTTAACTGCTTCTATTATTTTACTCGTTTTTGTTGCTATTTTCAGGTACTATAGCTGCTGTCGTTCTTGTTGCTGTCTTCCAGTGTTTTTCAGCTGCTGCTTGCGTGCTGAGTCTGCTGTTGTCCCTGCTGGTTATACTTGAATTTACTGCTGTTTGCTTGTTCTTGCTTTTGTTTTCGTGCTAGTTTTTCACTACTGTTTACCTGCTAATTCTTACTTCAGTTCTTTCTGATTTATTGCCGAATCTTGCTTTTTCTTGCTGCATTCTTATTGTTGTTTTTCTACTACCGTTAGTTGTAATTTGGTTACAGATCTCTGGTGTATTTTACTGCTTGTTGCTGCCTTGATCCGTTTAAAAGTTTTCGACATATATTAGTAAAATATAGGACTACAACTGGATTCAAATACGTTATTGCATATGCATCCTATCTTCTGTGTTAATTGTGAACATGCCAACTACAGATGAAATATTTAATTAATATATTCAAATATATTTTACATCAATTAATAATTTTATATGGTTCAACTTTCAAAAAATTATCAAAACTCGTGCTTTTATAAGCAATAATACTTAAATTTATTTTGGTATTTACATTTGCATAAACGCTATAGACGCCATCAACTTTGTTATTGCTAAGGTTAAGTTCATCACAAGTTTTGAAGAATTTATAAAACTAAAAGATAAATCAATAGAATGACTATAACCAAAAGCTTAATTAAAAATATATAACAAGTTGTTCAGCTTCCATTCTGAATTCTGTAATATAAATAAACAGAATCAAATTCAGAAAGCAATGCAACTTAGCTTTAGAAATTAAGTTGTAAAATATATTTAATAACACCAATTTTTTATAGGACTTACTCATATTTTAACTAATATTTCAGATTTCAGATTTCATTCCACACCAATAGCTATTTAATATGAATAAACAGTGACACAAATTCAGAAAGCAATGCATCTCAAACAAAAGTTAGTGTGGATTGCCGATTTTTACTCGGCTTTGTAAGCTAAGCAGTAAAATATATTTAATAACACTGATTTTTTTTTTCTCTCCATTCCACACCACTAACTGTGAAGTAAAAATAAAAAATAATTGTGTGACCATAGTACTTCAATACCAAATATACTTTTAGTCTTACAAAAATAGAAAACATCTTCTGACAGTATGAAAGAAAAAAATTGCAGAAAAAGGGAGAGATGGGAGTGGTGGTCTGGTCGGGGGAGTTCCATTTCCATACTGTCAAAAAAATGTGGTAATATCATTCGAGTAAGTAAACTTTATCATTTTCATAAATACAGAATAATGTTTTCATTTACATAATTTAGGTTCGTAAATCTTACCGAAGTAATGAAATTATCCTCACAATTTTGAATATAAAGGTGATTATAAACCATCACAATGTAGTAGTACACAATTTAATGCTGAAGGGTATATATTTATAAGTTATTCCAATATAATAAGGTGCCTATTTCATATAATTAAATACACCGTCTCTCTCTCTCTCTCTCTCTCTCTCTCTCTATCTATCTATCTATCTATCTATCTATAATTTTATTAAAACAATTAACATATTATTTCATATTATTCGATTGTCAGAAACATGTGAGTAAAGATATACAAGACTTCACCTTAAAAGTGACACGACAAATGATGGAAGTGAATCAAACTTTTGATAAATGCTTGCATATAGAATGAAGCAAAGAATTCAGTACTGCTCCTTTGTTTTATCCATCACATAATAAATAAATTAGATTGTCAACATTGGTTTTTCCAAGTAATTACCACTCCGTTCAAAACAAATTAAGAGAAGGCATAGTATATGAAAAAGAAAGTTGTGGTAAAATATATAATTTTCATAGGTTTTAGGTTATTATATAGAGTAGAGACACACTTAAGACGTTTCACCCAGATTATGACTAATATAGATAATAATTAATGATGATGATAACGGACTTCACTTATTTGCATGCATCATCATATGTAAATTTTTCTTCAATTTAATTGTGCTCATGGATTGTAAAGTAAAATCAAAGGTTTGATGATCCAGAGTTAATTAACCATATGTACGCCACAGCAAGAGCAAGGTCAATGATTATTTTGCATTCTAAAAGAGGAACTCCGAAAGTAGGTATTTTCTATGTCTAGAAAAAGTCCAATATGGACGAACAAATTAAATTAATTACAGCACTCTCTCTAGACTCTCCTAAGAGCAGAATGTCCTAGATTATTTTAATGAAATCTCTTAGGTATTTACTTTAATTAATCAATGCAGTTAATAGGAACTAAATAGCGAGTTTAACATGGTATTTAAATACAAGATTTAGTAGGTTGTAAGGCCAGGTCTAGAGAGAACACTTAGCAAGATCAATGAACGTTTACTTAAGAATGGCTTCCAAAGTTCTAATTAATGTGAGCATATTTCTATAACACCATATAACATAAATTACAAAAACGAAAACGAAAGACAGAAAAACGAAAACCAAGTTGTGGTGCAAATTATTTTGAACCGTTTACATGCATAAAGATTCATCCATGATCAACGAATGGGCGAGGTGGTGTCAAATCTTGCAGAAAAGCTAGCACCAATGCTGAGCCGAAGAACTTTCAATAAAGAAAGATATCGATGAGATGAGTGCCTGCCTGACTCAGTATATAGCCTTTGAAACTTACTTAGTTTGCAACGGGGCCTAATGACTAGCAAGCATACGCATGACACGATTTTGCAATTTTGATGAACATTTTTCAACTCTCTGACAACCAAGAGAGCATAGTGGCAGACCAGATTAAAGAGACGCTAGATTGTTTTATAGAGTGTAATTTATTTATTTATTTTTGAAAGGTACAAAATGCAATTTTGATAGAAATGAACTGGGTGAATTTCAAGGGACCAACCTGTGGTACGAACTCGTCAGCATTGATTTATCGTAGTTAATTTACAGTGAAATAATTTACCCAGCTGAGTTTTTGCAGGAAATGCAGCAGGTAGCTTGTGAAAATGAAGTGTCAAAAGGAAAAGGGCTTTTATTGAACGTACAATTATAACGCTAATCTCAAGGTTCAGACGAAAGAGGGATACAGACCTGTTTAAAAGGGGAGAGAGTCCTCTGGCAGATCAACCATTAACACCTTCAGGAAAATAAATAGCAAAAAAGAATTCTGATCTCTCAAACCGAAGTACTGTTCTTCACCATAGATAGTTCACAAAAACTCTTCTTTAAGGTTTTATCAGTAGTAAGTCAGTCTTTTCATCTCTGATTGTAGAAGTTCTGTAGTTGTTTACCTGAAACAAACATAAAACTACTTTATTCTCAAAGCAAATTGGTTTTCTTCTCTATCACATAGGTACTTTGGATAAATATTGTAAAAGGATTTACCAGCAATAACTCAGTCTTTTCTACCCAGATTTCTTAGAAGTCGTGCAATTATCGTCCGAAATAACAGCAAAGGTACTCTCTCAAACTCAAAGTAAAGTGCTTTTCTTCTCCTTCTCCACAGATATATAGTTTAAATAAACGGTACTGCTTTACAAGAGGGTTTCTCAGTAGTAGTAACTCAGCTCATTCTCTATCGTAGAAAGTGTTCCAATGGAGCGAGTTTCGATCAACGAAGGCAGTAGTTCAACGTCATTAATTAAATTTCTTCCTGAAGTCTTTCCTGTAGAAAGCATTACCAGATTACCTGATCCTTACCGACAACCTAAAAAACTTTATTATTGCAATTTATGCGGTAAAGAGTTTCGTTCCTTTCAAGCTATGGGTGGTCATATGAACGCTCATAAAATAGAGAGAGCGGACCTAAAAGAGCGAGCAAGGAAGATAGCCTTACTTAAGGAGAGAGCACTGAGGGCTGCCACAGAAGAGACAGCAAAGAGAATAACCTTCCTTAAGCAAAGAGCTGAGAGAGCCGACGTAAAAAATATAGCAGAAAAATTCTCCATTAAGCAGCGCGTGCATCCGTTTGTGGCTGCTGAGCATTCTGTGCCTTTCCTATTCAACTGCCAAAGAAGACATTATTACTCTCCCCGGCGTCCACCTTTGTCCGAATCTCATTCTGTTCACATGTTTCATGCATTCGTAGGATCTAAGTCTGATGAAGAATATGAAAATATGAAAAAGTTCGGACATTATGAGACTGGGGGCAACAACAAAAGCAGGAATGATCTGCAAGAGGACGTGGATTTAGAGATTAGACTCGGGAATTATAATTTGGATCTTGAACTTAAACTTTGTTAGACAGCAACTCTGAGAATTAAGTAAATTACTTGATAATTATGGATATATTAGTTTTTAAATAATTTCTTTTGTAGACTGTGCATGTATTATGATAGAGCTTCACGTCTTAAGACATTCAAATTTGAATTTACTAATACATTTATTGTCCAAAAACAAACATAAATTCGATAGTAAAGATTCGATGTATCCGTCCATTTAATTCTGATCATCGATGGATATATAATGAAATCTACTATATGGGTTTGGAGGTCTCAGTTAGTTTTTAGCTTCTCCAATGAATTTCGGACATAATTTTCGGAAGTCCCCCGTATTTCTAGTTTTATTTTTTGTTTTTATGACTTTTCATCCTTGCTTTGTATTCGATAATTAAAAAAATTAAATATATAATGAGAAAAGCAATGGGAAAAATTATTAAAAAAAATAGAGTACAGTACAATCTGATACACCATAGCACACCCTCTATCTAAGTAGTCTTAACCTAGTACGCCAGAGATCGTTGTTTGTGAATAAAGTTATAGTAGCTAACTAGGGGTCATGCCAAGCACCAATGGATTGTCTAGTATATTCATATACTTCTTTTTTTTTCACCCTTTTATTGTAATCTCTAGATCTCGTATTACAATTTTTATTATTTTATTATAATTTTAATTGGTATAAAATATAATAAAGAATTAACAATTTAAATATAAATGCTGGCGGGTGCATGTAGAACCATGTTTCTCGTGGATTCTGTTTCTGCTTGATTTCTTGTGCAAGGAACAGTAGCGAATTTATGTTTCCTTTACCTAGACATAGTAGCTCTTCTATAGTCGCATGTCTTTTCATATCACTCACGCTGCCCAATTAAAAGGATTTAAAGTAAAAAGAGAAAGAAAAGATATCCATCAACGCAAGACTTGAGACTCTTGAGTTCAGATATTCTCAGATGGCATTCGTGTCCATATGGAAAATACAAAAGAAGAAAGTGTTTCAATACATACTCAATATTAGGAGTAAATTAAATTAGAACTTTGTTTCTCCACATCGTTATGCTTGAATTTTGGTGGAATAATATCCTGGCTTTTGCGGGATTTTTTTCTTTTTTTCTTTTTTGTTTTCACATAGGAATATACGATTTCTCCACTTCTAGCAAATACATCCTTACAGCAGGGTTGTTTTTTAAACGATATTCATTGACAAAACCATGACAATTTTTTATAGTTCATCCACCAACCAAACAAGAGTATTAGAAAGTGATAAAATCTACTTTGGCAATATCTAAAAATATATTGATTCTTAGTATTAAAAGATTTTCTTTTATCAAATCAACGACATTTGTTGAGTTTGTTTCAACAACTAAGGATGATAATCATGAACACAGACAACATAGATTCTGCTTTTGCGTTCTAAATATCTACAAATGGATACATACTCTTATTCATATTAGATTGCAATTTTACAGTATTTCATGAAATAAAAAAAATTATAGAAGTAATTTACGGAAATTTTAATAGTTTTATTCCGTTGTTATGATTAAAAATCATGAATCATGATTGCATAGTTATCATTAAAAATCATTTTTGCTTTGGAATTTCAAAGGTTGAGAAACTTGGGTAGCTGCAACTTTCATTTACCATGCAGGATGGGGTTTGCTATGTACTTACTAGAAATGCAAAAACTTTATTTAGATTAGATTTATATTAAGACTTCACTTAATTATGATATAAGATCATAAAAGGTAGATGAAAAAATAATTAAACATTGCATACGTGGCTTTCTTTTTTTGTTTTATCACAAATGATCTTTGTGTAATGGGATTTGCCAACAAACTTTTAAAAAATTTATTTTCAATGGGTTTTGCTAAACAATGCCTTGCACCGATTAAAAATCTTATATTTAGTATTTATAATAATTTCTTTGTATTTAATATAACAATTAATAAATACATTTTATATATTGAAAATTATGACTTATTAAATATAATAATTTAACCAAAGGTACTGTCTAGTAAAACTTATTTTGAATTGCATGCTTCAACAAAATATTATTGAGTGTCAAAAATTTACCTCAAATTAAGGAGACTATCAGATACTAATTAATGTGGGTTAATGTTTAGGTAATTATTTTGTCCTTGAACTTTAAATGAAGTAATTGCATTTATATAGGCTGTTCTGGAGACAATGAACTTGGAGACCCGAAGTAGTTAACAAAGCAATTAATTTTACCGAAAAATACAGAATATCATAAACTAGAGCGAAGAGTTGTTATTTTTTAGTTGATAAGAAGAAATTCGTACAAAATTGAATTGAAGATTTTTAATTCGGTACTGATTTAAAATTGTTTAATCTTTTAAAAATCTTTTGACACTTGTATTTTTTTATTTATATAATATTAAAATTTTTTTTTTATTTCACACAAATTCTAAAATTATTATTCTTCAATAAAATTGTCTCTACATACAATTAAAAAATAAACTTTTAATTTCTTCAATAAAATTGCCTCTAATAAAATAAAAAATAAAATCTTAATTTCTTCAACCTATTTTTAGCGATAAATTATACCTATTTGATTTTTTTTTTTTTATTATATTAATTCTTGTAACAATGCCAAACGGCCAAAGGATTTTAGCCAGAATCTGTCCCTGAGTAGAAGATAAATTATGTTTATGTGCTTATACTTTGCTAAAACGATAAATAATGAGATCACTTTTATTTTTATTTCATAAAAGTTCTTAAATTATTATCTTTTAATAGTACTGAGTCCGCATTGGATAATATTCCATATTCAAAATATATTAAAAAATGAAATATTCCAAAAATAAATATTTTAATTTTTTTTATTAATTATTATGATAAAATTACATCAAGTTAATCTCATGTCTCTCACATTTTGAAAAAGAGAAAAATAATTATAGTGAGAAAAAAATATTTTTTCTTATTTTTTATTGATATTTAAAAAATAAAAGAGATAATTAGATACAGAAAATACTTTTTTTGTTATTAATATTTACATAAAAATAAAAAAGAATTTTATTGTGATTTTTGTAAATTTGTCCATTTATTTTTGAGACTAGAAATATACAAAATAAAAGTTTTAAAAAAAACAAAGAA
Organism: Trichilia hirta; assembly: GCA_035221805.1. Lineage (NCBI taxonomy): Eukaryota > Viridiplantae > Streptophyta > Magnoliopsida > Sapindales > Meliaceae > Trichilia > Trichilia hirta. The sequence continues at coordinate 1,910,921 of JAWDEX010000017.1, forward strand.
AATAATCGAAGTATAATTTATCCTAAGATTGAAAAACTGAAGAGTTTATTTTCTAATTGTATGTAGAGGCAATTTTATTGAAGGATAATAATTTTAGGATTTTCATGAAATAAAATAAAACCATATTAATTTTTTATTATTTTATTTTATTGTAACACAAGGACGTGAATATAGTTTACCTGTGAGGACAGACACCGGCTACAATCCTCGGGCAATTAATGTGTCATGAGTTGAATCGTATTATTCATTGATTAGTATTCGTATTTATCCCAGTAAGAATAATACTAATTAATACTTAATAAATCACTATTTATTAATACTTAATACTAATTAATTAATCTGTTAGTAGTTGAGAAATAAACTTTGTATTTTAATTCCACGAAACTAGCATTCTTAGCGGGAGGAGACATACCAAATATACTCAATTTAATTTAATTATTATGATTACATCCTGAAAAATGAGTAATTTTTCAGTAGCAACTATAAGCATAGCATTACAACGACTCCTTTTTGTGTTTTGTTGCTTTTTTTGTTAATCCGTTCTTTTGATAATGAAAATTTTCACCCCTAATCTAGAGAATTTCTATTGATACCACTGGTTAAATCTTTATTTTGCCTGATTTTGTTGGTAGTTTTGGTGAGATGTGTTCTTATGAATATGAATACGAAGCTTCAGTATCTTAGATATGGAAGATTTAAGTAATTTTCTCATCTCCTTTTGTTGTTGGGTATTTCTTTTTTGGAATTTAGAGTCTTCATAACTCAGATTAGAAATATTTTAGCATCGGTTTTTGTAGAATATTTTTTATTATATTATTTAAAAAAGCCGATTATAATACTAAAGTGGAGATTGAAAGAGCCAATTCATACGAGCTCAAAAATATTTCTATTGACTATCCTTTGTGAAGACGCTAGTTGTGCACTTGAAAATGTAATACAATTTATGACTCTGATTAGAAATATTTTTTATTATATTTATGTATGTATGTATGTATGTATATTTTTTTTTTGGTTAAGTTATACGATTTAACAAAGTAATACAATGAAAATGTAAAAAATAAATTAAAACTGAAATTTCAAAAAAATTTCATAAAAGATATATTTTTTTAATTGAAAGCTTATTAAAATAATAATATAAAAACTAACAATTTAATAACATACCAAATATAATAATCTAAATTAATAAAGAAAAATGCTTTCTAAAATACTAACATTTTTAATTTTGACCCACATCAAAATTGTGTTATTTCTAACTATTTTTAATTAATATTACTCAATTAGATATAAATCATACTTAACTGGTTAAGACAAACCTTTAACTCCCTTATATTGCTTTATTTTCTTATTTGCAGCGTTTTCTTATTTTTGTTTTCTAGAAGTTCATAATCAAAAATATATTGTAAACTACCAAAAATAATTTGTTAATTGTTAGATTGGTTGTAATTCCAGAAAACGCTCAAAACCTTACCGAATTGGTTGAAAGGCAAGGCCAGAAAGAACACCAAGAACAGTACTCTTGGCTCAAGGTGATGATAATAAGGTGAATAATGCCGTAGCCATTAACTAGAACAAGCCAAATTGATTGAGTCGCACAATTGAAAATGTTTCAGTTAGTGCCCTGCACCCAGGCATCACATTCATCAATGGCAATAATGCTTACCATTTAATTTTCGTAATTGTCAACTTAGGATTTTAGTGTTTTCCATGAAAAAAAAAAAATCAAATTAACGAATAAAACAGAATTAAAGAGAGAGAGAGAGAGTCTTTTACATTGCTATCGCCAGATTGAGTTTCAGAAATTTGGATTCGGCATTAATCTAACCTTTTATTCAACAAATTCATAAGTAATAAATAAAAAAGATAATAAAAGATCAAACTTGACGTTATATAATTAAAAAAAAAAAAAATACTCGTTTCAAAAATTTTTTAAAAGGTTAAGTAATTTTATGTGAGCATTGAATTTTAATTTAATTTTCAGAGAAAATTTTGAGAGCCTAGCCTTGCGCTTATGAACTAAGTAATGGAATTCATTATGTGTATAATGTAAAAGATTTTTTCATTTCTTAAATGAAATAGATCAATTTTTTTTTTTTTCAAATAAACCAAGTCGGTTCGATTTTATAAGAGTAAATGTGTCAAATTGGTAAATTTAAATGAAAAAATACAAACACTAGAGAATAATTGGTATGTTTAGAAAAGTAGGAAAGAAAACCTGAAAGCCTCACCAAGTGATGATGCCGATGAAACAGATGGAAACAATCTGGGATTGCAAGAAAGGCAGAAGTTGATTTACAGGTTGGTGAAAGTTCCAGAAGCTGACAACGAAAAGTTATTGTTGACGATCAAGAACCGCTTTGATCGGGAAAACTTTTCTTTTGTTTTACTGTATCAGGCATGCATTGTTTTGTTTTGTTTTTTTAATTTACTTGTCAGCCATACTGTTCTGCTTCCTGAAGTCTAGTTTTCAGGTGTATTTACTTTTGAGTTTGTTTGTTTTTTCCTTGGAGGGATACTTTTGAGTCCGGAATTGGTTTATAGGAAGAGTCCACGATTCATCAGCAGCCAAAACTACTACTTTTAAGTTTTGTGTAATGATTTTCTGCAATTTTTCTGGTATTTTTCTCAGAGTTGGGATGGAACTTCCTGAAATTGAAGTTCGAGTTGAAAATTTTAGAAGTTAAAAGCAGAAGCGCGTTCAGGAAGCAGAGCTTTGCCAGCATTCCTTGACTTCTTTGTAAACATGATAGCGGTAACAACTTGTTAAATATAACATAGATAGTTTATTTTGTCATTTATTTTTTCTTTTATAATTTAACTTTGTCCTTTGGTTCGAAGGGTGTCTTGAATTCTCTCCTTATTCTTTCGACTGGGAAGAAACAATTGGCAATCCTGAAAAACGTCAACGGAATCATAAAGCCGAGCAGGTGAGAATTGAATTACATACTTTTTGTTGGGAGGGTAGAGCTTAGGGTTCTTTATTTCTGATTTTGTTCCTCGTCTTGTTGCAGGATGACGTTACTTTTGGGTCCTCCGGGTTCTGGAAAGACAACTCTGTTGTTGGCTTTGGCCCCAAACCTTGATTGTAGTGTAAAGGTGATTTTATAAATTAAAAAGCTTATATTTTATACAGGGATTTCCCTAGTGGCTATTACGAGAAACGAATTCTGTCAAGTAGTTCTCAAGCAGGTTAACATACAATGGCTACGAAATGCTCGAATTTGTTCCCCAGAGAACTGCTGCTTATATCAGTCAATCAAGATGATGTCCATACAGCACAAATGACTGTCAGGGAATCCTTCGCATTCTGTGCAAGATGCCAAGGGGTCGGGTCTCGTCATGTTTAGTTTGATGGGTTTTAAATTTTTTATTTTTAGAGGTCGTTGCTTTTGGTTCTGTTTTAAAGGTTTTTGATTTTGTAAAATGCAGAAATGTACATGGAGTTGGCCAGAAGGGAGAAAGCAGCAAATATTAAACCCGATCCTGATATTGTTGTCTTCATGAAGGTGAGAAAAGTTGAAATTTGTTTAAGCAAAATTTAGATTTTTGTTCTAAAGCTTTTCTTGAGTATGGTCTTTCTATGGGTCTTGTTAGCTTCCATGTTCAATTCCTGCCATGTTGAATCATTTATGGAGTGGTTTATTTCATTTATCTTTAATTTGTTCTGAGTTAGCAAATAGAATTTGCTTGGAATTGGAATAAATATGTTGTCGATTTATGCTCATAATGTTGAATTTATTGCCTCTATTAAATTTCATGTCACAGGCACTAGCAACAGAAGGCCAACAAACAAGTATGGTAACTGATTATATTCTGAAGGTAATGTTATCGCAAATCACTCTAAAAAATATAAATTATTACTAAGAAAAAGATCATAATTTCTCCAGTTTGTCATTTTTCCTCATAAATTACAGGTTTTAGGACTGGAAATTTGTGCTGATACCCTGATAGGTGTGATCCTATGTTGAGAGGTATGTCTGGAGGACAAAGGAAACGTGTTGCAACAGCTAATTGACAGACTCCGTGAATTCATTTTTATTGCAAAGAATATGTGAATCCCCCATCCATTGTCATTCAAGCATATCAGAATTTTCTAATAATTGAATTAAACGTGAAATGATGGTTGGACCAGCAAAGGCTTTGTTCGTGGATAAGATATTTTCTGGTTTGGATGGTTCAATAGCTTTCTTTCCAAATTGTGAATTAAGGCAATATGTTCACATCCTTAATGGAACAACCTTGATATCTCTCCTACGACCAGCAGTGGAGACCTACGATCTCTTTGATGATATAATCCTTGTATCTGATGGGCAAATAGTGTACCAAGGTCCACGTGAACAAGTGCTAGAATTTTTTGAATACACGTGATTTAAATGTCCTAAAAGAAAAGCGTGGCTGACTTCTTGCAAGAAGTAAGTGCTGATGGAACTATTGTAAAACATTAGCTCCATTTCAAAATTTATAGGTAATACAAGGAAAGTTGATCTGGCATTAAGATAATCGGCATCATATTTATATTCCGATATTCAATCTTCATAATTAATGAAATGTTGCAGGTGACACCAAGGAAATATCAGCAGCGGTATTGGGTATGCCAAGAAGATGCTTATAGGTTTGTCACAGTCAACAAGTAATTCTCTGAGAAATTCCAATCATTCCATCTGGAAGGGAACCTCAGTTATGATCTTGCATGTCCATTTGATAAGAAGTCCTCCCACCCGGCTGCTTTGGCCACCAGAAAGTATGGTGTTAGCAAGAAGGAGTTATTGAAAGCTTGCTTCTATAAAGAACTATTGTTGATGAAAAGGAATTCTTTTGTCTATAAATTCAAACTCCTCCAAGTGGGTATCAACTTCCTTTTACCTTGGTTTAATCTTTTATTGAAGAGATAATGAATTTCTGATTGTTTCTGCTTCTCCTAGTTTATAGTGGCAACGATTGCCATGACACTCTTCTTGTGCACCAATATGCACCGTGATTCATTAACCGATGGAGTTTACATGGGTGAGTAATTCTTCACTGTTGTTATGGTCATGTTTAATCAAATGGCAGAGATTCCTATGACCATAACAAAGCTTCCTGTTTTCTATAAGAAAAGAGACCCGCGATTTTATCCTTCGTGGTCGTATGATCTTTTGGCATGGGTCCTCAAGATCCCCGAATCATTTATAAAGGTTACCATTTGGGTATTGACAACTTATTATGAAACTGGACTTGATCTTCATGTTGAAAAATAATAAGAGAGAAAAAGTGAAAAAATTTGCTACTCACCAGTGAAGATTTATTTTACATGTCGATCTTTGATCTAACTGTTTCGTAAAGTTATCTACTTGCTTTATTTTTTTCAGGTAGTGCTTGCTGCTCTTGCTTGTTAACCAGATATCTTCTGCATTGTTCCGTTTAATTGCAGCAGCAGGAAGGAGCATGATTGTTGCTTATACAGTTAGTACATTTGTATTTCTGTTACTCTCTGCATTGGGTGGATTTGGGCTGTCACGAGTTGCAAACATTATATAAATTAATTAGATTAAATAGTCTCTTCATGAAAATTTGATTATAATTTACTAATACAGTCAACATAAAAAAATGGTGGATATGGGCTTACTGGTGCTCACCTATGATGTATGGGCAAAATGCAATTTTAGTTAATGAGTTTCTAGGAAGAGGCTGGAGAAAGGTAGTGCCTTGAAAGAGATTTAAATTTTGTGTATTTACCAAACTCAACTGAAACACTTGGAGCGGAAGTTCTGAAGTCTCGCGGGTTCTACCCAAATGCATATTGGTATTGGATAGGAGTAGCGGCACCGATTGGTTTCACAGTACTTTTCAACTTTGGTTTCACTCTGGCACTTACTTTTCTCAACTGTGAGTATTTTTAAATTATTTACTTTCATGATTTCTAAAACAGGGATTATGTTTCTAATTTTGTGCAAATATAAGTGCAGCATCTGATAAACCCCAGGCTGTTATAATAGAGGAAACCCAACGAGATGAGCATAATATCAAAACGGGAGGAGCAGTTCCGTTACCAACGCATGGAATTGGCTCTCACTCAGGTGATGAAGCTTATTTATACTGTTTGTGCATGTATGTGATATTTAGTACTATGGTTTTCGATGATAAATTCTAATTGCCATACCGATCGTATTTTGATTGAAGATGGCATTAGAAGGAGAAACTCCCGATCCCCGTCTGTATTTATGACAGAAGCAACTGTTGAAACCAATATGTCCAAGAAAATAGGAATGGTTCTTCCGTTTGAACTACATCATATCACCTTTGATGAAATTGTCTACTCTGTTGACATGCCACAGATAACATTAACTTTGAAAATAGTATGTATATTTCACAAGAAGAAAAATTGCAGATATGGTCCAATGTAGATGAGACATGATTACTTACTGTGAAGATTGAGCTTTGGTGGAAATGAAATTTTAAGGTGTCACTGCAGACAAGCTGGTGATTCTGAATGGCGTGAGTGGTGCATTCAGGGCTGGTCTTCTTACAGCTCTGATTGGTGTTAATGGCGGTCGTAAAACCACTCTAATGGATGTGTTAGCTGGTAGGAAAACTGGCAGATACACTACTAGGAACGTCACAATCTCTGGGTACCCAAAGAAGCAAGAAACATTAACTCGTATTTTAGGATACTGTGAGCGAAACGACATCCAGTCACCTAATGCTCCTGTGTATGAATCCTTGCTCTACTCTGCCTGGCTTCAATTAGCCCCTGAAATTGATTCTGAGACAAGAAATGTTGGAACTAAAACCCCCCAGAGTTTCAAGCCTATTGAGTCAGTTAGAGGCAAGGTGGCTTGAATCATTGAATATCTGTCAGTAATGGTTGTACTAATTTATAATTTCACCCTTGGTTTGCAGATGTCTTTTGAGGAAGTCATGGATCTTGTGGAATTGAACCAATTGAGACAAAAACTTGTTGGTTTGCCTGGTGTAAAAGGATGTCAACAGAGCAGCACAAAAGGCTTACCATCGCAGTTGAGCTCGTCGCTAATCCCTCTCATCATATTTATGGATGAGCCAACTTCAGAGCTAGATGCAAGAGCTGCTGCTATTGTTATGAGAACTGTAACACAGTCTGCACAGGTAGAACGGTGGTTTGCACTATCCATCAGCCAAGCATTGATATCTTTGAAGCTTTTGACTAGGTGAGAAAATGCTAATACCAGATTGTAGAAGTCATATGCTTTAAAGTACCCAATTGTTTTGCAAGTATAATATATTAAATCTGGCATTGCAGCTGTTTCTATGGAAAGAAGGTTGACAGCAGATATATGTTGGGCCATTAGGAGAGAAGTCTTCTTGTCTTGTGGAGTATTTCAAGGTATGATGTGTTAAGCATTCATGAACCAAAAACAACGAAAAATTCAAGTTATTTTCTAACCAAATTTGTAGCAATTGCATAATGTAAATAGCTAATGCATGAATATTTCCTATTGTGAAGGGAAATGGAGTTAAAAAAATTAATGATGGATACAATCCAGCGACTTGGATGTTGGAAAACAGTTTTGGGGTTTGATTTTGCTGATATTTACAGAAACTTGGAGCTTTACAGGTCGGTTTATGGTGAACTAATAGGGTACATTAGTAGACTAAAATCCATACACCTCTTCTGTTGTTACCTTGAATATGCGGTTGATATATGTCACACATTTCAGGAGAAACAAAGCACTAGTCAATAATTTATGCCAACCTACTTCTGGTTCAAAGTACCTGCATTTCACTACTCAGTTATCCCGTCCATTTTTCAATCGATGCCTAACTTGCTTATGGAAACAGCATTGGTCATATTGGCGTAATACACCCTACACTGCTGTTAGGTTTGCGTTTACTAGCTCTATGGATTTATTGTTTCGAACAACGGTCTGGGACTTGTGCAATAAATGGTGAGTTTACAAATAGGAAATTAAAACATTATATTTAAATATCATTCCAAGTCTTGTAGTTTAATCTTTTTTCTAATCTTAATTTTTATGTTTTAAATGACAGGACAAAGCAGCAAGATCTGTTTAATGCCATGGATTCTATGTAAACTGCTGTTCTCTCCTTGGTGTCCAAAATGCTGTATCTGTACAGCCTGTAATAGCTATTGAACGGACTGTTTTCTACAGAGAAAGGGCTTGCGGAATGTATTCTGCTGTGCCATATGCCTTGGCACATGTAACTTGTTCTCATATGTTTCATATTTAAAATGTAAAATTTGTAATGATTTCTTATTACAAAAAACTGTTTGGTCTCTTTTATTGCATGTCGCTATTGAGATCCCTTACATATTTGCTCAATCCATTGTATACGGCGTTATAGTCTACACAATGATTGGATTCAATGGACTGCTGCCAAATTCTTTTTGTACCTATTCTTCGTGTTCTTTACATTCTTGTACTTTACCTTCTACGGCATGATGGCAGTTGCTATAACACCAAACCCCCAGATTGCTGTCATTGTTTCATCAGCAATTTATTCAATATGGAACCTATTTTCAGGGTTCATTGTCCCTAGAACAGTTAAGTGTCAGGCTGCAAATTATTCGTTCAAATGCCAGCTTTCCTCATAACACATTCATCCAATGATTAATTTTTATCCTCTTATTTTCGATCTTGTATCATAACAGAGAATACCGATATGGTGGAGTCGGTACTACTAGGCATGTCCAGTATCTTGTACCTTGTATGGACTGTTAGAATGACAATTCGGAGATTACAGGACAGGCTTGAGACAGGTGAAACAGTACAAGAGTTTCTGAAGAATTATTATGGTTTCAGGTATGATTTTGAGGGAATTGTTGCAGCTGTTGTTTTTGTGTTTGCAATAGCATTTGCGCTTAGCTTTGCAATAGCGATGAAGTTCTTTAATTTTCAGAATCACTAGATAGATCCATCTGCATCTGCAAACATGTCATATCATAGAATCCAATTGTTATGTTATTTTTAAGTGTTGCTTTCATAAACACGGACGGACTATTAATTAGTTTGAAGTATTTGTGTATGTTTGTATTTGGATACACAGTACATGCCAAGATTTGTTGTTTTGATTTCGTCTAGACTCTGCTTGTTTCTGTTAAGTAATTTTTGCTGAATAATGACTTAGACACAGCAACTATTGCAATTTGTACTTCAAATCACTAAATATGTAAACAAACATAGAATCATATGCTAATCCATTTGAAAATAAATTTACACCTGGTAGATGATTAATCTAATAAGAAGATTACAGTCTAAGGAGGATTATCACTTGTACTTACTCTTTAGTCAAATTTCTTTAATCAATCCCCAAAATATGCCACGGGATGCCAAAAAAATCGACCAACTAACCATCCAACTTGATAGAAATTAGACTTATCATCATACTAGTATCAATTCCTAGATCCCTTACCATTTGCGTATTCGGATTATATAAAAGCAATTGTTTCTTACTAGATTCCATAAAGAAAGAACCATTAATCTTCCAAAACCCAAGTGGCTCGCCAACACCTAAAATAGGTCCAATGGTTACTTTCTTTTCGCAATCCTTTTTTAACGAATCCCAAGCAAATGAATAGAGCTTTCATAGACTCCGATGAGTGGGATGGGATGAATAACCAATATCTGGCCTTTTTCTCTCTTCAAATACCTCTTCTCCCATATGAAATGAAAGGATCACTTGTTTGGCATCATATAGCCATGCTAAACAGTAACAAACTTTGTCCAAGCATGTATTCTCGGAGGTTGATCCAAGCATCGCATAATCAGTAAGCTCAACCGGTTTTATATATTTCCAAGAATCAGTGCTCAAGAGTATACAAGGTAAAAAGTGGAGATATTGAATGTTCATGCGTCATTATGTGACAAGCTACGTATAAAAACTATCTCGTAATCATTGGTTAATTTGTCCAATTCAAATCCAAAATTACAATGATAAGCTAAAGGATAACTGGGGATTACATTTTTACATTTGATTAAAATTTTTATATTGTAAATAAACAAAACATTATAAGCACCCAAAAGTTCTTGAGAATTTAAGGATAAAAGTTCAATTTCACGATATGATAAATCTGTTAGTGTTTCATCATTAATGAACAGAGAAGGAAAAACATATATAGATAATATTTTAATCATAAAATAAATAAATTATAGTAATTACAATTTATACACATCAAGATACGATGTGAACTGCCCATGATATTGTGATACTGTACAAATTTCTCCCACAGAAAAGAGAGGAAATCCACAAAAAATGACTTCCTACGGTAGGCCACTTAAGAAAGGCAATAGGATTGGTTCAAATCTTTCACTTTCCGACCAAAAACCAAAATCATTTTTGCCTGGACTTGGAGGACGCCCATTTAAAATGCCCACAATTTGCCTCGGGATTAGATGCGGGGCCCTGAAACGTAAAGAAAAATATATATATAAAGCAAACAAGCAAAAAACGAGTAGGGGGGTGGGTTTTTTTTTCCGAAAGAAGCAACTAAGAGAATTAAAATACAAACGAATGGCAGCCTACGGATCTGCTCACAGTGAGGAGTACTGCTCAGCGCTCCTTGTTGATAGAACTATAATAAACTCCACTGATACAATTCTATCTCATCATCACATAATCTGACATGTAAAGATAACTAATAAAAAGGTCATTACGGAGTTCTGATCCTGCTGAAACAGGGCCTGGTTGGGTGTTTGCATATAGTCCTAGCATATAGTATCTACAATAAATGACCACTTTCAAACCTCAAGGTTAATCCAAGACTTCTACCATTACACCTTGGACTCTTATCTTAGATTTAACTAATAATTGAAAACTAAACCTAAATAGCTAAGAGTCTACTTGTTCTTTCTCCTTCATTTAATTATCAAGCATGGAACACAATTCAGTGCAGAGCTAGACATTTCACTGTTCTTTACTTCTGTCATTGGAGAGAAACATGTTATTTTTTATCTAATATTTTCTCTACTTCATGAACATATTTCAAAATTGATAATAAGAACGCCGAATACCTCAGCTCTAGCACACACATAAAATCTGTGACCAAAGGTAGGGCCAGGTTTCTTTACAACTCTAGCAACACAGGGTTCCTTGTGGCCTTTGCAAAGAGGTATACTATTCTGCATGAGTTGTTGTATCCTTTGCCATTCCAGTAAAGCAATGTTATTTTTCTTGTTGTTCAAAGGGCAATCACCATTTTGTTCATCTTGATCCTGTGAGCAGACACTTGAGATCAGCTCATGTGGCTTGCAAGCACTGCCATCATATTCTGTCACAGGAGTTCTGTTGGAACACGGATGAAACTCCAGGACATCTTCCTGACTAAGTGAAGGATTACTACTAGAATTGGTGACATCAAGGCCAACATTAGGACTCTTCTGAAAAAATGACCTCAGAGAGAGTTGGCCATGTTGACATTTTCTAGATTTTTTCTTGGCTCTATCAACTGGAATTGGAGAAATAAGCTTACTACTCCCCAATGTACTTGCACAACAAGCGGACCCATTAGCAATATCTCTACAATTCTCCCTTTTTTCCACTGATTCTCCTTGAGACTCCTGGTGTGAAGAAGAACAATAATTGGCCTGGACAACGCCAGACCTGTTCAATGATCTTTCAATGCTCTCACTGCAATTCTCTGTTGAGGTAGTTTGAGCCAAGAATGAATCTGATATCTCGCAGGATTCCACTTGTTTGGCAGCTTCCCTTTTCATTAGCATGGACACTGCGCTAGATCAAGGGCCAATTGATGTAAAATTTTCTGTTTAATTTAGGCAATAAGTAAAGAATTTATGTAACATTGTTCAACAAAATCTACTAATACTTCTATATAATTACAGATTGCAGCATGCGATGTTTCCAGATTTGCAAAGTTTCAAGGTCAAATAAAAAGCCCCAGCTTTGATGTATCCTCGTCGAGAAATTAGCTACAACATCCATATGATAGAAATAAATCCAGCTTTATTTCCTTCAATCAGGCATGTATAGAATACAAGACATAAAATCCTTCATAAACATTTCAATCACAATTTCACGTTTATTGGTGATAAATTCTTCAAACTACATAAGTTGACTGCCATTATAGTTGATTAATTTTCCATCTTAGAAGCTGAACAACAGATTTCTGAATTCATTTGTTCAATTCATCAATAAATGTTACTCTAACAAGTGAGGAAGACACATGATGAAACTACTACTCTTTTATGGATAAAAGATTCTTTATTTGCTTCTCCTTAGCCACTGTCCCAGAAAAATTCCAAGATACTTATTCTTCTCTGTCCATTTAAATTTGAAAGAGATACCGATATAGTTTTACCTCAGGATACCTTGATACCTTTTAGATGTGCTGGTGTTTGGAGACATCCTGTTCATTATTTTCATAATTTTCTTTATTGAAACTTCTTGTCTTATGGTAACCCTAATAAGTTCACAAGAACCTACTGTAGCTCATTCCCTGCTCTATTTAAATCAGCAGTGCCAGCATATTCACTTATAAGGGAGACTAATTAGGGATGGCAAAGAGGCGGTAGGGTGGGCAGGCCTACCATATTCCTAACCCTGTTTTCCATTTTAATCCCCATATGGGATGGAGAATGCTCATGCGGGGAATGATTTCCCTATGCCAATTTTGTTTCCCCATTTCCAAATTTATTTCTATTATATATTAATTTATATTCATAAATTCTAATTATATAAAAGTTAAATTAACTTAATCAAAACATCATTAATATATTATAGTATCATTCTAAATAAAAATCATTTTTAAGAGATTGAAGCAACATCTTTAAACAGTATCAGAAGTTAACCATGCAACATCATTGAATAATAACTATGAAAATAAAATATTTAAATAATAAACACTAGCAACACTATTTTCTTTATTTAACTATTTTCTTATTTATTATAACATAATACATATACTATAAACAGAAAAATTATTTAAAGAATATATCCATACACAAAAATTTTAGTTTGTATATATGTATACACGATGGCTAATGGGGGCGGGGAGGGGGTGGAATGTACTAAATAAGTTCCACCTCATCAACATCTAGTAATTTCCTCATATTTCCCAACCTATTCTCGATAATTCATCTCAATTCAACCCCATTAGGAGCAGATCCCCACAAAACCCCAAATTTGAGGGGGGATGACTAACACAGCCACTACCTCAATGACACATGCAATGTCATTTTTGTTCAAAATTTTCAACCCACTTCAATAGACTTTATTCTCATCTTCCACATCACAGAGCTGCCATTTATTTCTCAACTCTTAAATGTCTCATCACTTTTCTTCTCTTCCCAACCCATACCCACATAAATTAGGTCTGATTGTGTAGTCTTCTTTTTAACCACTTGACAAATTGCAAGGACAAAGATAAATGTTTAAATTAAAGTATGCAACACTGGATGAATCCAACCTTGTTTCAACTTTGACCATTTGTTTTCAGAGCGCCGAATTAATTCTTCCACTGCTATGTCTTACTGCCTACGACCACATTCTCTTCAGCTGGAGAATTGGATGTTCATACTCTAAATGCTTTACTTTGTTGGATTATGCAAATTTAGGTCTAGGTTACATACAAACAGTCTACATCTTTTTGTCAATTGCTAATTATTAATGAAGTTAGCCCAATTTGAGGGTGGGATTCTTTCTTGCCTGGTCATTGGGATTGTTGGTCATTGGTTTCCCTCACAATTTCGCAAAAACCTTGGAAAAGAAAACCTGAATTTGTTTAAGAAAGGAAACCTAGACTTCAGCAAGGGAGAAGAATGAGAAAATGGAAAGACAGGTGTTTAAGTTTGTGACTGTAAATTTGTTTACTAAAACATATGCGAAAATATTAATAATTTTCATCACAATTAAATCAGCACAAATACCAAAAAATAAGGACAAGCGTTGCATAAGAGATAGAACTGCTTGTATTTAAATAAGAGACTAGGAATGAACTAAGGATCGAACCATTAAAACTACTAAAAATCATAGTTTGAATGATTCAATCCTCCAATTAAAAATCTCTTATTAACAGATTTAAAAATAAACGGTCGAAATTGACCTTCAATTCATATGTTTGAAGCCCAAAAGCCATATTGAATTTCTTTGGTAAATAATAGTCCATCTCTTCTGGAGACAGATGACTGTTTTAAAAGTGGGGTTGCATGATCCATTGCAAGTCCCATCCCAAATCCTTTCAATGAATGATTATTCAGATTTTAGGGCGTTTGCTATAAGAACAGTGCAATTTTAATCAGATTATGTTTCATTACCAATAAATTTCATTAATTACCTCAGTTCCACATACCAAGGAAAAAAAGAAACTTAAATTTTCAGCTATCCAATGGCTGCATATTCATGAGTAGACTACCATATGAAAACAAATGCATTAAAAATGATGACAAAAATATGACCCATGAAAACCATAACCTAAGAATTGCCAGATATCACACATACAGTTATATCAAGCAAATACTTGCTCAGTGGAATGGTAAAGTACCTGAAAAATGTTTACCACTTATATCACTGCAGAAATCATTAGATTGTATAAAATAGAAATTATCCAATTAAAAAGTCCAGAAAGATGAGAAAGCTCTCACCAAGTGTTTGCTGGAGACCACGGATCATGGGAAGATATCTAGAAGCTAAAGATGGAGTACTATGTTTGGGAATGTCAGGAACTTCCACTAAACTAGCATAAACAGGAGCATGGTCTGAACCTTCTAATTTAATGTTCATCCGTCCTTTCCACTGGTATCTGAAAAAACAGCCCAGTTACTGAGTTAAATAACAACAACACTACTGAACAAGTACCATGACGTTACTCCATTCAGAAATAGAGCTACCTGGGTTTATTCCCTGATTTCCAACGTTTATAATCTATCAATATGTCACACTCCTCAACATGGCAGGTGACAAAGTTATGGCAATGTGGATCACGCTTTTGATGCAGGCATGGCCCAGTACAGAGAATATGGTCAATTCTTGTCCCATAATTAAATTGTTCAGCACCTGTATTTGATGGCCAGCATGTGTATGCTTCTCTTCTGTAAAATAATAATCAGAGATAAACACAAAAAGGGGTCATCACGCAACAATGGTTAAAAACTTGCAATAACATCATTACATGTTGGTACAGAGATTGAAGCGTACCATCATGTGACACAAATCATAAATAGATAAAACCATAATCTCATGTCCAAAAGAATTTATGTAGTATATTCAAATTCACAACCTTGCAAAGACACAAAAATTATCTTTTTTTTTTTCCTTCTATCTGCTAAATAACAGAATAGGATCATACCCAGATTAATAGTGGTGATGTTCATGACGAATTTTAAAGTATTTTAGAAACAAGTTAGGAGTGTGGGCTAGTCAGTTTAATCGATGAAACATCTTGGGATCCTATTAGAAGTCAGAGGTTCAATCCCCATTCATACCAAGTGTTAGGGAGGAATTTGGTTTAGGGGAATTTGCAGAATGAAATCAAATGAACACATTCATTGTCACCCATCAAGAATATATTCAATTATACATTTAAATCATGCAAGGATAATATAAGCAGCTACTCATCAGATAGAAAGTTCAACCTAAAAGCTTAGGTTATTACACAAAAGAGACCAACAAGAATATGAAGCCATATTAAACACAAAATTCAGTAGCTGTTGGATTCCCTGACATTAGCAATTATCATCAAAACATATGAAAGTCCATTCAAGTACTAAACCTCTCAGGGTGTTTTGATCTGAAAACATCGAAGAAAGAGCCACCAGATTCCACTAGCATAGATCTAAACCATCTTCTAAACCTGCAAATATCAATTCATATAAAATATAAAATTTGCTAGCTATCACTTATAAAACAGTAGAGTTATTGATAACAGTAAGATAGCTCCACGTACAACCAAAAGCACATTAAACAAGCACTGCATAAAAACCAGTCATCAGCTTACTCATTCTTCTCAAAATCTGGTCCTGCATCACAGCGATCTATAGAACCAGGAGCAATATTGAGATCACCAACAACAAATATCCGCCTCCCTCGACACAAGAGAAACTCCCATCTTTTCTACATCAAAGAATACCAAAATCAACCTCATTACCAAATTTTTCACAGTTATCAGAAAGGTAGAAATTGCATATGCAAATCCAAATTAGAGTTCATAAAATGCAAACAAAAGAAAACATGGATCGAATACCTGTAATATCTTGAAAAACTGAAGCTTAAACTGAATTCTATCCATATCTTCACTATCAGCTCGAGGCCCATATATATTAAATAGAACTGACCCATACCAAAATAAATTCAATCACTAACTTGTAAACAAAATTCAAAGAGTATTTATATTATCAATAAATAGCAGATTTTTAACTCACCAAAATGATCGTGATCGGTAATAACACACCGTCCCTCGCTATCAATCTCACAAAGCTCGTCTTTTGCAAAGTCCTCAAGACCTTCCGCAATTTTACTTCCAGAAGTTTCTAGAACGCCAGTGAAGCCCTCTTCTGCAGCCAGTGGCAGTGCCACTTCGTTACTCGAAAATGCTGACTTCACACGGCAAAATGTCGCCACACCTAAACAAATTTTAACCTTTTAATCTAAGAAGAAAGTGACTTGTCGCATTTGGTTTAGGCAATTTAACAAGCAGCTTACCAGAATAGCCTGTTCGGCCTTTATCAGAGGTACGCGTACAGGAAAAGAATGACTCGTATCCATCAGCCATTACTAAATCAGATCTTAATTCCTGTCTTCTTAATTTTGTTTCCTGTTTCATGGTAAAATATTGAAATTAAACAACTTTGGCATACACAATCAGAACATAAAGAGAAAGTATGAATGTGAACCTGGAAACAGATGATGTCTGCATCGAAAGAATCCAATAATTTGCGGAGAGAGCCAAACTGAGATATGCGTTGCCTCAGGCCGTTCACGTTGTACGTCACTATTTTCATCATTCATTGGCCTTTTTGCTAACATTTCATACGGGGACAGATCTCCAATTCTGCTGTCTTCAACTCCGCCGATCGCTATATACTCGACAGGAATAAAACGTCGTCGTTGCGGTTCTTTTACAAAGATGAGTGCCATTTGCACAAATATGCCTCAAAAGACGTACGCCGCTTCTAAAACCATTGAAGCATGTGTGGGGGAGTGGAGAAGAACCTTACGTTAATTTAATCGATTGATTAATTTTATAAATTTTTAAAAAGAAAAAGATTTAATTTTTTATTATTTAAGGTTATATTTTTTTTAATTTATTATTTATTTCTTCTTTTAAAATCCCCCGACAAAATTATTTATTTAGCCTCAAAAATTATCAATAATTAATATTAATTTCAGGGATGATAGTTGATAACCCTTTTAAAATATATAAGTAATTTTTTTGGGGGATGACGAGAAAACTCTTATACTCAGTTATTATTGCAGCAGTCGGTCGTACACAGGCCAGGCACTCATCTTTTGGGGGTCTATGTCAGTAAATCACATAGCACCTATCCTGAATTAATTAAGATCATGGATAGGAATCACGCTATAGTGGTACCAAGTACAGGATAAAATTTTAACTGCACCAGACTTTTACACCTAGATGTACTCCAAAAAATTCGAATCTAAGACTAGTACAAATGCCCCCTAAAATAAAATCACTCGACTACACCACCTAGTAAGTGTATATACAT
>JAWDEX010000018.1:0-15251 GCA_035221805.1 Trichilia hirta
CAATAATTAGGCAGCTATCCAGCAGTTCATCCAGTGCAGTAAAAGACAGAACAAAATATTTAGAAAAGAGTTCACCTGTCTCTTGTTCTAGAGGACCATGCGAGGTTGATTCTTCCTGAGCCTGCTTGCTTTCCAACATTTCCACCTTGCGCCTTTTTGTCCTACAAGTTAATTCATTGATCCAATTGATAGAAAAAAATAATCAACAAAAAATTTTCAAAGAAGTACATATATTTCTACACTGCAAAATTATAAAATTAGAATAGCTTATAATCCAACGAAGGTTAGCATTATGACATGCTAAAATGAGCATTGACCACAAAATTAAATACTCAAATCTGTAACATTGCAAAATCTCTCGCTATGCAACATAAATTGAAGTACGTGATCCATAGATGAATATCTAGAAAGAGATAAAATACATTAAAATAATTGGTACAATTCCCAAGGAAAGTGAAAAATATAGCAAATACAAACAAGAATCAAAAGTCCCTACGAATCACACCGTTTGCACCACATGAAGGAAAGCTAAACATTAAGTAGAAAGCAGCAAAAAAATTTTCAACAGTACAAGTAAAAGAGTACCCATGCCAGCATAATGGCAATACAACTCATATGCACGCAGAGACGAATGCCACAATCGTCTCATACTAGAAACATACTGTGCCAACAAAACATGTCCTTTAACAAACATGTTCCTAAGAACAAAAGCAAAAACAAAGTAAGAAAAACAACAATCGATTGATTAAATCTAAATACTGATATGATAGGATTTACTGCTAAGGAAAGATTAAAACTATATGTTTATATGTTTTATATGAAAGAAATTTGGCAAGCTTGCCACATTTTCTCCCCAAAAGAAAGTTTATTTATATTAAACTTTAAAACAGTTAATTTCAAAAAAGTTACAACTTTTAGTAAAATTTAATTCCTCGTAATCCAGGAAAAAATATAAAATACCTATTGCTTTCTAGGTCTTTGTCATCCTCTGTTTCCTCATGAGCTTCCTCGTCGTTAGACTCTTCATCTTCAACTTCTTCATCACATGAAGCCTCTAACGAATTAGTATCAAGCTCAGCATCAAGAAGTGCAGCAAAATCATCGCTGCTGGATGAATGAACCGGTGAATCCGTCACAAGACTCATCTGAATTATCCATGAAATCACAGCAACTCCATTTTAAGGGTTCAAGATGTTAAACCTTGAAGAATGAGAAAGTACAAGCTATAAATATATATGAACTCCAACTCCCAAAAATTCCAGCCTTTTAGATTTCCTTTATTTTCCACAACATTCTCCTATAACATTATAAGCTCTTATAAATATATACATCCCAACTCTCAAAAATTATAGCATTTTAGGTTTTCCTTGTTCTCCA
Organism: Trichilia hirta; assembly: GCA_035221805.1. NCBI lineage: Eukaryota > Viridiplantae > Streptophyta > Magnoliopsida > Sapindales > Meliaceae > Trichilia > Trichilia hirta. The sequence goes on from JAWDEX010000018.1 coordinate 1,378, forward strand.
CAATATTTTCCTGTAGCCTGGTAAGCTAAAACCTTCAAACAATCAAGTAACGAATTCCTAGCATGTACGATAACAGTTTCGCGTTCGTTTCAACGAAAACCTAATAAAAAAAACTACTACTAACTAATTAACAAAACCGTAAAAATTGAAAATTTCAATCAAAAAGCTAAACTTTTCGTTCTTTATTTAAGTTGTTATTATTCGTGAGAAGCTTACCCGCAACGGATACCTAAAGGCTGATCAAGTCGGCTTCACGGCGTCGATTTCGGAAGGACAAGAGAGAGATCGATAGAAGGAACAGATTCAAGGCGTAGGCGTAAAGAGTGTGATTTTGGAGAGAGAAAGGACAGAGAGAATGTAATAAGAACCTGCTAAGAGTGAAATGGTGAAGGAGAACGCGAATGTGTACTATGATTTTGGTTGAAACCGGTGCGTTTTAAACGGGAACCGGAACCGGAACCGGGATGGAAGGCAATATAATTTGTTCAAAGAATAACCCCCTACTTAAAAACATTTTTTTAAGAAAAAGAAATAAATTCATATTGAAATTTTAGTAAATAAATGAAAAAACTAAAATTATTAGTAAAATTCCAATTTTTATTTTCAAAATAAAAAATATAATTTTTAATTAATAAATTTCGTATTTATCATTATAAGACAATACACTTTTATGATAACTAGTTTACACTTATTTATATGTCAACTGCCTTTTATGACATATCCAGATTTTTTCACTTATTTTTATGTCAGTTGTCTCATCTTTAATATTAAAATATAATTTTAAGGATGTTTAAGGTAAGGAGGCGGGCAACACTCCTAATCTTTTGCCAGATTAAATTATTTTTTCTGCTTTAAAGTTTAGATCTCATATTTAACTCGGTACAATAATTTTATTTAATTAAAATTTTATAATATATGAATATTTATTGATGGAATGAACCTCCAAATATTATTTACGTTGAAGAAACAAATATTTATATGTATAATATATAAAAGAAACAAAATAAACGTTAGAAAATAAAAGCTTGCACATCATATCACATGATAATCAGACCACAGGATGAAAATGAACGGCTTGATTTGTGATTGCTAGCGAATCTACTGTGACGATATGTGCATCTCACGACAATTCTTCGATTTCACAGGTTGCCCTACAGTAGGACTAAGCCTATTGGGCCTCAATCTATTGAAGGGCGGCCCATCGTAATTGGCCCTGAATGTTTCCTTTTGTCCACAATTTTGTGGGCCATGATATGTTTCTTCGCTTCCTGCAGTATCGTCTTCCAACCAATCATCTATCATCATAGACTGCTGATAATATCGGAAGGCAACAAATAGCATGAACACTGCATGTTTGGTGCATAATAAGTATACCGTAACAAAATCCGAGAATTATATTCTTTCTTAATTTGTAATAAATTAATTTATTAAGACAAGTATGCTCACCTGCCCAAATGCGAGCAACCATAGAAGATAGGTTCCATACAAGGGCAAAAATGGCAACGGAAACGGCCTTCTTGCGAGAGCATGAATCCCATGCATCGCGGAGGCGTCGAATCCAAAATTTACCTTCATTTAAAGTTTATTGGAGTATTAGCAAATATTTGAGGGGCTAAAATGACAATATAGAAATTTTCTTTTAGATATTTAGAAAATGGTAAGTAGTTTGGGGCTTGGGCTAAATCTCATCCATGGGCTTGCGACTTTTGTTCTTTTGTCTTTTACATTTTTTATATTTTGACTAACTTTGAGGGGTATCGAAAACATTCTATGTAAAGTTTAATGTAAACAGAGAAGAAGAAAATTTTGGTACTAAAATGTAATGATTCAAATCACTTGCCATATCCAGCCAACTGTGTTGAGTACGAAGAGCAGACTTTTGGAAGAATGAAAACTCCAAAAAAGCCTGAAACAGTGAGCACAACCAAGCACAGCAGACTGTCAGAAGTGGAAAAGCATGAAAGCACGTTGACAGAATTTTAACACTTCTTCCATGTGTAAACTCTGTTCTTTCTTTCTTCTTGGTTGGTACAATATTAGGTGGAAAACAATGGAAATTTATATTTAAATTTATTTATTTATTTTAATTGAATGAAAACATACCCAGTTTGGCCATTTTCCAGATGGTTATGGAGCTACCACACCTCGCCAAAACAAAAAGTAGCACTGCCAACTGCCATTTCCACAATTTATTAATTTTTAGGTTTTCTTCGAAGAAAAATAAAATCAAAATTAGAAATAAATAGATAAGTAAAAACAGAGAAAAGGGAATTTACCTTCATTGTAGTAGCAGGATCACCGGAGAAAAGCGCTTTTAGTTTTAGTAGGAATTCATTTAAATAAGGAAGAATCAGTTTTAATAACCAAATTGCTGCTTCTTCTCCAAAAATATAACTTGAATCATCTCTGTCTATAGCTCCCCTGTAAATAAAAATTAATTAAAATAAGCAGCAAAATTTCTTTATTTTTATTATTTATTCTGGTAATTTGGGATTACCTGCAAATAATCGTTCTGAACAGAAAGATCGCAGCAAGGTAAACCAAACCCATATAGGAAATCACAGAAATAAAGCTGGTAAAAAATAAAAAGGAACATAAATTTCAGTTTTGGGGCAGCTCTGTTTTGAAACAGAGGAAGTGAATTGAAGATTAAAAGAAAAGCACATTGAAACTTGTTACCTTATGCTGAGATCTGTGGTGTAAGAGAATGAGAATATAAGAAATGTCCCAATCCCGAAAACCAATGCAGATTTTGATACATCTCTCCAAATCACTAAATCAACTGAAAATTAAAAACAGAGAATCTAATTAATGCTCAAACTGAACTGAGTGGATTTTAGTGAAAATTGGTTTAAAAAATGAAACATTTAATATACCCTGGAGAAGAAAATCTCACCTAAATTATGCCACTTGTTTTGAGTTTGTGGGAAACAATGGAAATCATCTGAAACAGAACTTGGAAGAAAGTGAAAAAGTTTGCAGAAAGTATTGAACATTAACTGAAACATAAAATGTAATGGAAATTTGCTTACTTGTGGTTGGTTTTGGGAAATTCGAGTGAATTTCAGCTCTTCTAATGACTGGAGAAGGCTCCTTGTTGACAGTCGAAGTAATTGGAGCTGATTTATTGTGAAATTGATAGACTTTTTTCACTTCATTGACAACAATTTTTTCTGGACTCTGTTTCTGTTTTTTTTCTGGCACATTGATTTTGATTTCCTTCTTCTCAACTTCTTCAAATTTCTCCTCCTCTTCTTCTTCTTCCTCCTCACCAAATACTTCATCACCAGCATCAACTCTATCATCATTGTTAGGTAATAATATGTTGATCAAACCCACATTCGTAACATCACTAGAAATCATTTTTTTTTCACATACATCAAATTCTTTGCAATTTTCTTCTGGTCCAATCACCTCATTCTCAACTGGGAATTTCTCATTTCCTTCATCAGATTCATAGTCATTTCCCTCACATGGAGTAACAAAATCTTTATTCGACTCAGACTTCACCTTTCTCAATTGAAGAGCTGATGATGAATTCTTTTCAATTTCATTCCCATTCTGATCCCCAGCCTTAACAGATTCAGATTTTGAATTCCTTAAAACTGAATGAACAATCATTTCTTTGTTACTACAAGAATCAACAGAAGAAGCTTTCACAATCTCAGATCTTGCTTTCCTTGTCTGAATTGGGCTTCTCTCATTTCCCTCTTCAGATCTTCCCTTCTTATTCAAACCTGAACTTCTCTTAATTCCTACATCAGCGGAAACACTCAAATCTTTACACTGTTCATCCAAATTGGGATTCTTCCCTTTAGCTGCTGCTGCAATCTGCACAATTGGTCCACCGAAACTCTCCGATTTCCAGGTCTTTCTTTTCCCACTGACACCAATCACATTCGCAGATTGCCCTCTCTTCACAATTCTTCTACTATCACCATTTCCATTATTATTATTGTTTTCTAAAATCTGCTGATTGCTGTTATTTTCTTCTCCATTATAGACTTTAATCCCACCTTTCACTTCATCACTCTTCATTCTGCTTTCCCACACAGAACCAGCTGCAATACTATTCTCAACTCTACTTCTTCTTCTTACCACATCCATTTTTTTTCTTCCTCTTTAACTATATATATCAAACTATACAACAATTAATCAGAAAAAAATAAAAAATTTCTCCTTTTCCTCTCTCTAGTGATGAACAATGAGTAGTTAGTTCTCATTGGATAAGAGACTTGAAGATCAAGAAATTGGAGTTTGGTGAGGGGGAAAAGGAGAAAAACATTGGGATTTCTATCTCTTTACCTAGCAATTGAGACAGAGAGAGATAAAGAGAAGATTTTGTTGCAAGAGAAGAGAGTTCTTCTCTTTTTGCTTTCCTGTTTGTTGGATTTCACTTTCACTTTCACTTTTCATCCGTGAAAAGTATGAGATAGGTAGCGGGGTTAAATGAATAGGGCTTGTTTTAAGGATGATTCTATTTTTTCCATTTTTCTTCTTTAGTTATTTTTATTCTGTTCTCACTTCAAGAGAAAGTAAAAATCTAAGACCGAAGTTTGCAGCGAGACTGCACAATTTTTAAGTTGCATTTTATAAAGTCAATAGTCTCACATGAAGATATAGACACTGACTTGCTTACAAGAGACTTGATTTCTCAGATTCTGGGTTTCTTTTGTAATTTTCCCCGAAGCTCAACCATTAAATGCTCAAAAACTTTAATAAAAAAATAATTTTCTTTTAATAATGAGAAAAAAAAAACTCTTTAAAAAATATATAATTTCGGTATAAATTCAGATTATTTTATATGTATCAATTATAAATCATGTCCAACAAGTTCAAATGTTTTGCTATATATGACTATGAAAAAAACTTAAATCGTCTAAAATAATGACTCTTCATATCTTTATTGTAGATAGGTTGCTAATGAGAATCTTGATTATTTATATGTGTGTTTTGGCTCAAAGTGATTAGAAGCAAATGGTTTAAAACTTACACTGCAACTTTCCGATAGGCGGATTGAAATTTTGACAGCTATTAGAGAATATGGATGCATTTTCTATCCCTAAATTTGACCAAATGATTCTCCAAAGAAAGAGATTCTATATGCCGTTAAAGTTTTAGGTTTACTTTTCTTGGTGAATATGAAGATGATATGGTTGGTTTTGTTGAGCCCTTTATTCAAACACAATACTTAGATTATTTTATTGCGTTTGAGAATTACTAGTTCATTGAACAAGCTAATAAAATATTTGAGGTATGATGTTTAAATTTGACAGAAAAAATTTAGACAATAATTTATTGTATTTATATATGAAAAATTATATTTTGTATTTTAAGTTTGCTCATGATAATGGTATTTTTGTTGTATTTTAACGGTAGAATTCACTTTTTTTTGTTATTTAATATTAAATACTTTTATTATGTAGGATTAAAATCACGTCACCTTAATATTAAATTAATTATTTATCTAACTTTAAATAATAGAATAAAAAAAGAAATTATAAATGTTGATTTATTTTGTTGTTATATGACTAATTTGGTCATCGAGTGGATTGAATGTTCTTCCTTTGATAGTCACTCCCTTTTTATTTTTAATTTAATTAGATAGATGGGTTACTTGTAGAGAGATTTGAGAATTAATTTTGACAGAAAAAACTTGGCTGGATGTATTGCTTGACTAAAACAGAAAACAGAAAATATATATATATATATTATTTTGATAAAATGGACAAATATTCAGAATTCAAATAAAATAAAAAGTCACGTACATAAATAAAAATTAAAATCATAACCTATTAGGATTAAAGATATCAATTGTACACCATATCTTAAAACTTTGTTTAATATTAAGTGTTAGAGAAAAATTTAAGTTTAACAATCTCAATAACACTTTTATATATTATATTTTTTTTCCTAGTGTTGGGACTTTATTATTATTATTATATAAAAGAATTGAATATTAATAAAAAAACTAAGTAAATCTTACAAAAAGAAGTTATATTATTAAATATTTTTTCAAAATTGTGAAATAGAACTACCTTAAATTAATAAAAATTAATTTACTTTTATTAAGACATAATTTTTATTTCGAGTAAAGAAAGAAAAAACAATAAGATACCAAGAAGCAAACAAAAATAAATTCACGGGTTTAGGCATATATATGCATACGTGAGGACCATGTTATTCTTTATTTGGTGGTTTGGTATAAACACAACAAACAATAAAAAAGTGCACAAAGTACTAAAATAGAACATTAAAAAAGAAAAATTAAATAATTAAGCAAAAAAAATTGTGTGTTTAAAATTTTTTAGTTCTTTGTATCTTAATTTAATTGATTTTAATGTTATTTAATTATGAATTCATTTTTGTTGAGAAAATAGATAAAACGTTATATGGACAATTGATGGCACACTATCATTTATATCGTATCTAAAATTTAATGTTGAATTGTTAATAACAGTAATTTTTTGATAAGGATATTCAAAATTACTTTCAAATCAATGCTTATTTGCATAAATTTATATTTTAAAAAATGCATGTCTGGTTGTTAATAATTATGTATAATTTTTACTTGTTAATAAAATATAAATATTTTTTTAAAATAAAATTAATTTTATGGTTGTATATATACAATATATATATATATATAACTCAAATCGTTTGAAATAAAATTTTTAATATAAAATGAACTCTAGCTTAACTATTATGAAGAATTTAGTTTTGTTGATTTGAAATATTAATCAAGTAACATATTGAGCATCTATACTTTTATTATATTAAGAGTAGAGCATCGAAATTCATAGGATTTTAGACAATAATGCTTAAAAAAGATGTATTCATCATGTATACTTCACTCATTATTGTTGTTCATTGTTCTTCTAGCTATCTTGAAGGATCAATAATATAATTCAAGTACTCAATAGACAATAACTTTTACTTCAAAAATTATATTTTATAATTAGGATTTCAAAGTCACACTATCTTATCGTAATCATAATATAATTTTAAATTATTACTGTATTTATTTTCTAATCTCTAACTTTTTAAATGCATTTTGTTGCAGCATAATCTTAAATTGGTATTTTTAGATACCTCCCCGGGAGTAACGAACACTTAGTCACTCACCTCCCTTGATGTTTAGTTGACCATTTGTTGACCGTGAGTGATAAGGGTATATGTGTAAAACAATATCACATAAATTTTTTATTTGACAAGGCACACATCAGTCAAACAGTAACTGTGAAAAGGATTTATATTTATATTTTATTTTTTTTAGATATGAAAGAGAAAAAGTCCCTATCTTTCAATTCTTGTTACAAAAATTTATCTATGTTTATTTAGAAGGATTTAAAAAAATATATATACCATCTTCTATATTGATTTTTTCTTTTTCAATTAAAATTAATGAATTATTATTTACTTTTTTATTGCTTTAACAGCAAGGTCTTGTCCATCAGACTTTGTCTCTTCTTTATTCATGGTAATGACTTAATATGTTCTTGCTTTTGTTTTTCTTAACTTTATTATTTGAGTGTTGCTTTAATTTATTTTTTATTTAAAAATATGATGTGTTCAATTTAGTAAATTTCAAAGATTGATTTGCTGAACGCTTATGTAATCAAATTTTTTTTTTTTTTTTAGCTCTTGTTGATATTTATGCTAAAATTAAATTTGTTTAGATGATTTTTAATTGTGAAGAACAACAAAACTATGCATCAAAAGTAAAAGAATGAGAATACGTATAGGATCCATCAAATAAATGTGAATCTTCAAAATTTTTTCTCAAATTATAAAATTACTTTTTCTTCTCCATCTTTATTCTTCAATAAAGAAGATGAAAAACATAATTTCAAAATTTTTTCTTGTTTTAAAAATTAATTAAAAGATTTAATATATGGGAATTCCTGTGATTTCTCAAATGTCTTTCTATTTAAAAATTAATTATTTTTTCTCTAAGCTCTAGACTACTTGTTTTACGTGAAAAGAAGGGAATGAGATATAAGAAAAATTATCTTCTATCAATTCATATAGATTTGTTTAAACTATTTGACTTAAAAATTTTAGTTTGTCATACTATTTCCCGTTCCAGCTTTATATATTTCTCAAAGTTTAAATATTAATAAAAAGTATTTGAATAATTTCATAAATTAACGTTAGTTAATAAACAGTTTAGGAGAGTCAAGTGTTTCTTTCCCCAAAACTTTTTCTTAAAGTAACAAATTCTCAAATGTCAGGGGATGTATCTGATACCCAACGTTATAAAAGAAAATTTATTCCAAATCTCATTTTACATTAGAAGAAAAAAGAGCACATATGACTAAATTGTTAGTGTCATTAATATTTTGATTACAAAAGAAAAAAAAAAAAAGAAGCATAAATTAATACTTTAATGAAAGGGCTTTTGGGATAATAAAAAAAGTGCTTCTTTGATTACCAAATTTTTGTCAATTTATGGTCACAAATAAGGTTTGATTGAACATGGGGAATGTTTAGCTGTTGGCGTAAGACTGACTGACTATAAAAATAGGACAAAAATTAATTGTTTGATTTCTTTAATCAAATATCATGAGGAGAGGAGACTGGGTTGAGTCACAAAAGAAATTCGATTTGCTGGAATCTGAGCTCATTGAAAATCTCTAACATCAACTCATCAGAATCATGCACATTATATAGAATATATTAACTACGCCAATATCAATACCACATGTTTGACCGTTAATATGTTATTAGGGTGAAATACACGGAACTTGTCTTCTCTTACACACAAAACTGAAAATTCTAGCACAAAACATTGAAACGTCTAAAAATAGAAAGCACAAACTTATAACCCTCCTCTCACACAAAAGTTGAAAACTCTAGTATAACACTTAAAATCTTGAATGTATGGTAATGAATTACTGATATTTAATATTCCAAAATGTTGAATGTTCTCGGTTTTATAAGAATAATTATTGGCATTTATATTACCATTTTTACTCCATTTCTGATATCAGCATTCGAATTCTTTCAACTTTCCTAGCAAGCGTCTATATAGTATGACTAAACTAACCAGCAGTAATAAGATTACAATATGAAGATGAGTCAAGTAGTTGCTAAAGAATTAGGTGAGTATGAAGGGATAAGATACACAATACCGTATTACATGACGGTAAATCTGATTACAGCTGGTAAATGCACTTTTAAGTTTTCTTAAGTATGCCTATAATCAAATAGTGATGGTTAAATATAATCACTGAATTTCAAATAAATCAGAAGCCAAGCAAACAATTAGTAATCTTAAATAGGAAATTATGAAGCGATACAAGTAAGATGAGAAGAATCATAGATTACCAAACAATGATCTTAAAAAATGTAAATGGGACAAAGTCAATCAAGAGAGATGTGAGAATCAATTCAAAGTGAAAAGAGCAAAATTGGAGAGAAAAAAGATTCAATATAAACCAAATTCTTCCTTGAAACGACTTACAACTATGAGTACCATAAGATAATTACAAGTTGCCTATCGAAAAACATGATTGCATTGACATCTCCATCTCTGATCCAAACAAACGGGTAGAACAGATTGAGTAATCATGTACAGAGTGAAGAAGCATAGATTTAATATTAAAAATCAATTGAGATGGGTTAGACAATTAAGCACAAATGGAGAATAGACTAAGAGAGGCTCACCTAACTGCAGAAAATTATGATGGTCCTATAATTACATTTCAGATTTGATCTATCAGTTAAATGTACATTCCTGTCCAACATCAATGAGATCCTTCTATCACTTGGGTTGGAGGTCCCCGCTTTGCTAGATTACAAGTTATTTTCTTCTTTTGAAGAATTAGGAAGTTTGTGTTGAAGAAGAATCAGCTGACATTGCTGCTCAGGATTGGAGTAATTACAAGCATCAGACTCCTTATGTGAAGCACTTAACTTTGAATTCTCGCTTTGCGACGTTTTCTTCTGTTCTAGCTCAAGTTGTTTGCTGTTTTCATCGTGGGCTTTGTTAAACATCCTCACAAAGTTGAGCAAAGTTGAAATAACTGCAGAAGTTATTTAGAAGAGTAATAAAATAACTGTAAACCATTCCAAGACCCCGTATACAGTTGCAAAGTGATCGTATACAACATACCTTGTTCAAATGGACAACGAGATGGATCTTCTCCAAAATAAAGAATCAATGCATCCACATTTCTACCCTATAATACAATGAGATTTGGGTAAAGAACATTCTCATGCAGCAACTACTATAAAAAAATGAATGCTCCCCTTCACAGTACAGTTTGGCAACTTACCACCGTAGAATATACTGAAGCCAAAGTCCTCAATTCAGCCTCAGCAAAATGAAGGAACTCTTTCAAAATCTGAGCAACAAAGACAAAACAAGAAAGATAATATAAAATTTAACAACAGCAAGAAAAAAAAATATTAATATGCATAAATATAAGGCATGCATCCAGTCAAGTTTAGTCCCAACTTTTGGTCATATAATTATCCAACTTCTTGTGCTTATCTCAAAAATGCTCTGATACGATGCAGCAGCACAGGCACAGAAATGAGCCCACAGCATACAGATATGAAAACAAATCAAAAGAACTTTAAGAAGATTTGAACACAGGCAATGATAAAATGGATGAGACTTAATTTTTCATAAAACAAAATGATCCTCGAGTAAATAAGAATATAATATCTCAAATCTAGGGAAAATATTCATGCATGAGAAGTAATATCCTTGAAAAGTACTAAAGCAGTGCTTTCAATGAAAACTGATTATGGATAGCTATAAGTGAAATAGCCAAAATGCAAGCTAACATGCTTAAAATACCTTGCGAAAATTTTCTGATATAGGACCGTCATTTTCAGCCATGGACAACTCCTGGACAATTTTTTCCAATCCTTTGCTTAAGGCTTGCATTTCCTCTGCCAAAAATTTCAATTGTATCTGAAATCACAACTCCATCAGAATGCCAACCATTATCATATAATGATTCCCACTAGACAGAATAAGGTTACCTTAGATGCAGGTTCCAAACTGGCGAGGTCTTTTGAAAAATCTAGAAGTTCTGGTAGTTTATCAGCAAGCACCTACAGGTATCAAGCAGAATTAAGCAACCAGTAATGCCATGTAAGTTACATGACCAAAAGATGAAACATAATACATTCAAACACAATATATAAATGCGTATCACATAACTAAATTTGAATGTAAATGACTTGGTACTTGTATAGCTTAAACAATATTAGGGAGCCCACATACCAGCCTAAAAATTTGAATTTAGTTGTCTCTTAACATGATTTCAATGACAGTTTTCACTTTACTGAAATGGCTTGTAATGCATACATCTGTCATAATTCAAGTACGCTCACCCAGCTCAACATTCACATTTGAACTTTAAGCACAACAGTATGAACATTTTTCTTAACTATCCTGTTTGCCTAACAGTATTCTTCGAGGATCTCCTAACTATTTTACATTGATTTCCCATCAATATGTATGCATTTTTTATTTTATTACTGATAATACCACAAATGCATTGGACTATGAAAGTATTTTTAAAAAAATATATTCTGAAGTACTTAAAAGCAAAGTTTTGTACTCTAGTAACATGTAGTACACATTGTGCGCATAAAATTCAATTCCTAGACAAATGAACTAGCATTCAATCTGCACATCTGTGACTCCTTATCTCATATATATACATACCGATAACATATACAATTATTACACAAGTACTATACAGATGCATATATAAACAGTCAAAAAACTATATGGAAATTCAATTAGAATTTTTTAAGTCAACAGCATTGATGGTGATGTTCATAAGGATCAGTCACTTTTTATACCTTACAAAGATAATGCATGAGAGTCATCTTGTTATTCCGAGCACGTGTATCAGTGAGTTTAAGAAGGCTATCCAACCGAAATCCAATTGCAGATCCTGAACCCAGGAAGGGAGAAAAACAAGGTTATCTTATGTTAACATGCATACAGTCAAGCTAAAGCCAACATAATATATGATTTGGATTTGTTAGGTAGGGAATCATATTATGAATGGGGAATGAAAGTACCAAATGACTTGTTTCCAACTTATGGTCTATTTCATCTGCACAAGACAAAGTAGAATGAAATCTTGCGGTAATAGTGATGAATGTTGAAATTTCAAACTCAAATAGCCAATAGAAAAGCTTAAAACCAAAAGAAGGCAGACTATGATCCAAAGCAAGGCATGCTCCATCATTGATACAAATAAATGAAACTCCAACCAAAAAGAGAGTAAAGGTGAAGAACTAGATGAAAGGTAATCCAATGGCTTGTCTCTAACTAAAGTTATGATAATAGAACAAGCCCTATCTTGCCTTGCCCTTTTTTTTTTTTTTTTTTTTTTTTTTCTCACTCTAAAGGGGCAACTAAGGAGGTGGTTTAAGATTATGGCCTAGAGAATTATTGGTAGCTTTAGACAATTAACTTAGGCCTTTTAAAAAGAATTCTAAGGCATTCTTTAAACCATTCAATGTGCAAGTTCGCTTTTACTAATTTGTTAAGGGCAAAATAAAAGTATAAGGAGCTTCGTAAAAAGATTTGACGATAAAGTCATTGAATTGGGGGCCTTTTATCATCTACTAGTATTGAAAGGCCTCATGAGAGTACTACAAACAGAGAGGAGATGGTATGCAATAACAAAGTAATCCATTACTACTTATGATGCACCCTACAAGGAGTTTTTTGATAAAATAAAAATCAAGGACCAAATTATGATACAAATGTGAAAAGAAAAGATGACATAACAGATGCAAAAGGATAAGTCTTTCGTCCACAGATCATATCAGTGAGCAACAAAAGCAAAAAGAACCTATTAATAATAAGGAAGGAAAGTGAGGCTAGAAATAATCCTAACCTTACTAATGGAAAGACATTATAAGGAGGTCGACATTAAAGATAGGGTAGAACAGGTAGCACATTTACAGGGCAAGACCTTTACTTCCTTTAAAGTACCTCTCTCACAAGTGTGTCGCAATATCAAGAATAGTGATCTTTAGTGGTAAAGCCTGTCCTTATTAAATCTGATAAGATGAGGCATGCTAGCAATCAATTTTGCAATTACTATAGTATTTATAGCTATAATATCGATAACTGCTTCAATCTAATGGACCAAATTGAGCTTTTAGTGAAAAATTATTACCTCAATGATCTTATACCTAACTCAAGGGAGAAACAACTCTCAAATTCCCCTAGTATAAATGATAAGCAGCAAAGTAAAAAAATTGTATGCCTTAAAAGCCAATCACGATATGAGTAATGATTGTAAATTTTATAAAAATTCTTGTATATCTTATGACTTAACAAAATGAGTATTTTATATATATAAAAAATAATATATATATATATATTATTTTTTATCATTTGTATGTGTATGTTTGATTTTTTATCATTTTTTATCATTTGCATATATATATAAATATATATTATTTTTTATCATTTGTATGTGTATGTTTGATTTTTATATAATGATAAAGCCTATAAAATGTATATAATACATATTATTATGATGAGTTTATATTTATGAGATTATATGTTAATAGTACCATTCCTAAATGTTCCTAATCGTGGGACTATAAAATAGGGTCTTTCTAGTATCGAAAAGACTAGTATACACTATCCTTACTCTGTGCGATAGAGGGTAATCGATCTCGTAGACTACTTATATGAAGACACTAAAGAAAGTATATAGATGCTCATTGATTGAGTATGAGTTCACTGAACAGACTTGTACGAATCGTCCAAATGCTAATTACGCTTAATAGTCAATTAAACATTCATTGTATCAGTTGTGTAAATAATTCTTATACTTTATAATATCATGGTTACCTTGTGAGTGAATTATCATACT
>JAWDEX010000018.1:16958-46856 GCA_035221805.1 Trichilia hirta
TTATGATGAATCATACTAATGTATGTTATTAATGATTCATCATTGAATTATATGAGTATATTAACTACTCTTTAGATCTAAGACATCATGGTTGTTAATCGGTATAGATACACATAGTTCATATGGTGTATAAATACGAAATTAATCATGTCTTGTATATAAAAATTGATTTAGTCATGTGTTATTTATATAAAGAATCAAATAATTGTCAGATAAAATTTGTTAACTTGACATAAAAGATTTTGAGGTACCATTAACTTAGTTCAAGTTTGAGTTTTTAGTCAAATATTAGTAAATGAGTTAAAGTAAAGTCTTTGATCAAAGTTCAAATATCATATAAAGAATTTGTAGTGACAAGTTTAATTCATATTAATTAATTATTCGAATATGACTAAATTTAAGATTTTAAGACTCATAAGCTCTAATTTAGTTAAAATTAGACGAATAGTAGAAGACTATTCATACAAAACTTATAATTAATCATAAAAAATTCGATAAAATTTTTTTTTTATGATTTAAGGGCTATAGCACAATACTAGATGTTATTTATGATCGTTGAAAATTTAAATAGTTCGAAACGAGATCAATGATATCGATTTCAGCTCATAACTAATATTATAATGAACTTGAGAAATTATAATATAAACCTCAACCTTTTTTTACTATTAGAGAGAATAAATAATGTCTACAAAAAGGTTAGCACTCTAAGAGAAATTATTTGATCAAAAAGTCATAAATGATTTACTTGTTAAATAGTTTAATGGATCGAGAGCTTAAAAAATTAATTCGATTATAATTTAAAATAAGTTGTAATATTCTATAAAATTTTAAAAATATAAATAAAATTAAAATAAATTTGATCAAAATAAATTTGACTAAATTTATAGTCAATTTATAATTTTTTAAAGTTTAAAGGCCGAAATAATATTTTATATTTACTATTGAAAAACTTGTTGGAAAAGTTTCAAGACCCATTTGCCTTTACTTAAAAAAGTTGAGACATTATGATGAATGAAAAAAATATAAAACGATACAAAATTTTATTTTTGAATGAATTTTGCATATTTTTCACTTTGCCTTCTTTCTCTTTACACTTGGCCAACACAAAGAAAATTGAGCCTTTTTGATTTCTCAGAGATACCACATAATTAGTATTATTCTTCATTAATTCATCACTAAAGGTTAGTAATTATGAAGTTAAATTGGTTAATTTTGAATAAATATACCCTAAATGCTTAAAAATTTATTCAAACCATACCCGTGCTTAATTTCTTATTTTTCATATATTCATCGCTTGCAAAGATGCACTGTTTACTAAGCAAATATCCCCACTTTTTTTTTTTTCAAGAGAAATAATCTATTAAAAATTATTTTTTTATTAAAAATAAAAGTTCACATATTAGACAAACAATACATATCATTTGATTACAAAATTATTAAAATTAGAATAAGAAAAATACAACAACAACAATAATAAAAGAAATATAAAAGTAAGAAGATTAGATAATTTTTAATTAATGTAAATATTTTTATCACTAATTAAATGTATAATACTCCTTTTTTTATTTGCAAAAAAATTAGAAACATTAAGATAACTAAAATTTATAGGATCTAAATCATCAATAAAATTAGTATTTATATTCTTTTTTTTATTATCTTTTTTAGATGCTCTGCATATCCATGACTAATAACATTTTTCTTCACATCTCCAATATGGATCATTAAAAATTTTTTTGAACTTATTATTAGGACACTGTCATTTATAAATATTTCACTTTTGATGGTTATATTTATTTTTATCATTTCACTATTCTAAAGATTTATAACCATCACGAGGGCGATAATCATGCCCTTTCTTATAACTTTTATCACGTTAATAATTAGTAGTAATACTCATATTTACTTCTAAAAATGACATATATTTAATTGGATGTTTTTATAATTTCTCAATAAAAGTTTATTCTTTTTTTAGCAAAATGTAAGACAAATTTATGATTTAGCAAATATTATCTAATTCAATACTTTGGGCCTCACAATTTTGCATTTAGAACTTCAGATTTGTCTTTGATAAAAAAATATTTTTTTGGTAATCAAACTTCCATTTGAATTTTTTTACAATTAAAACTTTAAACTCTCATATAAGTAATGACACAAAAAAGTCATGACTTTTGACCAATCCTGTAATGATAAACAATTTTTTGTTTTAATGGTATCCTAAAGTCCTAAAATTTATAGATACATTTTTGTATCCATAATTCAAGAAAAATAATTACTTTAGGTAATATCAAGATCGAAAAATTCTAAATTTTTAAGATTTATCATTATAACTTATCTATTAGAAATTAAAGAGAAAATTAATAACATAAAAGTAAAACATATCGGATAAATAAAAATATAATAATTTTTATTTATATAATTGAAACTTTAGGCCTATACATAGTTAAAACTTCAGGTCCACACAATATCATTCTTTATAAATTTAAAAATTCAGGTTTTAATCTATTAATTATTATACAGAACTTTTAATTTTGATTATATCAAAACTGTAAGTTTGATATATTTGAAATTTTAGATCTAAATTTTATATTCTAATTTATTTTCAAAAATTTCAAGTTTTGATAGAGAAAATAAAAAAAAAAACATAATATAATATTATTAAAATTTAGATGTATATGTACATATTATGGATTTTAGGCTTTATAAAACTCCAAATTATAACAATAATTATTCAAAACTTTAGATCTGATTAGAGAAAAATTTTATAAGGTTAATTTTAAAATTTTAGGTTCTAATTATTTCTCTCTTATTAATTTTATTAATAAAATAATATCAATAAATAATGTAGAGTACTCTTATTTTTTGATGTGAGAGTTCCATATTAATGATAACCATAGAATATACTTATAAGGATAGTTGTATAATTATAATTATATAATAAAAATAATATAATTATAAAGATAAATATAAATAATATGTAAATATTAAATTAAAAATATAAATATTTTATATACTAAGATCGTGTTAATAATGTATTATAAATATTAATTAAAAAAATTAAAAAAAATTGAGAATGTAAATAAAATTACTCAAGATAAAAATATAATTTTTCAATCTCTCACTTCTAAAAAAGTAAATGAAGAAAAAATTATATTCATCAAATACGTGTTGATTCATTACAAAAAAGGATAGTATTTATAGGTAAATACCATTCTCACTTTAATATATATTTAAAAAAGTAAATAAATAATAAAAAAAGAAAAAAAATTCGATAGAATTACTTTAACTTAATAAAAGACAATTCATCTTATTTTATCCAAAATTTAAGATATTTAATTTTTAAAAATTAAGATATAATTATATTAAAAATAAAGAAACTCATAATTGCATAATAGTATTAACTATATTAAATTTTTTAAAAAATAAAAGTATAAAAAATTAATTAAAAATACAAAGTTGAATTATTACACAATCAAATATAAATTATCATTAAATAATAAAATATTCAAAAAATATAGTTGGTCGAGCTAAATTGAAGCATATATTTAATGACTGCAATGACAAAATTTGACTGATTATCCAATAACACAATTAACCATCTTTTGTATCGACTCCCAAGTTCACACGATAAACCATGGAAATCATTTTCATAGTCTGCAATTCTTGCTACAGCGTAAATGACAATGCCTACAAGTTTACTATCGAGCCAACCTTGTGGACGTTTGAGAGTTTCAAGAGATTCCATGCCTTGGAATTTCATTTTCGGGGCAACAAAATTTTACCATGATTACTAGGCGGAAGATTCTTCAAGCATTCACAGTCAAGTGGATCCATTCTTCGAACTTACAACGGGGTAGGCCTTATTAGGGTCATCAACTAAAAATATAAAAAAAAGTGGTTGCTTCGACTGGTTTAATCCCACTTTTCTTCTCTCTCTGACATTTTCAATGGAGCAAGTGATGGTGGTTTTAGCATATCATATATTGAAGAATTATTTATATGGTTATATCATGCAATTTTTTTTTCAATTAAATAATTTAATCAATTAAAATTAAATAATATATCTTTTAAATTTTATTAAAAATTTAATAAATAATCTCCTATTTATCTTTAAAAATACACATGCACGCACGCACGCACGCACGCACCCGAACTTATTAATAATAGTTTCAATTGAGTTTTGAAGTTTTATAATTCTTAATAGATTCACCAAGTTATTCTAATAGTTTTTAAACTTAAAAAACTAATACTTATATGTACAAAAAATTAAAAATTCAAGAAATCACTTCTCAATTTCTATTCTTTCATTTCTTTTTTTCTTTTTCTTTCTTTTTCTCTTGGAAAAATGATAAAAATAAAGTCCTTTTATTATATTTTCATACCCACCCGTGGGATACACTTAGAAAGAAGTTGAACGAACATTTCATTTTTATTTCAATTGATTCAAAATGGTTCCCTTGTTTTTCTCATTTATCAAAGCTTTCATTGGTTCATTTTAATTCAATAATTAAAATTAAATGAAAAAAAAATCATGTCACGTATCAAACACATAGCACTCATCCTATGTTAATGTGTCCAGTCATATATAGGATCAGGCACTCACCCTTGAGATACATGTTTGCAAATCACATAACACCCATTTTATGTCAATGAAGATACATGTATAGGGAACACACGCCAGTGATACTAAGCATGAGATAAAACTTCGGTTACTCCAGACTCTTACAAAAAATATAATTTTAAAATTCGAACAAGAAACAAGCGCTAAGCAATTGTCACATTATGCCTAACCACCAGACTACACTTCTTGGAGGCTATATTAATCTATATTAATAAATATTAATTAATAAAGAAAGAAAGAGAAAGATATATTAATAGTATAATATTAATATTTAATATTTAATATTTAATATTTAATATTAATATTATAATATTTAATATAATAAATATATTAGAAATAATATTTTTTAATTAATTAATCACATTAATAAATTAATCCTAACAATTTATTTAAGAAATAGATAAACAAGATTTAAAAAAATTTTAATACTTAACAAAATTATATTATACCATTTATCATTCGTAAATTCATTTTAATTAAATAACACTTATTCAATTAATAATAAATAAACACATTAATAATAAATAAATATATTTAATTATTAAATTTTTGATATCTTAATATATTTTATAAGTTTTCATGTATCATTAAATTATATTTATGATATATTAAATTATTAAAATATTTCACGAATATACGAGTGCTAGCAAGTTATTGTCAAAAAATTTATTTTTTAATTTAAAAATTAAAATAATATCCGATTAAATTATTAAATTATATCTATTTTGTCATTATAAAAAAAAATTACATTATTAGCTATTGTGTGTGACTGTCTGCATTTACCGTAAGTTAGATATGAGCATGTACGAATAATTCACATCACTTTGATATTATTCATTGTAATAAAAGTTTTCAATGATTATGAGTGATCTCTAACAAGATATTATAACTCTTAAATACGAAAAATAAAGATTCTAAATAAACTCATATAGTCGTACATCTGTGTAGTAAAATCTTTCTACTATCGACTCTCGATTGGGTGCATGTAATGAATCGTCAAACTCCTAATTCAATCATAAGATCAGGAACTTAAATCATATACGAGTTTTCATATTTCTCAAAATTTATTTTTTAATTTGTGTATTTTTACCAAAGATTTAATCTCCGAGTATAACATCTCTACCTAGTATCTCAAATTTAATTATCTAAATTAGTAGATTTCATCTTGATCATCACCTGTCCTCGTATAATAAAAATATATTGTCATTAAATTTTTTTTATCAGGTGTGATTAATTTAATGCGATATATACAAGTGAGTAATGTACTTCGATATAGAGAGTAATCGTGATATCTCAGGCCAAAGGATTAATGATACACTGATACGGTTGTGCGACACAATATTAATTGTAAATAATCATATATATGATTTGTCGCATTTAATTACGTTCAGTAATATGTTTGAGAATATATTACTTATGTTTATATTCTTGTGACATAAGACTCATCACTCAACTATAAGTATTAAACACTAATTAGTACCAATAACAAAACATGCTAATCATACAGTATAATTATTTCTAATAATATCGTCTCAACTAAAAATTTATTTGAATATATTTAAATTATAAATTTTATAATTATATTTATAATTTTTTATAAATAAAATCTTGATACATAATATATTACATAATCTCGTACTGCATTAATTATAAAAATATAACTTATAATTAATAATTAAACATATACAAAAATAATAAAATATTATTTTATTAATTATACATAAATTTATAATATATATATATATATATATATATAAAGAAAAATTTAAAATAATGACACGATTGATTATAAATTACATGATCAGCATCAAAATCCTTCAAAGTAATTGAAGATTTTTTTAAAAATAACACTAGTAATTGCTGTCCTGACAATACCTCCGATAACCCAAATGCCTAAATCGTTGACACTTGTCCATGCAGTAGTTAATAATGATTCAATTTTCATAATAATTGACTGTACTCCAATCAGTTTGTCTGTCATGAATTCCACTCTTGTTATCCAAACTCTTCAAAACGTTATTGACAATTTCCACAATAAATTCATCAAGGCTGGAAGCTAAGCAAAGTCACGAAGCCAGGGAACCGGTCGGTGTCAGTCCCCGGCCTCCGAATGTAGAGATCAGAGGAAAGGAAGGCTCAACTGAAAAAAGTGCTCTCTGAACCGAACGTGATAATTCATAAGAGACTAATTGAATCATATATGACAAAAATTATTTAATAAATGTAAGAATTGTGTGAAAAAATTGTTGTTGCCTGTTGGCTTATAACTGAAAGCCAGATAAATTGGTTGTTTCCCTGAAAGCTGTTCTCCAGCTCTCCAGCTTGTCTAACTCGTCCTGAAAACATTCTTCAAGCTTCGAAAATGAATTTCGAAAAATCCCAGTTTGCTTTCTTACATGCGGTGGTCAACGTGATAGAAAATTGGCATTACTGTCTAGCCCAACTCGTTCTTGCATTCCAGGATCTTTACAAGTTCATCGAAACAATATCTGGAAGAAGCATGATGTTCTGAGAAAACAATAACTGAAATATCTGATCCTTCAATTGCAGTCACAAGAGATGGAGAAATTTCATCTCCTATAATAAGTTGATAATCAATAAAAGCTTTGATCTGTTTTCGACACAAAGCTGCAACAAGATGACTGACAAAGTCGTTGCGCGCGTCTTTACCTCTGAATCTAACAAAACATCGCACTTTGTTCGAGTTTGAGGAATCATTACAGGCAACAGAGAAGATGAAACCATGGGTACATTCATTTGATGAGAAATTTCATTGGTTACCGAACCACTTAAAAATTCTTGTAGTGCTCTCTCTAAATTTTTCTTTTTTCTTTATTATTGTTTGTGTTAGTTATTGAATTGTTGGAATTGTTTGTCAATTATAATTGTATGTTAAATTTTTAAAATTACTTGTTGTTTAATTTGAATTAAAAAAATTATAAATAATAATTAAATATCTAATTCACCCCTTTTGGTTGCCTAATTAGTATTACAATTCTAATTCATAATAAAATTATTTTTGATATTATGAGAATTAATTTATTAAATATTGTAATTTTTAAATCTTTAGAGGAGTTAATGAATTAAAAGTGGCGTGATTAAAAAAAAATAAGGGCGAAAATATCATTATCTTTTTTTTTTTATGAAAAATAATATTGAAATCATTGAAATTTGTTTAAAAAAATAATTTTATTCTACTAAATTGAAAAAATACTAAAATTTTATCAGAAGTCTCATTAATTCCAAAAAATACTAATTTTTACTCTTATTTAATGATTTTGATTTTTTAATATAACTAATATAAATTTTATAGGTATTATCATATTTTAAATTTTGTCATTTACTTATAATAAGTTAGTTTTTAAAGCCAAACGCTGAAAAATAACTAAAATAAAATAAAAAAATAAATATTTTTTATTTAATAAAATTAAAATATTTATTTAACTAAATTTAAAGTGTCTAAAAATCTTTTACCTTTTTTAATCAACCCATAATATTTTTCTTTATTTGCATTGCGGAGAACCCAACAGTGGTACAAGTTAAAGCAGACATTAATTGTGTCTGAGAGAAATTGGAAGCCGACAACTTAACAGCTTTATGGACCCACGTTCTCGAACAGCAAAGTACAACGCCAAATGCAAACCCACGGGTGTTCCCTAATCCCTATTCCATCCATCCGTTCCTTAGTATCATTACTCTTGCTTTTCTTGATGACAAGAACTGGAAAGCCCACATGCTGTCTTATCTCTTCTTTCGTCTGCCTCTTAAATCTTAATGGTGCCGTTGAATTGATTCTCATCATTGACCGGCCCTCCTTTTAAGTTTTAACTTGTTCAATTTGTATTTTCCCACTACCCAAAATCCATTACTCTACTTTGCTTCCGTCTGTCCATGCTTTTGTTTGAGGAGTAAATGTAATGAGCAGAATAATGAATTACAACAAATTTTCATCATTATGCTCTCTTATTCGTTTCATTTATTGTCGCACATGTAGGATAAATAAATGTAGTTTAGATTTTGTTTGCACGTCTCCTCTTTCTTTCTCTCTGCATTGTTTACTTTCAATCTTAATGGGACAAGGTACTTCTTCTTGCCCTGCTTCCATTAGTTTAAGCGATCATGTACATTGGACTTGCAAGGAAAATGGCATCATTATTAGCAACAACAGCAAATTCAATTTGTATGGAAATACTCGTGGTCATGGTATTAGTGACTTGACATTGGGTTTACCAGACGAATGCCTGGCAATGATATTTGGGAGGCTGAATTGCCATGACAGGAACCATTGCTCTCTTGTATGCAAGCGATGGAAATTGATAGATTCCATGTCTAGGCAGAGTCTGGTTTTGGTTGCTCACTCAGAGATGTCCCCTTTAATCCCGTCCTTGTTGTCTCGTTTCGGTTCGGTTGCTGTTCTTGCTCTCAAATGTTCACGCAAGCTCGCCAGCATCAATGATGACGCTATTTCTCGCATTCCCTCTTTGCTTCCTTCCCTCAAGAAGCTCAAACTCAAGGGCTGCATCGATATCTCTGACAATGGGATCCATACCTTTGCTCTCCACCACCCTCCTCTTCTCACCAAGCTCTCTTTCGCTTCATGTGGTTTTGGTTCTAGAGGTCTAATTTCTCTCTTGGTCAACTGCCCTTCTATCCACGATCTCACCATTAAGCGCCTGCGCAAACTCGACGCACAGAACATCCCATTATCCTTGGATGGTTATGCTTCTTCTTCTAGGGATATGGTTCCCTATAACAAGCAGAAAATGAAGAACATGCAGCAGGGAGTCAACATGCATCAGTTAGAGAGACTATGTATAAAGGATCTCCACAACGCCCGCCTTTTCATCCCGCTTGTCTGCACCTATGGTAAATCTTTGAAAGCCCTCATTGTATGCAGGAGCTCAGGTAATTGGGACCGAGTACTAGAGAGTCTCCAAGGAAGAACCACTAGCATTGCCGAGATCCATGTGGAGAATGTTCAAATGGGTGATGCTGGCCTGGTTTCCATTGCCACCTCCTGCCCTGACCTCCGAGTTCTATATCTTAGCAGGGCCACAGATTGTACGGACGACGGGTTGTCAGCAATTGCTAACTCTTGCAGAGAGCTTCGGAAGCTGCATGTAGATGCTTGGAGCAGGTTTGGGAGCAGGATAATTGGAGATGAAGGGGTTTTGTCGATAGGAAGAAGATGCAACCACATACAAGAGATAGTTCTGATGGGTGTCCCGATCACTGTTGCCTCTCTCGATGTGCTCGCATCGAATTGCCCGTCTCTTGAGCGAATGGCACTTTGTAACACGGAATCTATGGGGGATTTAGAGATGGCATTAATTGGTTCAAAATTCTCTGCCTTAAGAAAGCTCTGCATCAAGAACTGCCCTATATCTGACTCAGGGATTCAATCGATTTGTGAAGGATGCCCACGTCTGGCGAAGCTGAAGGTAAAGAGGTGCCGAGGGGTGACTCAGGCAAGTGTGAGCCTATTAAGTATGCAGAGAAGCTCGTTGGTAGTATCTGTTGATAAAGGATCGATTTTGTTTGATGGAGAAGGGACAATTCGCAGTAGCACAGTTGATGAGTTACAGGATGGATCTATGCGTTGGAGAAGAATGCCAACATTTGCATTCCCCAATGCTAGGCCAAGGCCTAGGAGTACAAGAACTCATGTTAGTTGCAGCAGTAAAAGTGCTCTCTTGCTCAGGTCTAAATTTAGTAGGAAGAGATCCGATGAAGGGAGATCGCACAGGGATATGTTTTAGATGATGACGAGTAATGTCATCGTTCTCTCAAATCAGTGTGTTGTGTTCTTGCATTGTCATTAATTTCTGTTTGTGACCTGATTCCGGATTGCTGAGAAGTTCTATTTAATACAATACTTTCTCATTCTTATTCTCCATTTCTAATATGAGAAGTAAAGTCCGAAGAAGATAAAGTCAACGACGTATAATTTGGTCCAAATTTAGTAACTGCTCTGTTATCTATTCCGTTGATTTACTACAATTATAATTACAGGATGATAATGTAGAAAGTTGTGCCTGTGGTTTAAAAGGATTGGATTAATGAAAAGAAAAAACAAAGTCAATCTTACAATTGATGGTGACCATGAAACTATATACCACCAAGTCCCCATCGACAGAAGTTTCAAGGAAGGAAGAGCAAGCTGGGGTCCACGCGGAAAATAGTACAACAAAGACTACTTACTGGACAGGAATGGAGATTATAAAATCTACATTGGTTTCTCTTACGCTCCCAATATTCAAAGTCTCAAAGTTTCAACTCTGAGGAAAATAATTCTAGGACGGTTGCTGTTTTTCTTGGGTTTGCTTTTAGACGTGGTCAAATTTTTATAATTAATAGTTATACCATCAACTTAATGCAAAAACAAAAGCGTTTGTGGTTGCGGACATTAGAATATTAAAATGCCGCGTAACCATTCGCCAATCATCTTCATTCGTCATCCCCCACTGTAATTACATTTACATACAATAGCCACCACCACCACCTCCTCCACCTCTACCACAAGCAATTATCATTTTATTCTTTCTTTTTGTTCTTATTGTATATACAGTAATTCTTTCTTCGATAATTTCTCTCGTTCTGAATTTTATGTTCATTCACAAACAAGAAATAGATGATAGAAGTGAAAGTGAGCAAATAATTTCATCGAGTAATAGTCATAGATTGAGTTTTATTTTCTATGAGTGCTGCTGAATTCGATATTCGATATTCGAAAAAACAGAGAAAGCATAGATTCGTATGAGTGTTTTCAGAGATGAGTACCAACTCGGCTGCTAGTGTTTCTGGCTCCAGGAAAAGTAATACGAGTTTCTTTTCTAAGATCACGGTACCAATTTTCCATTCTTATTATTACTGATAATCTCTTCAATCTACAGCATATATTTTTTTATTATTGTTTTGATTGATTTTTTTTTTCTTTTCTATTAAAATTTTCGATTTCTTCATATTTGTGAATCCATCTCCTCTTTATTGTCAGTAATTTTCGATATACGATTCATTCTGCTAAACAATCAATGGATGGTTTTATTATCTTGCTATTGCTATGGGGTTGAATCTCGAATTTCAATTATAGAATGAAATGTTTGGTCTTTGGGGATCGGTGGACTCCAAATCTGTCAATTTTGATTTTTATTGGTTTTAAAGTGCATGAAAAACAGCTTTGTTATTGCTGGAGTTTGCAATTCCATGGAAATTAAGAATAGGGCCGTAACTCTTTATTGTTGGTGATGGTGTTCAAATTTATGGCAGAGTGGCACTTGTTTAAAATCAACATCATCATCAGATACTGGAAAAGGAAGAAGTAAGTCGTCGACAAGTAATAAAGTATCTCATGGATACCACTTAGTAGAAGGTCAATCTGGTCATGATATGGAAGACTACCTTGTTGCTGAATACAGAAAAGGGAAGAATCATGTACTCGGTCTATTTGCTATCTTTGACGGTCATCTTGGGGATCGTGTACCAACTTATTTGAAGGATAATCTTTTTAACAATATACTGGAACAGGTTACTATTTCCATCAGTAATTTATCATCTGTTCTATACCAATGTTTCCTGTTACAATTAGTGTCTTTGCATTCTCATGCTACAAACTGTTAATTGCTGAGTTACATGAATACAACTACAGTTTTCCTTCTAAGTTTAACTTAGATTGTTGATCAATATTGAATTGGGTGCATCCTGCCTTTGCCTTTGCTAGTGCAATATTGCTACTCTAGTACAAACTATGCGGCAGATCTCTCTCTCTTTCTTTTTTTTTTTTGGTGTGTGTGTGTGTGTGTATTTTACTTTTACTTCTTACCTTGAATTCTCCGGATCGTCAACTGTCCTATGTAATGCAGCCAAATTTCTGGAAAGACCCCAAGGCAGCAATAAAGAATGCATACCGCTCCACAGATAAGTTCATATTGGAAAATGCTATGCAATTGGGGCCTGGTGGCTCAACTGCAGTAACTGCAATCGTAATTGACGGAAAGGATTTATGGGTGGCAAACATTGGTGACTCAAGAGCTGTTGTATGTGAGAGGGGCTCTGCCAATCAACTGACTGTGGACCATGAGCCTCATGCTGAACGAAGACGAATTGAGAAGCAGGGTGGCTTCGTGATTACTCTTCCTGGTAAATATCTCCCACCTTATTTTTATTTTGCGTTGGGATCTTAGTACACAATGCCTGCTACCAAATTGTGGCATCTATTGGGTTTTCATCTATAAAATTTTTAGGGCAAATCCAATTTACAATACATTTTCTCAGCTAGCCATTCTTTCATGTTTGTTGCTTGTAATTTAAGGTTGAGTCCTCTTTTAGTCTAAGTAATATTCAACAACTCAGATTTTTGAGGGACAGATTTAAGATCGTATTTTTCTTTTTTATTCTTTTACTGTTGCCAAGTATAATTGCACTATGGATAAGGATAACACCAGGTTTTGTTTTTGAATTTTGACAATAGAAAATGATAATAATCATTACTATTATTTTTTGGGTTAACACTACTTGGAGGGTGGTATATATTAATATAAAGAAAAACATTTCAAATGAAGAGAATAATTGTCTTTTTGAAGTAAATAATGACTATCATCATGATCTGAGGGACTCGGTTGAACCTCATAAAAATATGGAATTCAAGCTTGTTTCAGTTGAATATGTTTTTGCTAGTTAATTGTTGGCATTGTGTACACTCTAAAGCTTTTTTAGACTATCCTATTGAAGTTTAGGTTCTTTTCGATAAAATCAAGTCCTTCAAATTTAAGCTGCAGCCTTGATCAAAGACCAAGTTCATAAAAGTGTAGTTCATACAGCAAATGATGTCTAGATGAGAATAACTTCAATAACTACAATTTTCTATGAGATTTTATCTAGATTCTATTACCAAACCGTTAAATTATATTCTAAATTTTGAAAATCTTTTCTTGATTCAAAGTTAATCCTCGTCTAACATTGTCTTTTATTTTTCATAAGCAATTGAAGCTATACCTTTTTGACTATGATAATCACAGTAGTCACATCTTTAGTGCATTTATAACGTTAACTTTACAACTCAAAAACCAAAGTTGAATAGAAACATCTATGCATTTCCTGAAAAGTTTCTTCAGTCATAATCACAGAGGGAGATCCATATGCTAATTGTTCTCAACTTTAGGCATAAAATCTTCAGCCAAAGGCAGTAGGTTGTCAAAACTAACTGATTAAGTGAAAACTCATCCTTGAACTTCTGCAATAACTGTAATTTAAGGTCATAATTCTCCATGAGCGATGAAGCACCTTGTTGCATTTAGGTGGAAAGAATACACACAAACATTCAGGTGATTTAGAAAAGCCCTGTCTTCAAAAGGGAAGATCGTATAACATTTTTATTTTTATTCTTGTTTCAGGTGATGTGCCCAGAGTTAATGGCCAACTTGCTGTTGCACGTGCTTTTGGGGATCAAAGCCTTAAAGCACACTTAAGTTCGGAGCCTGATGTAAGACATGTGCCTATAGACCCAACTATCGAGTTTGTTATATTGGCGAGTGATGGACTGTGGAAGGTCAGTTATAGTAGCTTATGGACAATAGTAATCCTTCTGTATTGAGCCCTAACCTCTCAAGTCTCTGTAATTATTTTTCTTGATCTCCATCTTTGATTGCATGTTTTTGTCAATTCATTGAATGAATGCAGCATGATGGTTTACGTGTTTCTCTTCAACACATAAACGTGACCTTAGTTTTCTGTTCTTAGTGACCAGTATCGTTTGGAGTCATCTGTGTGGCTATGTAATTAAATGATGTGGATTAGAACAATACATGAACCTACCATTATATGCCATTATATGAAGCTGCCCTTTACTCACTACGCTTGGCTGGTAAATTAAGACCACGGCAAAGTCTACTGTACTTGTAGAAGCAATAAATTAGTCGTTAGATGGCCTTGATTTACTGTTCATCTCCTCTGACTAGGAACTATTCTTTAGTCATAGAATGATGCTGCCTTAACATATATGGATTGAGTCAGCTTGAGGCTGATTTCAGTTTCAAAGTGGTCGGCCTATTCATAGATTATATATTGTAATGTTGTAGAAGGAATGTTTAGTTTCTGCCATACATGTTTTAGGGAGGTTAAATAATGCCTTCCACTTCCAGGCTTTCAAATTTAAAGAAAATAAGTAAATAAAGATTACGCTTGTTTATTCCTTTGTTTTTCTCATCTAAATATTTTCCGAATATGATTACCATTGCACACTTTATTTTGGTTTCAGGTTTAAATTTTAGAATAATTTAGTGCATATGTAAATTGTTTAATAAGCAATTGTTTGACACACGCAAATATGACAACCAAATATCATGTGAAGGTCTGGGACCTGTTGTTTACATCTTATATAGAGCATTTCTAATTAAAATTGTATCAAATTACAGTGTTGGTGTTGTTTATGCTCCATGCATAAAGCAATGGCATGAACATGCAATGAGCTGAAGGTGTTGTTTCATCGTGTACTAATAATGCATTTCATTGAAAGATTATAGCACACTGATCAGTTTACATTGTCAGCAGGTTATGAATAATCAAGAGGCAGTTGAAATTGTGAAATCCATAAAAAATCCTCAATCAGCAGCTAAACGACTAACCACCGAAGCATTGGCAAGAAAGAGTAAAGATGATATATCATGCATTGTCATCCGTTTCGGATAATGCCTCTGAGACTGAGAGAGCTCACAACCATTACCTCCTAAACTTGCAACTGGCTGAAAGTTTTGTCTAGAAGATAAAAATGGAAGCAGTATTTGGGTCAGAAAACTTTGTGTATGTTGTAATTTCTTTATTGAGAAGTCTGTTATAGTAGTGTGATGCATTTTTCGTGTTTTCTGGTGCCGAAGGGAGAAAAATTTGCTCATTAATCCTATCCGCCTCCTGTACATTAGTATGATGATGGAGAGAAGAAAATATTGATTCAAATTGTTTGTATACAATGTGGATTATTGACATAATCAGTATAATATATATAATCGTATGCAAACCCAAACTAGATGTAATATTTTTTCGGAAGTATCTCTTGTAATATAATATAATAGAATAGAACCAGAGAAATAGTTAGGACGCTGCTAGATTTAACCATAGCATCTACGAAGATAGGGATTTATCAGCGGGAATTGGTACCTCTTTGATTAAATAATTCCTTTTTTTTAGAGAAATATGTAGTTTCCCACGTGATGAATCGTATGAATGGTTGTTGAGTTTAAGATTCTTTTCTGAAGTCAATGTGTTGATAAATTCCATTTATTGCTTTGCTAACTGTCCTAAAGCTATAACATGAATACAATAGGGTTAAAATCCATATGGATCTGTTTGTGCATGAAATTTTTGAAATAAATTTTTAAACATCACGTAGATTTTGTTTTGGTAAACTGTTAGACCAAATTGACAGGAATCGTTTGGGTTGATAAAACTTTTGCAATGTATTTTTTTAATTACTTAAAAATATAAAAGAATTAAATTAAGAGTAATAATAATTTTTAGTATATAAATTTTAATATTTAAATAAGATATAAAATCTAAGAAAAAAAATGAAATTGTAATTAAATAAAGAGTAATTATATAAATATTAATCCGAGACGAATATGTATTATATTTTATTTACTTTCATGATGGCGGTGTATTAGGATTTATAATAGTTGATACTACATAATTTTATGCATTCGCACATAAGCTCATCTAAAAGCGAAAAGTCAATGTTTATAAGAGAAATTGTGTGCTGACACTAAATAATGAATCGCTGTAAAATCATCTGATCAACGAAACTAGCTCTGAAAGTGACTTCGTTAACGTTGAGATTATCGAGTCATTCAGAAGGTCCCTCAGTATAAAAGCCAACTACGCATGCTGAATACTAGTGTTTCGCCATCAAACCCTGATCGAAACAGATTTTTAGCTCAAATAGGATCACCTGAGTTTGAAAACTAAATTAAGAAGAATCTTTAATAAATTTGATAAAATTTGAAGAGGGATGTCGGTTCATTTCTTATTTTATCACAAATGTTCTTCATTGATTAGTCAAATATCAGGAAATGTAATGATTTAACAGGGATCATTTTCAAAGATTTAAGAAAATCATGTTGAAAGCTTCTAAGTTTAACAACTTAATTCGTTCCTATAAATATATTCCGGTTAAGACGGTTTGGAATGGTTTTTTGTAAAGCTGTCGCTTCTTTATATCAATCACTCGCAAATGGCGATAGCAATCACTCCCTCCGGCGAACTCCAGCATACTCCCGCGTCTCAAGATTTAACGACGTGAGTGTGAATTGTGGTGTCCCACGTCACATGTCTCTGTCAGTCTATTTATTCGGATCCAACGGGTCCCAATGGCTCAGCTAGTAATATATCTTTGATCTTTTTAGCTGGATGGCCCTTTGCTGCTTTGGTATTCGGTTTGACATCATCAATATGATCTGTAAACTCCATTAATGCACTCCTTCGCCAGAAAATATTAAGTGATGGGTACTTTATATTTATAGTATTGCTTCCAGCACCAGCAATATTATTACATTCCAAGGTCGCTATAAGAAGCATGCATGGATCAGAGACGACTCATAGCGGATAGCTTGATGCTAACATTAACACATATATCTATTGCTTTGTTTTCATTTGCTTGCTATTCCAAATATCGCAAGAAACGATTTCAGAGTACTCTGCTAAATTGTATTATGAGAGTCTGCAGGCGGACATGTGACGCGTGTAAATAATTCGGAGACAAACTAGAACACAAGCAACACATCTTCCCGATGCAGTCGAAAGACTAATGCGTAAGGATCATCTCAGTAATTGAATCCAAATATTGTACATAATTAATATTCGTATATAACAAATTTAGTTTATAATTACTTATCAACTCACCCAATATTACCCTTATTACATAGATCAAGATGAGAATACAAAAGATGGTTATTAACCGATAACCAAGAAGAAGAGAGAATTATATGTCATTGCTACAGAAGCACTGGACCCTCAAGAAAAAAAATACCGCTTAACAAAAACACACTAAGTGGAATTAACCCATCGATGCTGTAATATACTCGTTGACAAAAGAATGTAAATCCGTTTAATGAATTAGAATCCTCCAGTTAGTAATAGGGGATTACCGGCGGAGGTGGAGAAGCGTATGGCACTCCTATAATCGGTGGTAGCGGTGTGTTTTCATAAGATGGTGGTGGTGATGGTGGTGGAGATGGTGGTGGTGGGGATTTATATGAATAGTGTGTGGATGGAGGTGGAGGACTTTGTTGATGATGCCATGATGGTGGATAATGCCAATGTTGTTCAGGTGGTGGGGAAGATTTTGGATAATGATAGCTTGGTGTTGGCGATGGTGGTGGTGGTGGCGATTCTGGAGTAACACACCCAGTTTTCGGAGGCGGAGGAGCCTCATACGGAGGATTTCCTGTTTTAGGTGGGGGATTTTCTACCGTTGTTGGTGGAGTTGCTGGAGCTACCGGTTGCTCTACTCTTGGTGGGGGAGCATAAGGAGTATATTCCGGGGGCGGAGGCGGTGGTGGGGAGTAAGTATGATAACTTGGTGCAGGAACCTCCGCCGACTCCCCTGGTGGCGGTGCCATATGTTGGTAGGGAGGTGGGTGGTGCTCAACTGCTGGTGGTGGTGGTGCATAATGCGTATTCGGAGTTGGAGAAACTTTATTTGTGGGCGGCGGCGGGGGTGTGTTGTAGTAATGTCCTGGCGGAGGAGGAGATGGTGGTGGTGGTGAATGTGGAGGAGAAATTCTGGGTCTTGGGGACACATTGTAAACCGGTGATGGGGGTGGTGGTGGAAGATGTGTTTTTCGTGAAACTCTATGAGTTGGAGGTGGCGGTGATGGTGGTGAATGGGATGATTTTGGAACAGAACGTGGTGGCGGAGGATGTGATCTTGTTGAAGGTGAAATCTTTGAAGTCGGAGGTGGTGGGGTTGGAGAAATTTTTGGTCTAGGTGACTGAGAAGGACGTGGAGCTGGCGGCTTGGCAGCTGGAGGTCTTCTCCTTGATTTTGGGGGAGGTGACGATCTTGGTACAGGAGAAGGTGATGGTGAGCCTCCTCCACCACCACCTCCCCCAGTTCCACCGCATTGTAACTTGCTGCAGTCCACCGGACGAGCATCCTTTGAAGAACATTCTTTGGAAGAACGCTGGTCCACCTTACCGGGAATGCAATTTTTGGTACCATCAATGGCCACCTTTCCACCAGCAGCAGTAGCAGCACAACTTGGTGGCTCTCCTGAGAAATAGTTGAAAGAGTAGGTGAAGTTCTGCAAGTTGGGCAGCTGGCAAACGCTGGATGGTATTACTCCAGTGAAGCTGTTATGTGCGACATTGAGCTGTTCCAAGCTCTTCATGTTGCCAATGCTTGAAGGAAGAGAACCATGAAGATGATTGAAGCTAACATCAAACACTGTAAGATTCTTCAGCATCCCAATCAGAGAAGGCAAACATCCCGTCAGATTATCATTCATGAGAATGATTTCATTCAGAGTCTTGCCCATCTTTCCAATGCTACCAGGAATACAACCGCCAAGATCATTGTTAGCAAAGACTAAGACAGAAACAGGGGAGTTTCCAAGATTTTCCGGGATTCCAAAACGGAACCTGTTGTCATTCAAGAAAATCGCATCTAGGTCCTTGTCAAAGAGCTTTGATGGTAAAGAACCTTCAAATTCATTGAACCGAAGGTCTAAATACTTGAGTTTCGAAAGTGAAAGGACCACATTAGGAAACTTTCCGACAAAACGATTATTACTTAGATCCAGTTCGTACAGGAGTTTCAAACGGCGAAAAGATTTGGGCACAACTCCACAGAACCGGTTGGAGTTGAGATGAAAGATAGCAAGATCTGTGAGCCTTCCGAGTTCTGGGGGAAGGTAACCAGCAATATCAGCATGGTTGAGGTCAATGCTAGCAACAACTCTCAGGGAAGGATTGAAAGGAGATCTAGCACAGAATACACCCATGTAAGAGCAAACATCTGAGCCAATCCAATTGGACGTAAAGTTAAAAGGGTCTGAAAAAATGGCTGCTTTCCAGGCTTGCAAAGCAATGTAAGCTTCGCGTAGTCTTGGATTTTCAAAATTTAGGTTTGGATCTACTTCAATATCAGACTCTTCATCTTCATGGGCTGCTGAGCAGATTTGAAAAATGGAAGTAGAAGAAAGCAAAAATAGAATGAAGAATAGACGAGGAAGAAGAGTAGACATTGGTCCTGTAAAAAATGTAAAGGACAGAAAGAATGGTCACATGAAGGAGAAGCAAAATGTTTGTCTCGTGAGATTAAGCTGGAGATTGTGCCCTTCTCTAAACCCTTACGCTCTGTTTTATAAAGCACCTTTCCAGCCTTTGGGTTGACGGTGGGCTTATTTAATTTTTTTACCTCTCTTCCTTGCTCATTGTGTTTTTTTTTTCCCTCATTGGTTTTCGGCTGGCAGGGCATGCATTTGAAAATTTTGTTGCTGCATTCATTCAACACAAAATAAATGACATGATGGCACGTCTATTCGGAAATAAAACTTGACCCCATTAAAGTGTCCTTGATGATGATTCAGCAGTTGAATCTCTACTATTATGAACGTGTCAGCCACTGTCCTTTTATCAGTTAAACGAGTTACTTCAACACCGGGACTTCAAAGTGGAATGAATAAATTGTTAAAAAGTTAAAAAAATAGTTAAAGGGAATGGATTGGCAGGCAGGAAAAATCGAGCCTCAGATCATAAGTTATCAGTATGTCTTATATCATCTCGTGTTGTAAAAAACAAGTCCATAAGAATAACAATCATATAATACAATACATATAATTGAATTGTGTCCGACAGTTTGAATTGCCCCATTTAAATAGGTATGTAAATTTGAAACTAAAGCAAATAAGTTTGTATGGCCAAATCCAATGTTCTTTTGCTCCATTTCCTGATGCACAATAATGTTCATCCTCGACTTCTAATGTATCATGAGTTAGCAATCAGATATTAAATTGTTCTCAGTGGAGGGAAGATCTAATACTCAAACTAATACAAATCTAGCTTAAAAATAAATAAATAAAAATAATGCAAATCTAATAAAAAATATTGCTTTTTGTTTTTTAGTTGGCTTTACTTTTTCTATAAAATTTGCCAGAGGATTTGGGTCCCATTCTTATTATATATATGCATTGTCAGACTGTCTGCACGATCTCCTTAAGACACTCTTTCCAATTCATTTAGAATATTTTTCAAAATGAAGCCGCGTTTGCTTGATTTTGGACCGTTTCTATTGTTATTTGTTAATTTTCTTTGGTACTAAAAGCTTTTATTTCCTCAATAATAATGCTCAACTTTATCACTCAAAGAACGTGACAGCATGAATTTTGTAGTTGTATGCACTGAACATAACCATGAAGTTTGTCTTGTCCATGTCACATAAACATAACTATTTGAGTTGAAAATCCACTTCAGAATCTCATCTCATAATCCGGCAAATACTTCAGATTGGATAACAGCTTGGATTTTTAACAGATACTATGCATAAGCTTACAGTTAGCTTTGTTTAATTGTACTCCAAAAAATCAGATCCATTATCAAATGTGAAACGTGTAAATAGTCTCGCTAATACTGGCTTTCTCATCAAGTCATTGATATCTAGCGTACAAATTTGCTCCAATTACATCCTTCTTCCTCCTAGTTAAAAGTTTCTCAATTCCTATGTCATTCATTCATTTAGCTGCACCTTTGAAATATTGAGCTCTTCATACTTTTGGCAACTAACTCTGCAATCTTAACTAAAAAAGTAAACATAGATAAGCACATACCAAATTTGAAACACAAAAAGCAATTTCAATAACGGTCTTAAAAGGCATAATTCAATCAAACGTTTGATGATATCTATGGACTATTGTACATCCATAAATAGCTAAGGAAGCAACCAATTACTTGTATCAACTATACATGTGTGAAGATATGTATCAGTCACAAAGTGAGATCCCAAAAGAACGCCATGTCATTAGAGATGCCACTGTAAGTTCATAAACAATAACCAAAATTTGATAAAGGAAAGCAAAAACCCTCTCTGCTAACTCCATTGCCATGTTAATTGCTGATGCATCATTGACATGCTATTACTTAGTTAATGTACTTCTGGACACGCAGATGACTTACTCAAATTTTGAAACATACCATTGCCCATGTTGCTGAGGGTAACACCAACAAGCAATGTGCTTATAGGCTCTAACATGTGATAGTTTGTATCATACAAATGCCTCCGGAGGTGCTTCTTCTGGAATCTGAAACATATTTGTCAGGGAGTTGGTCAAACTATTACCAAGAATCTCTAGATTAAGAAATAAATGGCCAAAATCAATTAAAAATAAAGGTGATGGCAGGAAGTATTCATAAGTAGCTGCAAAGGTTATTATTTAGTTACTAAACAATTGACTTTCTCAATTAAAGGAAAGAAAGAAAAAATGCACAATGAGCTGTGAGGAACATAAAAATCATGGACACATTATTGCACAAATAAAAGAAAATATTGATATAACCTAAAAAACTCTTAATAAGTCAGAATCTACTCATTAATTCTGTTGAAATGATACTGCAATTATTAAGTCCTACACCTCTCCAGGAATCCATTTTTCTTTAAGCCAAACACCTGTATCCCCCGTAACAGTTTCACTTTGCAAGTTCTTCCTGTAAAATCAATCAGACAAGGTAAAGACAATTATCCATAAATGTAGGAAAAAGAAATCAACATGAAGAAGACATTTATCAATTGCAACAAGAAGAAATTCTATTTATCAGCATATACAATGCGAACACCGGAGAGACAAGTAATTCAGTCCATGTGGTCATTGATAACCAATAATTTAATGCCTTGCACAAGTGAATAAATGTAACAAAAGATATTCCAAGCTGAAACAAGTAGGCAAGTATTGAGTCATTCAAAGTTTCAAACTTTGCACAAGTAGAAGAATTAAAAAGATGTTTCAAAAATTATTACATCCGAATTTAAACAAAAAAATACTGAAACCCTGATACAATCTAGTTCATTGAAACTCAAAAACTGCTAAATTGTAGATGATGCTTCTTTCTACTCTGTTAAAAAAAAAAATTCTCAAATCTCAAGAAACTTACACCAACTGAATGTTTGTATTTACTTGCTCAACTGCAGTTGAAGATGGAACAGGTCCAATGGAGGCAATAGAGGGTTGGTTACCGAATGAAAATGGACCAGGATTGGGCAACACAGTAGCAGAGAATTTATTACTTCCAGCACCACCTACACCATTATTTCCAAAGCTTGTCATGTTGGACACAAAAGTATTGCTCATTGCCTGGGCTGGAAATTGGCTGTCAAATGGACCTAACATATGAACAACAGTCTGAAGACATATATAGATACATTGTTGATCAATATATAAACAAAAGTCTTCACAATTGTACCAGCATTTGAAGATGTCAAATTGTTTGTCCCAAGTGCACCAGAAGTCATGCTAGAATCTGGGAAGGAATTTGGTTGCCCAAAGGCATTATTTGATGGTGCAGAAGGCCTGAAAATAAATGACCAAGAAAGTTAGTAAAAGCCTAAAATAAAGGTTGGAAAGGTTATCATAATAAGCCAGCAGATAGATTTCCACGAGTATGAGAGCAAAAGTTCAAATGGCAGAGCATTCCATGCCTTGTTCCCAATCCGGTATTAAGCGAAGATCCCAGTTGACTAAAACTTGAAACAGTAGGAGGGGCAGTATTTTGAGAAGTGGGAGACAATGTACTAGTAGCAGCCGGAAGAAATGGACTTTGGCCGGCAAGAGTAGAGTTCAAAGGCCCAGTATAGGGATTACGAAGTAGGTTGTCAAACTCCATTAACTTGGAATTGAGTAAATTTCTCTCTCTCTCAACCTGCAGCCAGAATGTAAGATGCCTTGAATCAGTGAATTTACAAAGAAAGTTTGAGAATGAAATTCCATTGATATGCACAAAATGGAATTTATAACCGCAGAAATGATGGTGATAAATTATATCATAAACATTTATGAGCATGCAATTGCAGAAGAGAGAAATATGACACGTCAATTTCCTTACAATAGACTGCAAGCTCAAACCACGTTTATCATCATCATATGCTGCAGCCCGCAACTCTTCATAGCTGATGTCGCCAACAATGTCACATGATGCGCTGCAAATAAATAACTAAAAATTAAGCACCATCTCAACTTACTCTTGTATCATGCTACGAATTTTCTTTTTTCTTTTTCATCTTTTTGGTTGGAAATGGGAGCGCTTAGGAGAGCTGTAAACTACCCCAGAACAGGATTCTCAATGCATATCGTCGAATAATTAGTGAACACAGCATATGTGTGACTGTTGAATTGTCAATATAGGTGACTATTTTATATGATCCATAAATTTAGTCACTAAACTGTTTTATATGATCCATCCATGCACTGCAATTTAAAAGTTGCTCCTTCACACTTTTTCATCCCATGTTTATATAAATAATCTACACCAAAACAAAAAGGAAAATTCTTTTACTTCCCCCAGAAAGACTTTCATATGGATTATCAACATTTGAACCTCTCGGAGTTCTCATTACAAACGTGTCTATAATCAGATTTAGCTCTGCTAGACGGGGAAAATTCAAGGAAAATTAAACATATAAATAAATTTACTATGTTTATAGTGGCAATCTTCGTGGGACAACTATTCGTCCTCAAAGGTCTGCTGACACCTATATTATTTCTACAAGTTTAAAATTATTAGTTTGGAGCTACATAAAGGTATTGACCAACACTTTCATTTTTTTTTATCTAATTTTTGCAAAACAAAGTTTTTGTCTGGAAGGCCAACCTTCTTCCTTAAAAATTTCAGAGTAACTCACAGGAACAATTCAGCTTTAATTTTATTTTCACCAACACATTTATAAGCCAATGAAATTCAAAGCCAAATCATCTGTAGCAACAAATAAGACCAGAGTCCTGAAACTGTCAATTAGAGAATGATTGTAAGTACAAAAACATACTTTTTCCAGTGGCCATAGCATGTAAGCTTCCAAAGTGGTCTCTCGTGCTCAAAATCTTCAGCAATTATGCGTTTACAGGATTCAGGATCTGTGCACCTTTGATACACCCAATGCATGTTTATCAGGTGTACCACTCAAGTTAGAAGAAGACGAGACAACAAGTACGAAGTATAACCTTTGTATCGAGTACTTACTTATGATTTGCTGTCTGGGGCTGATTGTCTGGTTGCCGAGACAATGTAGCATTATTGGTAGATATGGGTGAGAATCGGGTCCATTTATTTTCAAAAGGCTGATCCACAATAAAATATGGTAAATAAAAGGTATACAAGGATGCACAAAAGCCCTCCAAGCTTTGACTCAACAAATAGAAAATCTTACCCTTCAATATCAAGGCCAATGATAATGCACATATATATAATAGATAGCTTTCTTGGAACCGACAGAGACTTATTTAGAGGAGAACAAACCTTAAATTGATTCTGTTTATTACCAAAACTAGTGGCCCCTTTTGACTGAGGGTTGCTCTGAACGCCAAATCCAAACGGATTGGGCTTCTGCTGCTGCTGCAGTGAGCCACCTTGTGAGCCAAATCCAAAGGCATTATTAGATTTTGGCTGTTGCTGAGTACCATGAAGAAATTTACATCTTTCACCGTACTGACAGCTGGGAGAGGAGAAGCAATGATCAGTAGATTACAAATGGAAACGGAAAAAATCATGAAGGCGCATGAAAAAACTTCTTCCATAATTTAAGCATGTAAACTAAGGAAAAAATTCTACTACTTAAAACATTAAATAATACATCAACTTGCACGAGGGATAATCAACTTTTAGGCATAAATGAAATACAAATCCCTAAACTATATAAAGGCCAGAATAAAAACATAAAAGGAAAAAATAGAAATTTCGAGTTGACCATAGATAAGGTAGCCAATATTTTGAAATCAAATTAAAATACAACCACTCTGCAGTTTCAACGCTCAGGAAACAAAGTAAGGATAAAATTCATCTCCCTTTAACGTCAAGGGTTAAGCAGCTCCCACAATGCTAAGCAGAAAGACAGAATAGTGATCTGGGTAAACTCATTTAACTTAATTAACATTGCCCAATACAATTAATTGGGGTGATATTAGAGTGACAGACTCACTGTCAGTTTTACAAAACCCAAAAAGATGATTAATTGCTCATCAGAACAAATAAGACAATGAATTAAATATAATCTTCTAACAATATGATTTTTCCGTCAATAGAATTAAGCACAACCCTGCTTCTAAAAACCAGTCAAACCACATTGTTAATATAAACTACGATTATCAGCGGTAGAAAAAAATTTTAAAAAAAAAAGGAGAAGAGCAATTAACCCGCCGCGTAGAAAGTTTCTGCAGAGTTCTTTCTTGTGATGCATCTTCTTGCTCTGTGTATGTCAGGTTACACCGCCAGAAACAGGAAGAGAGAGTTTTCTGTTTTCGGTTCAACGGGTCTTTTTCACCGGCAGCGCTCTCGGTTCCAGTTTGCCAAGCAATTAGGCGTCTGTTCGGTTATCTCTGGATGGACTTTCTTATACTACTCTATGATTGTTAATATTGGGCTTTATGGCCCAGCCCATAATTGAAATTTGACCAAATATTGATCTACTTTGCATAGCGAAAGGACTCAAATAAGTCACATGAAATAATATCCCCACTTTTGTGATTAATTTATTAGTGTGATTGGCAGCCGCATAATCTAAATAACAACACTAAACGAAATCCTGATATCTGGGCAGGACTTTTCTCGCATGCTTTTGTAGGACACTGGGAAGAAAACCTCATCTTCCATTCATTCCATTCCCACAGGAAGAGAGAACGAATCCTTCGTCCCATTCGATCCCTAGACGAATTCTTCCTGTATGTAGGAAGAGAGAACTGAATATCCCTTGCTTCGTACTTCTTAGTACAGTCTTTACTTTTGAGCTGCTTGTTTGCTGCTGCCGGTTTCACAAAGTCGGCTTATGAAATAAAAGTCTTCCTCTCAGAGGGATCATGAAAAGAAAAGTGACGCAACCATAACCATAACCATGCTACATAACTTCTCAAATCATTCATAATGATAATATTAATCCAAAATCATTTAACTTCATTAAAGATTTGTAAAATTTATATATATTATTTAGCAAATTTAATATTCAAATGTTCTCTTTTCAACTTATACCATATCGATTTGAAATTTACTTCAAACTCATCAATGTAAATTAACAGATAGAATTATATTATTATCAGAATTGGTTAATAAGAATTTGAATGAAGATCAGTTAGCTTTTGTACAAAACTGTCTAATTATACGTATAAATAAAACTAAAAG
This sequence comes from Trichilia hirta, assembly GCA_035221805.1. Taxonomy (NCBI): domain Eukaryota; kingdom Viridiplantae; phylum Streptophyta; class Magnoliopsida; order Sapindales; family Meliaceae; genus Trichilia; species Trichilia hirta. The sequence continues at coordinate 43,933 of JAWDEX010000018.1, forward strand.
AAAAGGTTGGCAGAAGAACAATTTGTAGCACAATTCTTCCAGCAAGATATCAAACCCCTCAATCCTGCCTCTCTAGTCTGTATATTGTCCCTTTCCCGTCTTTGCAGAACTCTTACAAACTCATCGGAACTCAAATTCCCATCCTGATTTGCATCAAACACATGGAATATTATATCCACAACGTTATTCGTTATGAAAATCCCACATACCTGTGATGCAGCTCTTTGAAAATCTCTTTTTGTTAACGCTCCATTTGCTTTTCCGTAAGTGAAAATGGCTAGAGATAAGAACTCCAACTGCTTTCGAAGCTGTGCAAAATCTTTGAATTCCCGGTATGTAATCCGAATGTCTCTCAGGTTTGGCTCATTGTTTAACTCATCTACCCTATCAAGCAACTTGTTTATTTGACCAACATCAGCAGATGCAACTAAAGATAATGCGAAATCTTTTGCAGATATGGTTCCCCGTAGTTTGCAGTCATAATGCGCAAATTCCAACTGTAAAATCTGTAGCAATAGAAATGTGATTAGCATTATTATTTGTGTGTTATAAAAAGTTACTGCATAATTCCTGATCATTGCATACTTCTTCATGCAACTCTCTTAAAAATTGGACGAAACTTTCGTGCTGCAAGCATATCTGTCCATCTTTTCCGAAAAAGTATTCCACCAGGCCTCCGTTTTCTACAGAATGATCAGCAACTTTGAACCCAACTCGTCGTCCATCTCTGTGCTGAGCACCTTGTCTGTTTTGAGATCTCATCAACCCCATCACTTTCTTGAATTCCTCTCTGTCAATCTCTCTGTTGGAAAAAGAAGTAACCCATTGCATATATTCTAATTCATGACAGACGGGTTCTAATTCTACTATTAGATTAAGTGAACTAGAAGTAGAAAGTAATCTCTCACCCGTTGTTGTCAAGATCAAACATTTTAAATGCTACCGAAAAGCTTGATTCTGGAATGCTGAGTAGTGTAACAAAAAATATATATCTGCATGTCATGTAAAGAGTTAGGATTACTGAAAAATAATTAATGCAAAACTTTGTCTGCAGCTTAATTACTCACTCTGGGAAAGAAATGAGTCCATCATTGTTGGTATCAAAAAGCATAAAAAATTTGGAAGGAGGACAGTGTAACTCTCCAGGACCAGGAGCACGTTCACCTCTCAGGAATCCTTCTCTAACACGATTTGATTCGGTGGGAGGAAACACTGGAACAATGGCTCGCATTAAATCAGCTGGTGTCATTAGCACTTCTCCTGTAGCTGTTTGATAGGATGCAAAATACTCGAAAACCTGAAAATCAACACAAAAGGCAATGCATTGAGAAGGTATGGGATTAACGTTTTATTGGGAAATTTTCTGTTGCTAATTTTTATAATTCTTACACGTGCTAATCCATTTAGAATAATTTCCAACGATACATTTCGAATTTCAATAACTTGGAACTCTAACTTGTACACATCAGATAATATTAAATGACGAAGAAAAAATAATCAGTCTTTCCTTCACTTCGTATTAATTCAACGAACGACGTTGATAGATATGAATTTGCTATTTAGAAACGAAAGTGATAAGGCATCATCTGCATAGCATAGCAATACCTTACCTTTTCAGGGGGACTTTGCATTCTAATCCGTTTTTCATAATTGAAAAAAACTCTTCTCCGGTAAGGATCTGCAACAATGGATAATAACAAATTTTTATACTGATTGTTAACATCTTCTAATTCATATCTATGAACTCACTTGAATTATTGTCTAACCTCCTAAAAGAAACTTTCTATTTTTCTGAGGAATCGAATGTTGAAGTTGATCATCTTCCACTCCTATACACGTTTCTTTAGGATGATCAGCCAAAGAAACGTCAGGAGTGTAAAACCAATACCAGAATCCAAAGCTCAATGAACCACCAGCAGCAGATCTCAAAAACTTCAAGAATATTGTTTTTCCTTCACTCTCATTCTCATCACTGAATGACGATGCTCTCGATGATAAAGTACGTGGAATAATCAACTTCTGATTACTAGCAACGAAGCGAGGGATAAATACTGAGGATTTTTTTAGTGAAGTCCAAGAAAACATAATATGCAAGTGTTTTTGGTAGAGGAACTGAAAGACAGATACGTCTGTAACTGTAAGAAACGAATTTAGGATAAGGAAAGAAAGACGGAAAAAAAAGGATATATAATTCGATTTGGGGAGAGATGGAACAAAGTCCGTATATAGTTGACCGAAAAAGGTGGGCATTTGTTTTTCTTTGATTGATTTACGGATTGACTGGGAATGAGATTCACCTTGCAATGTAACGGCTTTTTCAAGTTCGATAATTGGAATACACTGGAAGAGGGAGAGTTGGATCATGATAGCTTCTTCTAACAAACGGCCCATGGGCCTTGGGTGGTAAACAATGTCGTATTATCATTAAATACAACCCCCAAAAGGAAATTAAAGTTCATAAGATTCAAACAATCAAAGACAGGGCATTTTCAAAAGCCTCCCGAGGTTTGGGTAACTTTTACTTTGCAGAAAGGTTCGAGGAAGCTACGAGAAAGACAAAATTTTCCTGTGATTTACTAAATGATAAAGATCGTCCTCTTAGTAACCGTGGAACAAAAACTCTCTTATTATTTTTTAAAATAATAAATACCGATAAAATAAATATTTTTATTATAAAAATTTTTAATTTTTATCTTGTAAATTTCTCAATTAAAATAATTAATTTTTTATTAAAAATATTTTAAATTTAATTTAAAATTGTAATACTTTAATTTATAATATTTTAAATTAAAAAATATAAGTTAAATTTTTAAAATTAAATTTAAAATATTTTTATTTGATATTCATAAAAAAATTATGAATTTACTTTTATTTTATAAAATTAAAATTATAAAATTATGAATTTAAAATTATAAATTTAAACT
>JAWDEX010000018.1:46956-81628 GCA_035221805.1 Trichilia hirta
TTAATAGTAATGCTGTTTTTCATGAATGTCAGGAATAAATAATGGCAACAATGATTATGGTAATGCCACTTCATTTGTAAAACCAATTTCAATAAAATTTTATTATGTAAACACTCTTAAATGAAACATATTAATGATATAAACCTATACTATTTATAAGATGTTGGATTATGAGGAATAATAATATCCAAAATTTTAGGTTTTCATGTTTTATCTAATAGACCAATAATTACCACCGACAGCTCGGCGTGTGCTTTGCAGTAGTATAGACAAGTTGTCTTATTTGAAGCTCACCTCCATTAAGGAATTGGGTGTGTGAAACTTTAAAAAATGTATATAATTTATTCATATATTTGTTTTACATAGAGCCGTAAAACCCCTCAAATTTCATCGTACCCTGATATGCGACTAAACGGTCCCACACCAAGAGGAATGGATTCTTACGAGAAACCCCAATTCCTTTGTTCCAAAGCTTTGTAAAACAACTAAGCCGATTTATTCTTTAGTCTTCAGTACGTGCTTTTACCTTTATTTCGGACTCGTGGACATTGAGTTCAACACGTTGACAAGGAGGAAATTCTTTCTTTCTAACTTGATCATTTTGCATTTCATCATTACCAACATTAATTAATGATTGTATTTTGACTAATTCGAGCACTGGAAGTAGATCAATGGCAACAAGTCGGCCTCGCTAACATTAACTTATGGTTGCAATGAAATCCGACGAGCATGGTTTTAATCCAACAGATAGCCTTTTAGCTCAAGACCAGGACAACTAACAGTTTAGCAAGCTGCAGTATATAAAAACTCGTGTTTTTAGTTGTTTAGTTTTTGCAAAGAGATTTTCTTAGAAGTTTAGTCTTTATGACTTTAGAATCAACACGCAAAATTTGTAAACTGTGAGTAGCTAAAGCTTTTTATTTTATTTTATTTAAATTTTTAGCCAATATGATATGATATTTTTTCCTTTTTTCTTTAACATCTTTTGATCATTAGTAAATTTTTTTTTATTTTTTTTTTGACTCAAATTATTAAATGAACATAAAAGAAGTAAACTTTATATTCCTACGATAACATCAAAGAAAGTACATATTTGCATCTCACTTCAAACGAAGCAATATGAACTAAGTAGGTTTCTCTAACAAACAAGAAATGGACATTGAGAATTTGAGATGGATCTATAAACATTTCATTTTCAGCGTCAAGCCTACTAGAAAAATAGGGTAAGTTGTGATTCTCAACCTTCGTTTAAATTAATTGCTTGCTCCCATTTTAGGATTTATATGTCAAGGTAAAGAGTTTAAATAGTTGAGTAGCAAATATTTGGAGGATTTGTGCGATGGTTTGAAGCCAGTCTGTGCTTAATAAGCATAATTATTCACATTGTTCGGAGAGGAAGATCCAATAGGATAGATTTTAAAGTTATGGCAACTCATCTGGTTCGGCAAATTTGCTTCGAAAAGCATCAGCATGCCCCGGTCAAAATTCCAAACGACCTGGTCAAATGAAAATGATGACAGAGAACACCAAGCTTTTGTTCGTCAGATAAACTCAAAAGATTGGATTGATGAAATTTCATAGGGACTACTCTCAAGATTATTAATTGATAGAGCTCGTCATTGTACAATCACAAGCAACCCCACAGTATCTTTTTTTATCCACAACACACAAACAAAGGGAAAAAATAATAGAGACGAAGAAAAAACGCCTTAAGAGATTCAAATATTCAGAAGACAACACAAAAGTAGCTGTATCACTACCTGCTGCCTGTCAAGGAAATTATCTATGGCAAATCAACGGGTAATAAGTGTGCATCTGGAGAGAATCATCGAACACAAGAAATTACAGTTGAACCTATTGACATTTAATGCATACATCTAACTGAGAAAAAAAAACAAATATATTTGAAAAAATATAAATAATGCACCCATTTTGTTTCTTTTGTTTTGAAAATTTTAGGAAACTCTTATAATTTGGCTACGCATGCTTTAATTGTGATCCAGTTCATACCTCGGTTGGTTGTTCTTCTCCTTTATGTTAATGATATGATTCTTACAAGTAATGATATGGAAAGTATTTAAGATTGAAGCTCTAAGTTGCATTCTTCATTTGAGATAAAACACTCGGGTTATCTTTAGTATTTTCTTAGAATTGAGGCATCTACATCACCACAAGGTATTTATTGTTTCTGTATAACTATGCTTCAATGGTCATTAGTTATATTCGGATGACTAATCAACATATAATTGATGCTCCGATTGAGCTTATCTGCAACTCAATCATACTGATGGTACTCTTTTACTTGATCTTACTTTATACCGAGAGATTATTAGCTCAGCAGTTTTCTAGAAAGTTGTCTAAATATCACATATGTTATCTATGTTGTTAGTCAGTTCAGTGTTGCTTCTTATTCTTTGCATATTTCACTGTACTCACGGTACTTTATTACAGAGTTTATTTTTTTGCTCTAACTGTGTCCTTTTATTACGTTCAGATTTTGATATTGATTGGGTTTGTGATACTATTGATCATCAATCTATTATTGAGCAATGCACTTTTCAAGGTAGCTCTCTTATTTCTTAGAATGGTAAGAAACAAAATGTTGTCTCTCATTCTTTTTTGAAAACGGAGTATCATGCCATGGCTACATTGCTTCTAAAATTGTATGATTATGGTAACTTTTGGTAGGACTTAGTGTACCTCAATCTGGTCGTACTAAAATATTTTGTGGTAATCAAAGTGTCATTCAGATTGTTCGGAATCAAATATTTCATGAACGCACAAAACAAACAGAGATTATTTGTCATTTTATTCATTATCAATTTCGCCAAGCTGTCATCACTTTGCCTTGGACACCTTCTGCATCTCAACTAGTTGAGTTCTTCACAAAATCACTTGCAATTCAGCAATTGCTCACACTTTCAAAAAAATCTCGATGATTTAACCCATCTTAAATTTTAAGACGGGAGTTAGTATTAGTTTAGTATAATATTATTTACTTAGAATGATAGTCTTGTAATTTGCTTTCTTCCTTCTTTTAACCTTTTATTATTTTCGCTCTCAAAAATGAGAAGCTTTTCTATTACCCAAATTGTGTTTTTTATCAATTAAAACAGCCTTTTAAATGGCATCTTTCACATTCACATTTGAGTTATGATTGGGTTTTGTTTAGTTTAAGTTAACACTACTATGGCCAACTAAATTTACTCATACTAAACAAATTATAGTCTGTACAATCTCATTAATTTAAATCGGTAGACATGGAAGAGTTTTGAAGAACTTATGCTCGGTGTCAAGAATTATATAAAAATTGGATTTGCAAGACCATTTTGTTTAAAATAAGCATATGTTTTGTTTATTTTCAATTAATGTGATTATGTTTCTTCCTTTCTTTGTATAAGACAATTCGATGATGCTCATTCTATCCTTTCGTTTTCTTATTTTTTATCAGCTTGGATATGTAAGCTGTAGACGGGTTCTACTTGTGAAAATGATGAGTTAAGGAGTCTACATGTCCAAAAATGGTATCATGTATTTTGGTTTACTCAACTTGCATGCCATTGCATTGCATTTGCTGTTATTATATAATGGTTTCTTTTCAGAACGAGGAAAGCATTGTCTTGAGATATTGAAAAAACTCCATCTCTCTCAAACCAGTTACATATGATAAATTAAACTATGATTACCGTTGTTATCATGGTGTTTTCAAGATGCACGAGCGTAGTCATATACATGATGTAAGATGTAAAATCGGGTGTGTCAACTGAGAGTTTGTGATTGTATTTTACCACAGAGTGTAGGTATTTCTTGTCTTTACTCAAGTAAATCCTTGATCAAATTCGTCAGCTCTTCGTTAATTTGTAGGCTTTAAATTACTATCCTATGAGTCTGTAACCTGATCTCAGTTGGGATTACTGTTTCAATCTAAATGCTAGTGAGAATAGGCTCTCACTAGTTGAGGTCTTTATCATAATCCTATAATATCGCGAACAACTCAACTCATAAATTCTTCGACTCTTTTGGTTGTGTTTCCCGAAACTGAACACATCAACTTTAAAACTGGGCCAAAAATAATGTAAATATCTTTTGTAAAATTATAATAAATAAATATAAAAAAACAATAACTTTTATACAAAAATACTTGATTTGAGACATTTTTATAAAAAATTAATATCAAAATAAGAGAGAGATTTAGAGAGTTTAATATAAAGAGAAAATAGTAAAATTATTCTATACTCAATTAAAAGATAGTTATGAAGGATAATTTCTAATGTAGATCATTTTTTAATGAAATTTTTTTATGTAACTAATTTTGAATTAATTTTATATATATAGCGGTTCCTTTTAGTTGAATCCCTTAATTTTAATCAATGTAAGTAACTCTTGATCATTCCAAAAATAACTAAAAACAAAAAAACTCTATTTCTATTTGTGAATTACATAATAATCTTGATTTGAAGAAAGGTTAAGCATAACCGTTACCTATTATTGCCATTAGAAAAAATTTATTTAAATTAAAAAAATTGATATAAATATTAAATATCTGTTTAGAACTTTTGAAGTATTGTACACTTCAATGTGCAGCTATTATAAATGAAATTATTGGCTAATTATTTAAAAAACATAGCGGAATATTTAAATAATATTAATCAATAAACATAAATTATTGTGTTTGTTAAAATAATAACATTAATTTGTAGTAAATAACTGTAGAGTGTACACTGTTTATGTATAATTAGCACTACAGAACTTATGTTACAGCCTTAACATCATATGCACACTCAAGATTAAGGTGATATCTTAATCCTAGTTAACGAGAAGTTAATATGTATTCTTAGTGCAGCACACGAAAGGTCCCAGCAGATTAACTTGTTTTGTTGGTACAAGGTGCAATGTGAACGCAGGACTCAAGCAAATCTTAATAAAGAAGGAAAGTGACGTGGGGACTCAGTGAAGAATCATATTTGAAGTAAAAAAGCGATGTGATGGACTCATGAGAGTTGGAATCGCGGCGTACCGAAAGTTTTTAATCTAACTGGTAGTAAGAATTAAGATTATCTAATAATATTAAAAAAAGAGAAAAACAAAATCTCTTTATGATTTACTGAAATAATAAATATATCCTGTCAATAAGTTTAAAATAAAAACTTATTTATTATTTTTTAAAATAATAAGTATCTCTTTATTAAAAATAAAATAAATACTTTTATCACACATATTTTTGATATTTATCATATAAATTTTTATCTTTTATCTTATAAAATTCATAATTAAAATAACTAATTTTTTATTAAAAAATATTTTAAATTTAATTTAAAATTTTAATCTTTTAATTTATAATATTTTATATTAAAAAATATAAATTAAATTTTTAAAATTAAATTTAAAATATTTTTATTTAATATTCATAAAAAAATTACAAATTTACTTTTATATTGTAAAATTAAAATTATAAAATTATCAATTTAAAATTATCAATTTAAACTTTTTATAGGATAAAGTATTATAGTTTTTCAATAATTTAAAAAATATATGAAATTAATTTTATTTTATTTTTAAAAAGAAAATAAAAATTTTATAAATTTAAATTATAAAATAATAACAAAGTTCATAATTAAATATAAATATAGATATAAAATTATAAATTATAATTTTTTTTATTTTATAATATTTTATAGTAAATTAATTTATAATTTAACTTTTAAAAATTAAATTTAAAATTTTTTATTTTATATTCATAATTAAATTTATAAAAAATCAATTTTTTTTATAAAATTAAATAAAAATAATTTAAAATATTTTTGTTTAAATTATTGATCTAATATAATATTCTATACATTAAGAAATTTAATTTACAATTTTATATTTATAAGTATTTTTAAAAAGTTTAATAAATATAAATATAAAATTATAAATTTTATAAATTAAAAATATAAAAAATAAATTAGTAAATTATTATCAATAGAAATAGAAATATTTTAAGTTTAATTTTTAGAAATTAAATTATAAATTATTTTTTTATAAAGTATCATAAAATAAAAAATTAACTTGTAATTTTTAAGAATAAAACTTATAAATATTTATTTTATTTTTATTTTTAAATGTTAAATAAAAATAATTTAAATATATTATTTGAATTGTTGAACAATTATAATACTTTATACAATAAAAAATTTTAATTTATAATTTTATGTGCATAAATACTTTTAAAAAAGTTCATTAAATATAAATACAAAATTATAAATTAATTTTTTAGTTTATAATACTTTATAACAAAATAATTTATAATTCAATTTTTAAAAATTAAAATTAAAATATTTCTATTTCTATTAATAATAATTTACTAATTTATTTTTTTATATTTTTAATTTATAAAATTTATAATTTTATATTTATATTTGATAAATTTTTTTAAAATACTTCTAAATATAAAATCATAAATTAAATTTTTTAATGTACAGAATATTATAGTAGCTCAATAATTTAAATAAAAATATTTTAAATTATTTTTATTTAATTTTATAGAAATAAAATTAATTTTTTATGAATTTAATTACAAAATAAAATAAATTTATAAACTTTTATGAATATAAAATAAAAATATTTTAAATTGAACTTTTAAAAGTTAAATTGTAAATTAATTTACTATAAAATAAAAAAATTATAATTTATAATTTTATATCTATATTTATATTTAGTTATAAACTTTGTTTTTATTTTATAATTTAAATTTAGAAATATTTTATTTTATTTTTAAAAATAAAATAAAATTAATTTAATCTATTTTTTAAATTAATGAAAAACTATGATATTTTATTCTATAAAAGTTTAAATTTATAATTTTATAATTTTAATTTTACAAAATAAAAATAAATTCATAATTTTTTTATGAAAATCAAATAAAAATATTTTAAATTTATTTATATTTTTTAATATAAAATATTATAAATTAAATTTAAAATATTTTTTAATAAAAAAAATTAGTTATTTTAATTGATGGGTTTATAAAATAAAAGTTCGAGATTTATATGATAAAAATTTAGAATTCATGTAATAAAAATATTTATTTTATTTTTAATGAAAGGTGTATTTATTATTTTAAAAAATAGTAAAAGTAATTTTCATTCAAAATTACTTACAAAAATATTTATTATTTTAGTAAATTATAGAGGAGATTTTATCTTTAGTGCAAGCTATCAATTTCTTCCCCTTGACCGTCACGTTTGAGGAAACCTCCCCTACTGCTGCTAAAACAGTTCCATTAATATATAAAATAATCATAACAAAACTTCTCAATATGTCTCTGAAGAGAATCTATCGCAAGCCAATTACTTCCTTTAAACACTATTTTCACACAATTTTCCTGCATGTGAGGACAATAGTCATAGCTTACATATCACATACCATGTTCAGAATAAAATTGCATGCATTTCCAACCATTTAGAGGACCATTAAAGTCAAAATTTGGCCACAAGCAACCTTTGTGACAACACAAATTCGAATCTACGCATACATGCCACTGTTGCTTCACAATTTTCACAAACAAAATGTCAATCACTAAAATTCCAAATACAACCATTATATGAACAGTTCGAAAACACATATTTGAAAACCAAACAGTCATGACAAAGATTGCAACAACAGTACAGGTACCCTATCATCTTGCATTTGATCATATGCAATCAAATAAAAATAATTTAATTTAATTAAATCAGTTTAGCTAGGGTAAAGAGCCTTGGCTGACTGTAATTAAAAAATATCACAAACCCAAAAAAGCAGAGTACCAACAATATGTTCACCCTAAATGTACCACAATCAAAAATGTTCACCCTAAATCAATGGTCTTCAATTGTTAAGTTGGTAGATGATGCACCATTTGCAGCTCCATCAGTCACAAATAAAGCATCAACTGTTACCTACAAAAAAGAAGCCCGTTAAAGGTAGTTGTACCGATGATCAGAACATAAGTCGATGGATTTTTGTCACATCTACAAGCACCATCTTAGGGTGAGCTGAACTGGGCTGCGTGTAGAGAAAACCAAATGAGCTTAATCTCACGTGTCCATGTCTAAAAATTACCTAGCATTGTGTCACCTTGGCTAGCCAACTGTGCGTCTGAACGACCACCATCAGCAGTAGAATTCCAATGGAAACCTGCTTCAAAGAGCATTTGATGCAGCACCAAATAGTATCAAAAAGAAAATTGTAGAAGAATAATATAAAGAGATGACAGGGGAAGAAACTGATAGACCTTCTTCAAAACAACCTTCTTGCTCTACATATGAATAGTTTAATTTTAAATGGCGATGGCAGGGGAAGAAACTAACAATTTCGTTAACCTTTTCGCAAAGTAAAAGTTACCCGAACCTCTCGGGGAGGCTTTTGAAAATATCCCATGAGCGTTTGCTGGTAAAACGGTGTCGTATTCTCACAAAAATGCTACGCTTAGAGTTAGTCGGATCAAAAGCTTCACAGAAACAGAGACAATAGTTGTTCTCTTTTTACAGAGTCGGCGATCTCGCCGCTGGATAGGAACACTACTACGTATTTTTTTGTTGTTAATTGCTAGTTTAATTTTTATTTTTAAATTTCAGACTGTAAAGTTTTGGAGGAAATATGGAACTTTTACGGCATCTCTTTTGTTAAAGAAGTTGAAAGTACAGCTATAGTCAGTGCAACTGGTTCAAATGACAAATAAAAGGAATGATTCTTATCAATCTTGCCTTAGTTGTAATTAGAACTATGATTTTGACATTTCACAGGATTCTTCCTAGGTTCGCGCCACAATTTCAAACAACAATTCAATTGGCAAGGTTCTAGACTATATATCAGTTTAGCTTTGGGTCCTTATTATTAAGGTTCGATCAGTAGATTGCCTCTTCTCTTAATCTCTGTTCAATTTTGCAATGGTGAACATTGAAAGTTAAGTTCTTGAGTTATTACTAAGAGAAGTCTTTCTCTTGAGTCTAATATAACAATCACAACCAAAAAGAGAAAGAATCCCGTATTTTTGCATCTTTGATGGTATGAAGATTATCCTATCAACGCTTGATGCCATCAATTTTACTTGTCCATTCGTCATTTCATTTCTCGTGCTTTATGTCTGCTCAAGCAGTGTAGCAAGTGTCCCATATGATTGTTCCTGCTAATACCCAGAGTAATTGTTAGTTCTGATCATTTTGTCAGAGAGAATTTAGCAAAAAGGTGTCATTTTTCACAATATGGAAGTCGTCGTATTGGACTTGATATTGGCAAGCCTTTTGGAGGCTAAAAGGGTCTTCCTATATCTTTAGCCAGAAAATCTTCAAACGTCTGCATGGATTCTGACTTTATCCGTTAGTTCAGGGCTTTGTTAATTTCTAGTGAATGCTTTGATTCGTCTTGCTTAGGTGGAGCTGAACTGATAACCGTCAGCATCCCATGATTTTGGGTGAGGGCACCATATGGGTTACGATATTCTATCCGTGAGAGAAGGTGCAAGATATGATGAAAACCGTACAGATTATTGATCAGCCAGCCTTAATTATCATTCTGATAAATTAAAAAACACATCTGAGCCATTTGACCATGACATTGAGTTGGGAGATAGATTTCTAGAAGTCCAAAAAGGCTTGGGAAATCCTCACCAATTCTATGTCACGCACAGCGTCCGATCGTGGGCTGCGGGCTTCAAAACAGGATACGGTTGCTGCAGAGGATGTTGGCTTAAATGACATGATGATTGAAGATAATGGAGAAGTTCTGGACCTATTTTACCAGTACCGAAGTGGTGATAACTTCTACATTGAGTCAGAGCTTGGGAAAAATGGGATGTACCATTGTTAAGGATTGGAAATATGATTTCTGTACAATGTCCACAAACTTGAACAGCATCTGTTCTTCTTCGTTGTAGTTCTTGTTCTCCGTCTTTTCGTTTATTAGCCAATGCCGATATTAAGGTTCCTAGACAGTAATTTATGATTAACGCAGCTTATTGTTTCCATTTTTTGTTTATGGTTGATAAATTGTCCTCTGCGTGATTGTAAAATTGAATACCAGTTACTACACATTAGGTCTCATCTCAAATCCTTATCGGAAAGTATGTAATTACTTATTAGTAACAAGTTGAGCCTCCAATTCCTTAATCACCAAGAGAAGCAACAGATTGGATTATCATGGAAGCAAAACAAAGCTGACAGGACATTTATTCGTGTCAATTGTATCTCTCTCTCTGTAAACCTCCTTGCTGGTATGCCAGTTAAGTAAGTCACCCACAAGCCAAAACCACAAAGTCGAGGGCACCGAAACGGTCTTTCTGCTGAATAATAATATGTCATTTGCCCAAATACCAGATAATAGAACATTGAGTTTATGTAAAGGACCTGTTAACCAAACTAATCTAGGCTAATACAACTAATAACATTAATATGCTCAGAAGATAAAAAGACCAAAAGCATGACCTTATCCAAAAGCTTCCCATCTCATCCCAGTAATTTTAGCCCAATATAAATATTAATCAACATATTAATTTAGTTATTATGCCTAATAGTCTTGGTCGACCTCAGAGGATACGTGTGACTGTAGATTAAGACAAAAAGCATTGGAACTAAACCAAGATTATCAGAAAACAGACAACAGGCATGGAACTTGTTTTATCATCAGAGTCTCAGTTTGCCAACTCATAGATATTATTTATATTGTATGCTAAAACTGAATTTGACATGAAAAGTATCTTTATTCTTATCCTCCGACTCCGAGTGAAAACAAAGGACAAACGAACATAATCAAATTTTATCATCCAACAACAACAGATCATGTTGATGGTTCATGCACATGATATTGTCGCCACCATCTCCTATTCAATCAATTGTCGATCACAATTCAAAATGGAATGACAACATCCAAAACCGTACCATAAAAATGACCCTACCAATTAAAAACAGAGAGAGCCCACCTCCTGGTACAAAAATATAATAATACCATGTATATACAAATTTTATAATACTAGGATACTGCTCTACTAATTAGTAAAAGTATTTATAAAGATATTAATACACTTTTTCTTGTCATCCAAACAGAATTTCGTGAGTCAGATATACGCTTTCCTGACTCGACTCTTTATGCCATTTTGATGAAATGGTCCCCATCTGCTGGTAGTAGTTATTACGTTGTATGCCATTTATATGCTTCTCTTGCTTTCATCTGCCCGTCCTGCACTGCCCATGGTTTTCAAGGGACCCAAGAGTAACGAGGGTAAACTTCTGTAAAATTAGTAGCCATCACTATCGCTGCATCCCATTGTATATGTTCAACTTGGTTTCATCATTTTCATTTTTATTTCTAGTAATAATATAAAATATCACCACACAACCATCTTTTATATCCCATATCTCTATCTCAATTTAAATACTATTGATTTGATTCCTCATCCACTCAAGTATTTAAATTACTAATTCATTTGACTACAAAAGCAATTTATAAATTACACAGTAAATCATTTTTCTAACTTCATTTGTCTCTTGAGAATCCAATCAAAGGAATTACCTTTCTTTCTACCTTCTTTCTTTACACACAACTCGCCTTTTCACAACCTTATCCTTCGAGGATTCAAAATTAGGTAGAAAATGGGAGTGGGACATCTAAATCTTTTGGTAAGATAAGGAATCCTGAACAATTTTTTTACGTCACCAAATGTTGTAAGCAGATTGGCTACAGATGGACAGGGACAGGGACAGGGGGCGGTTGGATTTGGGGTGTGTGCAAGTTTTGTCATATTTTCCTTACCTTATGCCAGCATAATTTTTGATCTCTACTATAACTGGACGTTGAATTCTTTCTTCATCTAATACGGGTGTCGTATACATTTGTCCGAAATTAAAAGAGTCACCAAAGGGAAGGTGCAGCGATCATCACTCTCTCTTTCTTCTTCTTATGATTTTCTTGGGGGTGGCCAACTAAATTTCTTAATTAATCATCATTATCATCATCGGTCGTCGTCATCATCATCTAAATCCTTGAGTTTGAAATTATTAAATTACTAAAATCAAACTCAATCCTCTCTAAGAACACTCTGAACACTAAATCCTTTTTATTTAATGAAAAAACAGACACTTAAAATGTTAAAATCAATTAATTACTTTAATTATTCCTAAAATTTCTTTGATTTTGATTAAGTTTTAGGTAGCTCCAATTCCGATTCGAAAAACAAATAATAGGGAAGGGAAAATCGCTGAGGTCGGGCCGTCCTCCGAAGTCTCCTTCTGTTAAGTATCCAATGCACAGCAAATAAAACCTGAAAAAAATAAAATTAAAGGGATTAGAAGAAAAGAAAAGTTAAAATTAAATTCATAAAAGATATAAATGAACCCGGCTATACGGATCCGACAGACAGCTAAGTTAACGAGACGTGGATCGTTGAACTCGAAAGCCCCTACGTACGAATAAACGACAATCGTCAATCCAAACGGCAATGATACACAAAAACAACAAATGGAAGAAGTAGGAGAAAGAAAAAACGTGATTAAATTCTGTGATGACCGAAGCTGATATCTGATAGTTTCATGAAATTGATCTCCAACCATATCTAATCTCAGGTTTACCAGATCCAAATTTTAAATTTACTCCAAAAAAAGCCTTAAAAACGTTGGCTTCATTTTCCATTATATATTTTATATACAATTTAACAGTATATAGTCCTGTTTTTGGTTCATGACAAATCATCCGCTGCTTTTGACATGATCGACAATCGGCTCGGCCGAGCCTCGAAAGCGGCTCTTCGTCGTTGCTGGTGAGAAGACGGACGAATCAAAGCTGACAGAGCTCTCTTAACCAAATCTCCTTCCACTCCTCCAATCCTCACCAGCGAGTTCGTCATCGCCGATCTCCTCGCATGCAGCCGATTACTCGTAGAGTAATTGGTAACAGCCTGAGAAGAGCTGGAATTCTTGTGAAGGCTGCAACGGAAGGAGCCGGGGTGCGTCGTCGGCGAACACATGCACGTCCGCTTCGATTTGTTTTGGTTTTTCAAAACCTCAACCTGATTGTTACTACTACGAGAAGTGATGGACTGGTTCGGTGAAACAAACCGGACGGAATGAGCTGACGTGGATTGAATCGGTTTGTTGTTACCGTAGAGGTTAACACGTGTCGGAGAAGCGGATCTATGGAGAAAACTGGAGGATCTGGAGGAGAAACTGGAGGAAAAACCGGAAGACGAATAAGCAAAAGCAGAGGAAGAAGACGAATTAGAGGGATAGTATGGAGATGACGATGTGTACTGAGAATTGTAGAATCTTCCCGAAGGGGAAAGAGAGCGAATGACTGCTCCGTTTGAGGATCTTCTAGAAGAGGTTGCCGCCATTTTTGTTGCAGAAATCAGAAAGGAAAAAGGAAAAAGGAAAATGGAATTTTTTTTTTTTATTTTTTAAGAAGCCGGGTTAGCCTTTTCAGTTTGGCAAACCTAGCTTCACTCAAGCCATGTATAAATAGGATTTTGAAATGAGAGGGTAATAAATGATATTTTCCAATATTTTCCAATTTATATGTTATTGCAATTTATTCCCTACACTTTATACTATTTCTCCGTTCTATTGAAAGTCAATAATTTGCAAATGAGATTGGCTCATGAATTTTCATTAAATTATGAATACAAATCAAGGAAAAATATCATCCTACCAATTAAAACCCATACAAAGAATGTATGAGACGTTTGTATAAAATTAGAAATAGAAGGGATCTAAAAGCAAAAGTAATTTTCACGTCTTAACCGGAGTGTGTGGTTGGGTTAGGTTGGTTTTCTATTGGTTTTCTATGGGTTAGTTATTGGCCAAAACCAACAGCGGGGAAGAGTTTTGGATCCAAATCCAACGGGTTCAAAAGAAAGCTATGTGCCGGGGCAAGGCTAAGGTACATAAATGTACCGTACAAATTTTTATTATATCGAAGTCTTTCGTTTTAATTAAAAAAAGAAAAGTTAATACAAATTTAAAGAATGTAACTAACAAAAGTAGGGGCAGCTTTTTGGAAGGGAGCGGCCACGGACGCTGCTGACACACTCTCTACACATGCCCCGTAAAAATGAGTTTGCTAATTTTGTTTTATTTATTTATAGTCAAAATTTTTATATTTTCTTAATAAATATGTCAAATTTGAATGGGGTTTTCTCGATGTCAAATTCGACATTTAAATTCTCAATTTTAAATTGAGATGGCTAATAAAATTTAGATGTTAAATTTAAATTAGTTTAAATTTAAATTTTAAATTAATTTAAATATATTAATTTTTAAAATATTAATTTAAAAAAATTTTAAATTAATTTAATTTGATTTAATTGTTAATTTAAATTTAAATTTGTTCTCACTTTAATTTATCAAAGTGGATATTATCGATTTAAATTAATTTAAACTTAAATTTCAAACGAATCTAAGTATATCGATTTTTAAAATATTAATTCAACAGTAACTCGAAAATTTTTTTAAATCAATCTAATTATTAATTTATATTAAATTGAATTATATTCATCTACCCTTAATTGAGTTGCATAGAACTATTATATATATATATATATATATATATATATTTTGTAATTGTCTTTAAATTGTATAAATTTAATTTAAATTTACATTGCATCTCATTCATTTTAATTATAGAATTTTGTAAGAATATAATATTAATTTTATTTTGCGTTTCGTTATTTTCATCCCATCAATTGTTTTTGCAAAGTTTGTTGACTTATTACAAACTATAGTCAATAGATATATGAAACACGCTCATCATTACCCAAATGAACTATAAATGTTAAAGAGATAATGCTTATCTCGTCACCATTTTATCTGGTATAGGATGTGGAAGTTTGTTGAAATACTGAAGGAGTAAGGTATTGCTTAAATTTATCTATAATTTATTATTTTTTAATTTAAAAAAAAATTATTTATTAAAAAAAATTATAATACTCATAAAAATTACGTGATTATATTTTTAAAAAAATTATTTTTATCAAAAAATTATTTTATTTAATTTTTAATTTTTTTATATATTTATGATATTTTTATTTTATTATTTTAAAATTTTTTTAAAATTTTATAAATTTAAGGAAGACATAATTAAAATAATTTATTATAAAAATTAAATAATATTAAACTTATCTTCCAAAAACTAAAAAGGTAATTTCCTTTTTATTTATTTTTGATTTTTTTAAGATAAAAATTATTTTTTAAAAATTAAATCAAGTAAATTTTAATATAATTTTTAACTTATAAAAAAAAATAATTTTTTTTATAGATGAATTCAAATAAGACCTAAGTTTTCTCTAAATTTAATCATAAGATTGTGTTAGAATTTTTTTTTTTTTGACAAAAACATATAATTTTTCCTTCATGGTAATCAAATTTATATCTATATTCAATGATTACTAACACTACCTATGCAAATGAAACTTAGATTAGCATCTGACTTTGTTTGGTATTATGTTGTTTTAATTATATTTTAAATGTAAGATTAAAAAAATAATATAATTAATTTTTCATTAGTATTTGATAAATAAAATTTTTTATTTTATAATAACTGTGATTTAAAAACCATCGTACTATAATATCTAATCGAATCTTAGGTTTTGCTTGCTATTGTGATGCATTATTTTATTTTAAAAAATATTTAGTAACAGGAATTTTAGTGATTAATGTATTTTATATTAATATTTAACGTTTGAAAATTTAATCTTACAAATGTCAAGCACAAGTTTATGCTTCTACTCAGATATTGAAAAATTAGTTATAGAGAGAATCAGTTAAATATTTGGTAAATTTTAAAAACAGGTCATATCCTTTGTAAATTGTACTATTAAAATATTATAATAAGATAAATGATGAAATAGATATAACATAAATAAAAATTATTTATATATAATATTCAACCTAATTATGTCCCATACCAAGCAGTACATCGATTGTTACTTTATAAGCTTAATTAAAAAAGTTCATAAGTTTGTGACTAGATCATTTATAATGAATTAAGATGGTACACCATTATTAGTAACATGGGCAGCGTCACTATCACCTAATTGCACCTAAAAATTAATCAAATAATATGTATTTGTTTATTTATTCATTTGGTGAAATTATATGAATGGGAATCGACTCATCATCATCGTTGTGGGATCTACTAAGAATATATTTTAATTGGGTAAACCTTAATTCTTAAATTGGATTCATCAATTGCTAACTCTATATATATCAAGAACATCAATAAAACCAAAATGAGGGATTATGTCAACCAAATGTTTTGTACATATATATCGAACCTTCAATTATGAACTCCATAAGTAGGCATAGACATTTTAAATTAATGATTAATTTTATTTACATAGAGGCAATCAATTTTTTTAAGACGTTCCTTAGCAGTTTCTTGAAAGTAAATGGATTGATATGTGTGGGGGGATGGATCCCTCTTATTAGTAACTACCCGTATAAGACTTGGGAAGGTCTCAAACCCTTGTTAGAAATTTAAGTAGTTCAAAGAGTTGAATCCTTCTTCATTTCGCCCTCAGTCAATTTAAACCAATTAAAAGCATTAATGATGGTCCAAATATGAGGTACCACATGTCCATAATTGTGTGACAAATGCTTTTCCGTATTAATAATTTATTAATGTCCTTAATTAAGAAGAGCCATGAAGTTCTTTAATCATATTTTGCTATATACTAATCCAAATCAACAAGTTTTTGAACGTAACTTACTAAGACACCATGAACCATTAATGATTGGTTTCGACTTTCGTGGTAGTCCCTTCAAGACGAATTCCTAAAGGTCCCTCATTAATGTATGAAACTTCAAAATTTTCTGCATTTTGTTTCTATATATTCCATAGACTTTAATGAACCACGAAGCATGCACTTGAATCAATTGGATGCTTCCACTTGTATTTTGTATTGTGGTCCTTGGATTGAAAATTATGAACATTTAGCTTTTGAAAAATGAAGCAGATTCGAGAATTAACATCTTATTTGATCTTTAGCTTATTTCCACGTGGTGGTGGAGCCAAAGACTTTTGGTGTCTAGCCAGCTAGTAAGTACTGGAGTCCAAAGTCATGTGCCCCAACCTCAGTTGGTCAAGCTTCTCTTTACAAGTTTCTGATGACTCTTGATTTTTGACCCACACACTTTTCTTTTGTCAAAAGAAAATTTGTATGCACGGTGATCAATAGCAGTTAGCAGTCATTTCGTTCTATCATCGTTCACATATTCAAATGTACAGTTAATGGAAAAGATTTGTTCTAAACGACGTTGCTTGTATTCTCACTAGCGCTTGCCGACATGCTACATCTACATAGTATATGTTTAATTAATTTTTTTAAGGGTAAAGAGTTGATCACAACAGTAATCTTGTTTCTCATACAAACGAATTACGTTTTAAAAGAAGATTTCTAAAATATTTGATTAAGTATGATTTCTTAATGAGGTTTATAAAATTAATCAATGAAAAAGGCGCATAGATTTTTTTTTTTTTAATTATTTGTATAAATTAAATAAATACAATGATTAACAATGCAAGAGCAACCCACGTTGACTGGCATCTTCAATTATTAAGGGAGAAAATGAAAGGGTGCAATAGGAATGGGCTCCACCCTGAACAAATAGGTTGATTTTATACTAGAGTATAGAATATTCAGAAAATAAAGTGATGGCATCATAGAAATTGATAAATTATTTTCCTTTCTAATTGGGATTTTGTTGGAGAACTTGTTGTATTTGTTAATATAGTTAGTTGATCTGAACAATAATGTATTGAACCAAACCAATTAATTAGTTTAACTATATATATATATATATATATATATATATATATATATATATATATAAAGAAAAAAGAAAATTCTGTTAAAGAACATGGAAATTTATAAAGGATAACAAAATTAAAAAAGAAAAGGAAGAAGGAAGAAGATACAATGATCAAACTCTATATAGGCTTTGAATTCCCACACAACACATATTCAACATGTTAATTATCATGAATTTCTCTAAACATGGTGTAAAAATTTATAATACAAAACACCATAAATTAAATATCTAATTTCTTCCATTTTTGTAATAAAATTTATATTATTTTCAAGAAACTGCAACTCCAGTTGTATTGCCATTGATCAAGGAAAACCTGGTAGGTCTAGGCTGAAAATTCCTCCTTCTTTGAAGATCATGGCTTGAAGGTTTGATAATTTGCAGGAGGATTGCCTTGACTGCATCAGCTTTGGCCATCATAGCCAATTCCCATGATTTGTTAGATGAAATCCTGTCCATCGGTGGCCTCGATGAGCTCTGATGGTTTCTGTGGATGCTGCACCTGAAGGATCCTGGATGTGAGGTAGGAGCACATAAACATGTTTTTCTTCTCGTTGTTGTAATTTTGGAAGCCATTGTTTCACCTTCGTTTAGAAAACTCTCAATTTTGAATGCATATATATATGGGAAATTCTCTCCTTTTTGTTTGGCAAAAATAAAGGAAGGTTGGGATTTGGGGAGATTTTCATAGTTGTATTTACCTTTGTTTTCATAGGATGTTACAACTTAATTAATTAAAAGGAAATTACTAATCCGCCATTGAAAAACTTTGTTTATAAGAAGAAGATAACTTAAAAATATCCTCCTCTTGGGTGGTCCAATGTAATTGACATTTGAAAATTGAAAGTTCACTCTTGTTTATTATTTAAGGAAGTTGAATTGGTCCCATGGTCTTCAAAATTGGAAGTAACGGCTAATGGAGATTAAATTGGCTTTTAATTTCATGCCCACAAAGGAGAGATAGATACACCACGGATAATATCAAATCAAGGTAAAATGTTATGACAACGTTTAGGACAAATATAAAGTAGTAATTCCTATATAAAATTTTATATAAACTAACATAATAATAATAATAATAATATTATTATTATTATTATTATTATTATTATTATTATAGAATCGTACATAAGATATATGACTATAATGTATTTTTTATTCAAATAAAATTTATATTTTTAATATTATTGTTATTTATTATATCTATCAACAAATAAAAAATTGAGATAATTTTTTTTTTTATTTTAGATACATAAATTCAAACTATGAGATAATTAAAATTATAATAATATTAAGAATATAAACGCTTATATAAAATTTATTTATACAAATCAATATGATAATATTATTATTACCACATGTATTTTTCTCTTTAAACTCTTTCTTATTCTCATAAAAATATAAGTATATGTAATAATAATATATTATTATTATTATTATTATCAATATTATCATATTAATTTGTATAAAAAGATTTATCTTCAATATTAATGTTAAAAATTTATCAATGTTATTGTAAAATTTAGAAATAAATATCAAAAAACTATCTTAAATTTTTTTGGTAATTCATTTAATATGACTTCAGGATTTCAATGTTTGGGCATGCATGCATTTATACATATTTCAGGTACCGAATAGAATTATGAAAACAATTTTTTTTTTTTTTTTTTATAACGAACTATAAAATAAAAAATGTGTATGACAAGATAATATTAATTGAGTGAAAGTATAAAATAAGTATAATTAATAATAACAAATAAAATGGATTAAATAATTGGTATTTTATATTTTATACAAAAATTTATAAAATAATAATTTTTTTTGAAAAAAATAAAATAATAATTCTTGTTACTAGTTGTCGTTGTTGTAAACTTGAATAGCCCTGGTGGGGGCAAAGCCTGTTGTCCCCAGCAAAAATTTTGAATTGCAGTCTCTTTTCATCCATTCTTCCATCCTCACGGATAAACTGCCACGTATCAAGCCAAACTACAAATTCTATATCCATTCCTGAAGCTGATACAGACATCCTACCAACTTCCGAAAATAAAAAATTGTCCATCTGGATTCTTCATTGTCACTGTAATTTTGTGCCAGAACTCTATGCACAGGAAATAAGATGTCTTTCGAATATCCTGTATCTATTGATGTGGCTTTTCAAGTTTCGGAGAGGTGTATTATGCTTTCTACCTTTCGCTCAAAGAGTCACTTTTGGTTCTGGTTGATGTTGATTGATAGCAAACAGGGAATCTGTTAATCAATTTGGCAAAAATTCTGACACTTTGATAACTTTTAATCCCAGATTTTCATTTTTTAACCTTAAAACAATGGTAATCATAAACTTGGATAATATATTCCAAGCTTTGATGCATTTGCAGTTCATGGAATGAGAATACTTACTCATAAAATAAAACCAGACTTGTGTTTACAATTCTTTTATTATATTACATTTTTTAAACAATAATATTACTTGTCTCAAATTTTTTATTTTAAAATATATTTTAAATAAAATGACAGATAAATTAACATGTATGAATTTTTATAAAATTTAAAATGTTTATTACATATTTTCCTGATCCAATGAATGTATCCAGTATGCCAACTTATTTAGGATGTCATCATCCAATAAATATAGCCAACCAACTTTTACAGTATTTAAATTGCATTTAAATAAATAACATTATCGTTTCTCTAATTTTTTCCATAATGGAAAATTAAAGAACTATACAGTACGAGTGCCTCCCCGGGTCCCCCACCACAACGATCTATATGCTTAAGAAATACTGGGAATGGGCTAATTCGTCACTGTTTTCCAAATGGCCCTTTAATGCCAAAGCATGTAAAAACAAAAGAAAGACCTGGAAGTTACATATTAAAGAGTTTCTCGTATTTCAGAACGCAGCCGAATGTCGATGTTTACCACAAGCACAGGGCTTGTGACAATGATTACTTTCTTTATGTACTCTCAGAATTGTTAACCAGGGTAGGGTAATTGGGTGAAAAATACCACCTGCCAGGCCAGTATACTTCACAATGATCCTTCACAGCCGTTGCCCTTCCAGAATTTTCAAATCAATAGCTAAAGGAAGACAGGAAAAATGTGGCTTCATCTACACCTTAAGATAAGTGGACTAAGCTATAACTCGTGATCGGATACACAACCACCAAGTCATAAACATAAAGCAGAAAATTCAAGCATAGATATAACCAACATAAGTTAAAAAACTTTTGTAACCTTCAGATACTCAAATATACACAATAATCACCATCAAGTTTTGAAATCCCTACGAGGTTTTTTCTAGGCTTCCTGAGGATCTAGCTATGAAATGTTTAGTGTACACGCGATGCCTACGCTCTCTTGCATAGATGACCCAGAAGATAAGGGATAGCATCACAGCAGCAGACACCATTAATAATCCAATATAGATCCATCTAGAATAGTGGCCCAGGCCAGGACAATGATCTCTGTGTATATCTGTGAATGTGTCACGCACAAAAGTGCAGTCTTGCAGATTAACCAAGAATGGTCCATAACGGTACAAAGCAAAACTCACATTTACAGCAGCTACCATCTGACTGTACAAGGCAGGAGTTAACCGGCCGGGAGTAGTACAAATTCCAGATGGTGAAGGCTGACAAATGTATTTCTTCCATGCCTGTTTCAAAACAGAAGCTAAAGTAATTCAGAGTTCCTCCATTAAATACATTACGAAAACGTTGAAAACAGTTCCAAGGAAAAGTGGCGTGCTATATGCTTATAGGATTATCACTTAAATTTGGCATGCTCTATTAATATTACCTCTGTTGCATTGGTCAAGTCCACCTCACCAGCTACACATTGCCGATTTGTTAGATCAGGATTAAATGGGCTACAAAGAACAGGCAGCAAAGGACCAGATTGATTGTAATATACAATTCCAGCTTGTGGTGGGAACTGTTTGTTGGCAACATTGCCAATAATGTTATCAACTACACTAACAAGGTGTCTTGTCACATCCTTGGTCTTTGACAAGGTTTCTTGGGCGGTTGCATTGTCCACACATGGGAGAATATCGTCTAAAGCTGTGTGGGCAGTGGGGTTCTTGACCCATTCATCCATTGCAACACATGTATCCGCAACCACACTAGTAGACATGTGAAAACAATTTAAACAAGAAATGATAAGAACTCATAGGGAGTTAGCCATGATTTCCACATATTACTTGAAGTTGACACTCAAATAAAATGCAATGATACAAGAAGTCAAGACAAATTTCAATGCCAGACAATTCATGCCGGTGAATAAGATAAAAACACCACAGGTTTGTGTTGGCATGAGGGAGTAAACAGGCATGCAAGATATTATCCTGTCCTGCTTGATTCAAAGATTATTTTGTTCCCATATAAAGAATTTTTAAGTACCATTAATTGATTTCTGGCATTGCTTACAAGCCATATCAGCTTCTTTAATCCACAAATAGATAGCAAAAGTGTGTCTTTTTCACACAGATTTACAATTGGCTTAAGAGTTTTGGCAGTTTGGCATGGAGTCAGAATTCCATTCATGTCAGTGTAAACTTCATGAGATTCCTTGTAAAAAAAAATGATAATGCTGAGCTCACTGGAGGGATAGAAAATTATTACTTTTGGTGGTCAGGCATTAATTAGCATCCACAACCAGCACAAATTTTCTTTGTACAGGGCCCACTCCATTAAAGCATATTATCAACAAAAATAGAGAATTTAGGAACATAGCAATTAAACATCTATTTCTCTAAGTGCCTATATGTAAAATGACTTCAGCAGCAGATATAACGACCAAAAATCTGATCAGAGCTCTGTTTAATAATTTCACATAGCACAAGATATGACAACAAGGCAAAAAAATTGGGGACATGAAAAAAGAAAAGTTGCTTTCCAAGAGAAAAAATTGTGCTACAAATCATCATACGCTATTTGTTTACTAGTATTTATAATTATAAAATGAATTTGATTCCACTTGTGTTGTTAATTTATATTGCTATGGAACATGAAGATGCAAACTATATCACAAGCAGACAATACCATAATACATGAGAGCAGGTCTTTACAATTCAAGTATGTTCTTCGCCTACTAGATATTTAAATGTGGCTGAAAATGGAAAAGACCAATTGAACCATACAATAGAACAAGCAAAATCGGAAAAGTTAAATACTTTTGAGCACATGTATCATCACTGTCGATTGCCTACAAAGGCTCAGCTCAAAATCACAACAGCACTAAAATATCAAAAAAAGCACGTCCATTCTAAGGCAAATTACCAAGTTTTTAGAAAAGTAAAAAAAACAAACAAACAAACAAACAAACAAACAAACTTACTTGTGGAGGAGAAGAAATACGCCACACAAAATAAACGTGCCAGTGACCAGAATCCACCCAAGGACAACCAGGCTGCAGCAATGAGTATACAAGTGTTCGTTTAAAAGAGTACAAATAACTAATTATTACCTGTGAAACTGTACAATTCAAATAGCATATTAATGTAAATAAGATATATAACTTACAAGTAAACAAGACATTGCATTCCAAAAATGGAGAGCACTGCAGCAGAAGTTAAAATCATAACATAGATTAATCAGGTTAAATAGTAATAGGTTAAATACTTAGCTGTTATTGGGCAAGATAAAAGGACTCACAAAATCCAAGAAATGCAAGAAAAAGCATTACAGCAGCAACAACAATTAGAGCGAACCTCCTGCAGCAAAGATCTGAATTCGATTATCAATATACTTAAAAGTGCTGCAAGCACAAGAAATAAAGTACAGTGCTCCTTATTACATGCTATCCAATCCATCCTTTATCTTCTTTGAATTGTCATTCGTCTGATAGGAAAGAGTGGTAATAGACGAGTTGATCTTCTGATCAATCGCATCAATGCTGTTCTGGACATCTGGTGCCAGGGTAACTGAATTTACTCCAATCTTCTTAGCTGCGGTGAGATAATCTGACACACTGCTGAGATTTTCACCAGTAATATTTGCTTGCCTCAGCACATAATCAAGTGTATCTATTGTACTGGTGTGAAACTTCCCTTGACCAGTGTATAGAACAATGCATCCAACACTGAAAATTATAAACCATAGCATACAACATTGAGCTTGTTGCCATAGGTTGTTGAAAATAAACATATGGTAAAAAGTACAAGAGAGAGTGAAAGAGTTACATTGCAGAGATGGTGAAGAATATGAGAAGAATAAGAGAGAGGGCGTAGCATGCCCGAGAATAGCCATAAGGTTCTCTCCGACAACAGCAATAACAGAGGCATATGAAGCACAAACAAAGAGCAAAGACAGCAAACCAGATTCCAGCTATGACAAAAAATGGAACTGCTGTAAAACCAACAGACTGCATTTGGAAAAAGTAATCAGGGTCAGAAAAAACCAACAATTAACCAAAACAAATTACAACCGGAATCGACAATTAACAGAAATATACAAGGAATGAGCAAATTTCAAGTCAAAAAACCCAGAGCCAAAACCAAATTTTTTGCCAAATATTGGATTTGAAAAAAGGGAAGAAAAATACAATTGTTAAAATTAACATTTTGCTAAAAAAAAAAGAACTCAAAGAGATAACAGGCTAAAATTCATTCTAAAGCATCAAAATAGCCACAGAAACAAATGAAAGAACAGCAGATTGCCATAATACAGATTAGAAATTTGGCAAAACAACTACAAAAACTCATAAATATCCGAGTACAAATACCATAAAAGATAACAATATTGGCAGCTATCTGAAGAACATAGCATCACACCACCAAAATAAAGAATGACAAACACTAGTGCACACAAGAAATCACCAGAAAAACTCCAGGAAATTCACAAGTTATATAAATAAAATAAAAAACATAGAGAATTTACCCGATCCATTAGAAATAAGCAAACCCCATTTGAACAACTGCACTAAATGCAAGGAAAAAACTACCCCATACGAGAAAATTAATAAAAAGATAAAGATAAAAATCAAAAAACTCACAGCCCAGTAATGTTTATTGCTGATATTCCATCCACCCTGGTATTTCTTGAAATCGTCAAGAGGATCATTCCTTTGCGTTCTCTTCGCAGCCAAAATAAAAGTAGAATTCTGCGGCGTTTGCTCTGCAAGAGACCTCCGTATGTTCCATGAGAACACTTCACCGTACTCTCTCTCTACCAAAAAGGAAAATCCTTTTCAAGGACAAAACGAAAAAACACAAACTTGATTGATGAACAAACAAGAAAACCAAAAAATAATACCTGGGACGCCCTCAACACTATGAAAATGAACGATTGCAGAAGTTTCGTGAGTGAAGGGGAAAAACGAGAGGAAAATGACCAAAAAAGAGAAAAATAATGATGGGTTTGATCTGAAACATAACGACATTGTTAAGTTCGGCTGTTCCTTATCCTGTCTTCCTCCAACGCAGCGAGAGAAAGAAAGAAAGAGGAGTAAGAAGAGTTGCGCTGTTGTGTCTGATTCTCTGCAAGACAGCAATTACAATATTTATCTACGTACTATATTTAGAGCCGAGAACTTCGGTATTACGCTATTTTTACAGTTAAAGTCTAAGATTTAAGAAAGGGTTATTAAATTTTGCTTTTGTGATGAAGAAGATTTGGAAAAGTGCTTTTGATTCTAAACAAAACTTTTGGACTTGTAAACAAAGCTACTTTTTCTTTTTTCTTGTATTTTCAGGGAAGATTTCTTGCCTTGGTTGAAAATTTTGTTGGTAAATCAGGAGTTTCAAATGTTAATATAATTAAGAAAAAGGCAAATGACAAATAGCCATTAGATTTAAAAGATACAAAAATTATCTCTTTTATTAAATCACTTTATTAAACATACTTTGAAATTTTAAAAAAATAAAGAGTAATTTTATGTTTTTATTAAATTATTTTATTATATTTAATATACTAATTGTATGATTTAGTATTAGAGATATAAGAAAAATAATTTATAAAATAAAATAATAATAATAATTTAAAAGAAGTTATCACAATTTTTAAATTTTATAAAATTTTTATTACAAAAATAGAGTAAAAGGTATTTATTATTTTCACAATAATTTAATGTCTTTTATTTTTTTCAAAGAAAATCGGATACATGAGAAATTGAAGTAGTTGTTGAGAGGAAAATTCGGCATTTAAAAAAAAAAAAAAAATTAAGAATCATATTACGTTATATTTACTAGTAATTCCAATGGGTCATTGATCCGACCCACGTCATTCACATTAGAAAGAAACAGACAAACAAATAAACCCACGCGATATATAAATAATACAAAAGTCCGAGTCTACGAGGGGCCATTTGGAGATCTTGGGAACATTCAATATTTGTCCTCTCTTTATTTTTTCAAATTTTAGAATGTGTAATGCTGTTCTTGAAGGAAGAAAAGCTTCTTATATCGTCATATACATATTAAATAATATCTTCAAACGTTTCCAGGTTTCTGAGTTGTCAATTAACGAGTCATTCTGACGTATCTGAGATGGCAAACTCTTTTCCAACCCGTTGTTCGTTTGTCATTTTGCTTAGTTTATTGAGGTTTCATTTCAATTTTATTTCTGCTGGAGTTTGAATTGTATTTGGATCGTTAAGGATGGTGAGTGAGCGAGCGAGTGATTCTAAATTGGGAGAAAGTCATCTAGCTTTAGGATTTTTAAAAATGAAAAAATACTCCTAATAAAATATTTATAATAAATTTTTTTATTGATTTATTATTAATGATAAATACTTCCTATCCATTAAATTTTTATATTTTTCTTTATTTATCATTATAACAAGAAGAAAAAAAAAAAAGAATTAATGACTGAGTAAGGGAAAATACAGAAATTTATCGGACAAAAACATTTATTATTTCTAAAAATCATAGGAATAAAAGCCTTTATCCCATTCTAAATTTGTGATGATATATTATTTATTTCCTATTTTTTATTTATCAAAGGGGTCTCTCTTTATATATATATATACAACTTCAAATAAAATTATCATCAAACCCACTTCTCTTAAAAAATAGAAAAATTCTTACCATAACGGTATATACACATTCGCACAAACACTTCTGTTAAAAGAATATATACCATTTTGGTAAAAAATTTTCTATTTTTCAAGAGAAGTAGGTTTGATGATAATTTATGTATCCATAATTTGTTGATAATATTTTTTGTAATATTTATTGTCACATAATTCATGCATTGTATTTAAATCTAATGATAGATGATTTTGCTTCTTAAGTTGTACTGCTTATAATATATAGTGTTGTTTGATGTTTATGTTGTACTCCTTATAATCTACTGTTGTTCTATGTTGCTGAATGAAAGTATATATTATGTAAAAATAAATAAATAAAAAACAATGGGGGAAGAAGTGGTCCTAACCTTCACATTAATAAAATAATTTAAGTAATGACATTGACAATATTTTAGTATTTTAAAATTTTAAAATTTGACTTTACAATCTCATTCACCATTTTTCTATTAAAATGTTATTTAACTGATAAAATAATTATTATAATTTCCTGTAAAATAAAAAAAAGGTTAAATAACTATTTAATTAAGTTTAACTTGCACAATAACTGAGTTTAATCATTTGATTACTTTTTATTTTTATATGATACAAAATTTAATTAAAAGATAAAAATTATATTTTTTTATTTATGTTTTAAAATAATTTATAAAATTACTGTAATATAAATATTTTTAAAAACATTATTTACAATAAATTTATTTATTATTTATTTTAATTGCAAAAAATAAAGAATGAAAATACAGGACTTTTAAATATTAAACTGTCATATCTACTTAATAGCATAATTTAACATTGTTCTCAACTGATTCGTGGCCCGCAAAACGTAAATATTAAATAGCATAATAAACACGTATGAATATTATTTGTTATAATCTCATCTGCCGACAGAGGTATGTAGGGGTTTCCTTTTGTTGTTGAAATGGACAACCCAACTCAATACGACTTTTGACAAAAAAAAAGTACAAATAATCAATAAACGCGTTGCGTAGTGCAATGATTCTTCATCAACTACTTATTATAATTAATTAATTTGCCCCAGAACTAGCATTCAACCAAACACATGGAAGGGGTTTGATGTTGAGTAGGAGATGGACAGGGGACGATGAAGAGAAGCAGCAAACAGATGGCTTACTGCCCGTTGATTTCTTAATCAAATCATTTTTATAAAATCATATATAAAGTTATCGAAAATCACTAATCAGAGTAGACGTGTGCAAACAAACAAGTTAATTGAGTTTTGAAGACAACGTGTGCATAGTTTATGAAGAAAAAAAAAAAAGTCTTAAAGTCTAAGCTTGTAGGCCAATAAAATTTTATAAGAGGTTTCCATTTTAAATTTCATTTACATTGAATTAGAGTCTAGTGATAGTATTAAAATTATTTAATTATAATATTTACAAAGAAAATAAAAATACAAGAGAACATGGTATATATTTAACATATTCTATTTAGCTAGTGAAAAAAAAAAAAAGGGAAGGTTAATGGATTGTATAATGCCGAGTATGAAAATATTTTTAAGTGATTACTCGGTGCCTTTTATTATATATCTAGATCCCTTTTATTTAAAATGACAAAAAAGGTATTATTTAGTCGGCGTAACAATTATTTGTATTAACTTTTCGACTAAATTCAAATATAAAAATATAATTAAAAAAAATTGTCCCCATAATATATAAGAACTATTATAGATATGATTTTTACAAAGGTCATATCAATTGGGTTTAGATTATTCAATAAAGACAACATATTATAAATATTTATCTATCTCTAGAGTTAGTGGAATATTGATGTATCAATCCATAGTTAAAATGTTAAAAAAGTCAATAAATTAATCATTAATTTTAAACTCAATTATTAATATTTATTGGTGAATTTAAATGATTTTCAATGGGCTAATAATATGTACCAAGCTCATCATGTCCAAAAATTCAATGCAACAATAAGATAATTTCTTTGTTCAACTCCATTATGACTCTTTATCATGGCAACAAAATTCAAAAGGATGATTAAAAATAATAAATAATTCAAAACCTTATCTTTCCTTGCTCAAAAGAATAAAATGGTGATAACAAACATCTATTAATGTCTTACGACAATATTTAATAGCAGATTTATTAATAACGTTAGAAATAATTATGAAAAAATACAAACTAACATAATATACTAATATTAATTAAATAAAAATATAAAATTACGTGTTTGATAGTGTTAATTTGTTTAGCGTTTATATTATTTTAACAATTTTAAAAAGGAAGTTAGTATTTAAATAATAAGCATAAAAATATTTATATATTAATTTAAATTTTAAGCTAAGTATTTAAGTGTATTTTATGCGCTTACGTATTAATTTAATTTATATTAATATAAAGCACATTTATTAGCACTAACAAATTGCTAACATTAATAATGATAGATAATATAACATAGATCACATAATAATCACAACTACAAATTCTACAAGATATAAAGTTTTTATACAAACTAATGTGATATAATAATATTAGTTGAATAAAAATAAAAAATTAATATAAATAATAGTAATTAATAATGTGAATCATGTAACAACTTATATTATTACGTTACATTAATTTAATTAATTAATTTATGTATAAAATTTATATCTTTGTTATTATTATAATTTTATTTATATTAATATCTATCTATTTATATATATAAAATGAATCACACTGCACATTAAAAATGAAAACTCCCAATCCATTTCAAGGACTTTCACTTTCTATTCAATTAGTCTTAGCAAATTAGCAATAAATTACTTAGTTTACTCATAAGAAGTTAGTATTTAAAATAATATAAAAGAGTTAGAGTTCAAATATACTTCACATTATTAAGCTTATAATTATAATTCAGAAAATTATGATAATATATGTAACAATAATTTTATTTAATCAATTCAAATAATTAATCTTGTAACAAAATTTAAGGAGTCTATTTATTTTTTGTCTTAATACTTAATTGTCTAAATTTGTCTATTTAAAATAATTAAGTTTATTTATTTTTTAACTTAATGAATTTTTTAAGATAATTTTTTTATTCATTTTTTTTAATGTTTTGTCTGAATTTATCAGAAAATTTAATTAAATATATTCACAAAATATACTTAATTAATTTATAGAAAATATAGATAGATAGAAAGATACACCTTCATATAATATAAGTAACTTTAATAAAATTCAAGATTTATTTATTTAAAATTATAAAGATATAAATATAAAATTATCGACTTTAAAGCATTTTATTTGAAAAAAATAAATTATTCAAATTCATACGTTTAAAATTATTCAAATTTCAAAATTTTTAAACATTTAGTAAAAAATAAACAAACACTACCTGTGACTCAATTTCTAAACTGAAAGACTGGCTTGTTTGTTTATTTTTTTTTGTTTTCTTTTGTTAGATGAATATTTAATGTCCGTTTAATATAAATTTTTTTTTGCTCCAACTCTTTTAATATTTAAAATTTTTTTATATCGTTTAGTTATTACTAAAATAAAGTTTATGAAAGAATAAAAAAATTATTTTATTTCCAACAGGAGAAACTCAAAATTTGATTTTTTAAGAATATAAAATTTTTAAAGGATTGAATTATTTTAAATATATATTTATTTTATTTAAAAATTTTTACTTTATTTTTATTAAACAATAACTTTAAAAGATTTGTCGGTTAAAATAATTACAAAATCTCTATTTTTTGAATTTTAAAACTAATGTTTCCATTTCTTGAATTTCAATTCTACCTTTCTTTTTTATTCTTTTAACAATTAAGATTACATTTTATAATTAAAATATTAATTATTTATATAAATAAAATTATTAAAATTAATTAATGAATTTTACATTTCTGATATTAGGAATATATTTTAAACACGTTTACACTTTGAAAACATTAACTAAATCATATCATTTTCATTTTTGTCCTGCAAACATATATGTTCAAAAATAATACTGACTGTACACTAAATATTTTCATTTCTTAAATTTAAAAGATATTATCAAAACTCTTTAAGAATATAAATTTTTGAAATTTTTCAGAGGTTAAATTATTTTAAATATATTTATTTGATTTGATATTAAATATCTTAATTCAATTTCATTATAAAATAACTTAAGAAACATGTCAATTAAAATAATCAAAATTTTCGTTTCATAAATTTTAAAATTATTTTCAAAATTCTAAATACTTCTATTTCTCGGATTTCAAAACTACTACTAAAGCTGTAAAGGCTTCCATTTTTTATATTTAAAAAGTATTATTGAAATTCTTCAAAATTAAAAATTTTCCAATTTTAAATTATTTAAAATACATTTATTTTATTTCCAAATATTTATATTATTTCTATTATAAAATAATTTTAAAAAAAATTGCCTGTATAGATAATTAATTATGTTTTAGCTTTCCACAAAGTAAATTGTAGCTCCTTTTTGGAAACAACTAATTATTACTTTTTACTACAAATTTTATTTATAAAAATATGGAAAAAAAACACTTTATACCAGACATTTTTCTTAAAAAACTATATTAATTAAATAAATGATCATTTACTAGCTGCAGAGTATGGCTGGGCTAATGGACAATAGACTAAACAACGAAGGCCCACTTAGATCGACACATCTGCTGACGCTCTCAAGCTCTTGCCAATTTGGCAACTCAAATCTCATTAATCTGAATAAAAGATCAAATGATAATAACTTATTAACATGTATTAGTAGTGCAAAATGAGTCGAGTGTTAGCATAAACTTGGAAACCATGTAAATCAAAAAGAAAATATAAATAATTTAACAAAATATTATAGTCTCTGAAGAACATGCATAAATAATAATTATACAAAAATTATATGTAATTTTTAAAAAAAAAATAATCCAAGTTCAACACGATATAACAGGAAATTAAAGAGTCATCAATCAATACCAAATTATCCTTTTAAAAATTGAGAATAATATATATATATATATATATATTTAAGATTATTAATTTATTACAATAAAATAGAAGATGATATTACATCATATGTAAATCAAAATTTATAGATATTACATATAATAACATAATTGGAAATAAAATCACTCTTATAAAATGTACCAAACTTTCATAAATATTCTACAAGTAAAAGTCTTTACCATATGTACGAAAGGAGTGTAATACAACTAATACCTATAATTAACCTATATTTTATTAAATCGAATTATACAACCAAACTTTCATATATATTCGAGAGGTGAAAGTAACCTTTACAGTATACGTGGGAAAGGTTTACTACAACCAATACACAAATGGAACCAACACATACACTTTTGACACCTATAATAGTATATAATATTCAAGAAATTACATCCTAAATTATAAATATTGTAAAATTTATTAGAGAATGATATCATTGAAAAAGAAAAAAGAAAAAAGAAAAAGAAAAAGTCGGCAATTTTAGGAAGGCATAATTATCGCAATCTTTTTTGTGCCAAATCAACAAGGATTTCCAGCTAAACTTCTCAACAAGAAGTTCACAAGCCCTACAGGATAGGATGATTATTGATTAGGCTTAATTGACTTATTAAAATGTTTACTACAAGCATTTATTTGGTATAGTAAAATAATTCTATTTTTAGAAGACATTTGTGCTTATTTTGAATTCAAACTTTTTAAAATATATTTAAATATAAAAATTTGGTATAATTAAAATTTTATTTTATATTTAATATCACTGTAATATAGTTCTTGTACATGATTTTAATTAATTCAAAACAGATATTGTGTAATTTACAGATACATATTCTAAAAATATGAATATCTGACCTATATACGATCGATTGTTACAGTAATAACTGAGTATAGCAATTTTTTAGTGTAAAAAAAAAAAAAATTTACTATAAATAGTTAAATTACAACGATCTCTTTTGGTACTTTATTTTTTATTTACCGTCCATCTTTAATCTTGTCATGTGCGGTGAGATTTCATTTGACTGGTCAAAAACGTGACTTCAAAAATCAAAAATCAATTATCTCCTATCTCTTCTCTCAAGGAAGAAGAAAAGGACGGTGCTGTACAATTTATTTATAGTCAAAAACAAAGATCAAAGTATCAAACCCTAAAGAAGATTTTAGGGTTTTTATCACAAACATAAAAATAATTTAATGGAAAAATATTTACATTATATATATACGTATATTGAATTGTAATTCTTAAACAAATTTTGATAATTTAACATTAATTTTTTTAAATAATAAAATTTAATTTTTTTATAGTTCAGCGCTAACTTTTCAATGTATTTTTTATTGAAACTATCACTAATTTTATTTATAACGAGTGAGAGCAAATAATACCATTGATTTGCATAAGTCAGTGTTAAGTACACTATAGCTAGGATGTGAATGCTTAGAAACAAATAGCATTTTGTAAAATTAAAAATATTTTAATGGGCAAATTATGAACTATTTTCTATTAATTTATAATGAAATATTAATCCATTTTCTATTACTATCTGTTAATCAAATTTAGATCATACTTCAAATAACACTACATATTAGAAAACAACATATATTAATTAGTATAAAAACCTTGATAAACATATCGTTGGTAAAATCAATTTGATTGCATTGAATATTAAATGTTTGAGAGGATCGAAGTACGGAACTATGTGGTTGGTTTGATGTAGTCCCAATTCAAATTCTTAAATTAATAAAAACATAGAAAGATGTACTCTATATGTGAATTGGAATTGGGAATCACGTGATGCCATTAAGACAAAACTGCCCGACCAAGTGATTAGTTAATTAATTAACTAAATTGGAAGAAATAATTAGAGAGCTATTCATAATTAAAAGCAATATTTAAAGCCATTAATCCAACAAAATATCATCGAAATTTTTGAAGAAAATATTGTTAAAATAGTAGTAATTGTAAATATCTTTTTTTTTTTTTTAATTCTTTTTTAAGTTTCCCTAACATAGAGGGGATCTATGGGGAATTCCTTTTCTTCTACTGATCATACTTGTAGCCATGTCTTCATCGGAAACTTTGTTTGCCATTAATCTTCCACATACATAGAATCCACTTCTTTTCTTTCTGACAATGTGTTGTGTGCACGCAACGCTCATGTTTTCCAATGATCCTGACGAAACAGACGACCAGCTCATCGGCTCGTCGCAGTCCACGATCGTCGAGTAAGGCGTTTCGTTGGTCATTTCATCTTCTCCCATTTCTTGATAAGGAATCAAGAAATCTGGACTCAACGTTAATGTATTGCAGGTTCTTAAGTAGGGAGTGAGGTCATTGTAATGTTTCAGTACAAAGTCCACCTGATTGTAATAATAATAATAATCAAAATATTATTCAGAATCAATCAGAATTATTGAAATCAACCAAAATAATTTTAACTCAGCGAGATAGTAAAAGCGTAGTATTGTTTTCAATACCTTGCATCCCAGAGAGCAATGGATGTAGGGTTCCTGAAGGCTTCTATCACAAGAAGTACAATAATTTCCAGCTCCTTTGAATTGCCTGTTCTGTGGTCTCTTCTTGATGAACACAACTTTGGCACTGTTGATAGTATAGGCCTATCAAAAATTCAGCTAGATTAATTGGCTGAATTCTACTTGATATGATAACAAGTTTTGGAAATTGGGTACCTGTTTTAATAATAATTAATTACCTGAACATTAGAGCAGTCGATGAGTTTCTGAAGATCGTCCAATCGGACAACTTCATGATAAACATAACGACGAACTTGGAGAAGACGATGGAAGCGATGTGAAGGAATACAGTGAGGGCAAATACTGATGCAGCAATCCAAACAGCAAATGTTTTTTTCATTTTTCTTTGCAGTTTC